>NW_024121199.1:7261257-7636692 GCF_016745375.1 Pimephales promelas | reverse complement strand
GCCGAAAAAAAAAAAAAAAACGACAGTGGTACCCCTTACGTTTTTTTTTTTGGGCGAAAAATTAAGTTTCTCCAATCTTCCCAAAACTCTGGATTCTGATAGAGGGCCATGAGACTTAGACCTGAGTGCAAAAATGGAGGCTCTAGCCCCTTCCAGAGCTGAGATATCGAAACTCAAAAATTCGGCCCGAAAAAAAAAACGACAGTGGTACCCCTTACGTTTTTTTTTTGGGGGGCGAAAAATTAAGTTTCTCCAATCTTCCCAAAACTCTGGATTCTGATAGAGGGCCATGAGACTTAGACCTGAGTGCAAAAATGGAGGCTCTAGCCCCTTCCAGAGCTGAGATATCGAAACTCAAAAATTCGGCCCGAAAAAAAAACGACAGTGGTACCCCTTACGTTTTTTTTTTTGGGCGAAAAATTAAGTTTCTCCAATCTTCCCAAACTCTGGATTCTGATAGAGGGCCATGAGACTTAGACCTGAGTGCAAAAATGGAGGCTCTAGCCCCTTCCAGAGCTGAGATATCGAAACTCAAAAATTCGGCCGAAAAAAAAACGACAGTGGTACCCCTTACGTTTTTTTTTTTTGGGCGAAAAATTAAGTTTCTCCAATCTTCCAAAACTCTGGATTCTGATAGAGGGCCATGAGACTTAGACCTGAGTGCAAAAATGGAGGCTCTAGCCCCTTCCAGAGCTGAGATATCGAAACTCAAAAATTCGGCCCGAAAAAAAAACGACAGTGGTACCCCTTACGTTTTTTTTTTTTGGGCGAAAAATTAAGTTTCTCCAATCTTCCAAAACTCTGGATTCTGATAGAGGGCCATGAGACTTAGACCTGAGTGCAAAAATGGAGGCTCTAGCCCCTTCCAGAGCTGAGATATCGAAACTCAAAAATTCGGCCCGAAAAAAAAACGACAGTGGTACCCCTTACGTTTTTTTTTTGGGCGAAAAATTAAGTTTCTCCAATCTTCCCAAAACTCTGGATTCTGATAGAGGGCCATGAGACTTAGACCTGAGTGCAAAAATGGAGGCTCTAGCCCCTTCCAGAGCTGAGATATCGAAACTCAAAAATTCGGCCCGAAAAAAAAAACGACAGTGGTACCCCTTACGTTTTTTTTTTTGGGCGAAAAATTAAGTTTCTCCAATCTTCCCAAAACTCTGGATTCTGATAGAGGGCCATGAGACTTAGACCTGAGTGCAAAAATGGAGGCTCTAGCCCCTTCCAGAGCTGAGATATCGAAACTCAAAAATTCGGCCCGAAAAAAAAAACGACAGTGGTACCCCTTACGTTTTTTTTTTTTGGCGAAAAATTAAGTTTCTCCAATCTTCCCAAACTCTGGATTCTGATAGAGGGCCATGAGACTTAGACCTGAGTGCAAAAATGGAGGCTCTAGCCCCTTCCAGAGCTGAGATATCGAAACTCAAAAATTCGGCCCGAAAAAAAAAACGACAGTGGTACCCCTTACGTTTTTTTTTTGGGGCGAAAAATTAAGTTTCTCCAATCTTCCCAAAACTCTGGATTCTGATAGAGGGCCATGAGACTTAGACCTGAGTGCAAAAATGGAGGCTCTAGCCCTTCCAGAGCTGAGATATCGAAACTCAAAAATTCGGCCCGAAAAAAAAACGACAGTGGTACCCCTTACGTTTTTTTTTTTGGGCGAAAAATTAAGTTTCTCCAATCTTCCCAAAACTCTGGATTCTGATAGAGGGCCATGAGACTTAGACCTGAGTGCAAAAATGGAGGCTCTAGCCCCTTCCAGAGCTGAGATATCGAAACTCAAAAATTCGGCCCGAAAAAAAAACGACAGTGGTACCCCTTACGTTTTTTTTTTTTTGGCGAAAAATTAAGTTTCTCCAATCTTCCCAAAACTCTGGATTCTGATAGAGGGCCATGAGACTTAGACCTGAGTGCAAAAATGGAGGCTCTAGCCCTTCCAGAGCTGAGATATCGAAACTCAAAAATTCGGCCCGAAAAAAAAACGACAGTGGTACCCCTTACGTTTTTTTTTTTGGGCGAAAAATTAAGTTTCTCCAATCTTCCCAAAACTCTGGATTCTGATAGAGGGCCATGAGACTTAGACCTGAGTGCAAAAATGGAGGCTCTAGCCCCTTCCAGAGCTGAGATATCGAAACTCAAAAATTCGGCCCGAAAAAAAAACGACAGTGGTACCCCTTACGTTTTTTTTTTTTTGGCGAAAAATTAAGTTTCTCCAATCTTCCCAAAACTCTGGATTCTGATAGAGGGCCATGAGACTTAGACCTGAGTGCAAAAATGGAGGCTCTAGCCCCTTCCAGAGCTGAGATATCGAAACTCAAAAATTCGGCCCGAAAAAAAAACGACAGTGGTACCCCTTACGTTTTTTTTTTTTGGCGAAAAATTAAGTTTCTCCAATCTTCCCAAAACTCTGGATTCTGATAGAGGGCCATGAGACTTAGACCTGAGTGCAAAAATGGAGGCTCTAGCCCCTTCCAGAGCTGAGATATCGAAACTCAAAAATTCGGCCCGAAAAAAAAACGACAGTGGTACCCCTTACGTTTTTTTTTTTTGGGCGAAAAATTAAGTTTCTCCAATCTTCCCAAAACTCTGGATTCTGATAGAGGGCCATGAGACTTAGACCTGAGTGCAAAAATGGAGGCTCTAGCCCCTTCCAGAGCTGAGATATCGAAACTCAAAAATTCGGCCCGAAAAAAAAACGACAGTGGTACCCCTTACGTTTTTTTTTTGGGCGAAAAATTAAGTTTCTCCAATCTTCCCAAAACTCTGGATTCTGATAGAGGGCCATGAGACTTAGACCTGAGTGCAAAAATGGAGGCTCTAGCCCCTTCCAGAGCTGAGATATCGAAACTCAAAAATTCGGCCCGAAAAAAAAACGACAGTGGTACCCCTTACGTTTTTTTTTTTTGGCGAAAAATTAAGTTTCTCCAATCTTCCCAAAACTCTGGATTCTGATAGAGGGCCATGAGACTTAGACCTGAGTGCAAAAATGGAGGCTCTAGCCCCTTCCAGAGCTGAGATATCGAAACTCAAAAATTCGGCCCGAAAAAAAAACGACAGTGGTACCCCTTACGTTTTTTTTTTGGGGCGAAAAATTAAGTTTCTCCAATCTTCCCAAAACTCTGGATTCTGATAGAGGGCCATGAGACTTAGACCTGAGTGCAAAAATGGAGGCTCTAGCCCCTTCCAGAGCTGAGATATCGAAACTCAAAAATTCGGCCCGAAAAAAAAACGACAGTGGTACCCCTTACGTTTTTTTTTTGGGCGAAAAATTAAGTTTCTCCAATCTTCCCAAAACTCTGGATTCTGATAGAGGGCCATGAGACTTAGACCTGAGTGCAAAAATGGAGGCTCTAGCCCCTTCCAGAGCTGAGATATCGAAACTCAAAAATTCGGCCCGAAAAAAAAAACGACAGTGGTACCCCTTACGTTTTTTTTTTTTTGGGCGAAAAATTAAGTTTCTCCAATCTTCCCAAAACTCTGGATTCTGATAGAGGGCCATGAGACTTAGACCTGAGTGCAAAAATGGAGGCTCTAGCCCCTTCCAGAGCTGAGATATCGAAACTCAAAAATTCGGCCCGAAAAAAAAACGACAGTGGTACCCCTTACGTTTTTTTTTTTTTGGGCGAAAAATTAAGTTTCTCCAATCTTCCCAAAACTCTGGATTCTGATAGAGGGCCATGAGACTTAGACCTGAGTGCAAAAATGGAGGCTCTAGCCCCTTCCAGAGCTGAGATATCGAAACTCAAAAATTCGGCCCGAAAAAAAAAACGACAGTGGTACCCCTTACGTTTTTTTTTGGGGGGCGAAAAATTAAGTTTCTCCAATCTTCCCAAAACTCTGGATTCTGATAGAGGGCCATGAGACTTAGACCTGAGTGCAAAAATGGAGGCTCTAGCCCCTTCCAGAGCTGAGATATGGAAACTCAAAAATTCGGCCCGAAAAAAAAACGACAGTGGTACCCCTTACGTTTTTTTTTTTTGGGCGAAAAATTAAGTTTCTCCAATCTTCCCAAAACTCTGGATTCTGATAGAGGGCCATGAGACTTAGACCTGAGTGCAAAAATGGAGGCTCTAGCCCCTTCCAGAGCTGAGATATGGAAACTCAAAAATTCGGCCCGAAAAAAAACGACAGTGGTACCCCTTACGTTTTTTTTTTTTGGGCGAAAAATTAAGTTTCTCCAATCTTCCCAAAACTCTGGATTCTGATAGAGGGCCATGAGACTTAGACCTGAGTGCAAAAATGGAGGCTCTAGCCCCTTCCAGAGCTGAGATATGGAAACTCAAAAATTCGGCCCGAAAAAAAAACGACAGTGGTACCCCTTACGTTTTTTTTTTTTGGGCGAAAAATTAAGTTTCTCCAATCTTCCCAAAACTCTGGATTCTGATAGAGGGCCATGAGACTTAGACCTGAGTGCAAAAATGGAGGCTCTAGCCCCTTCCAGAGCTGAGATATGGAAACTCAAAAATTCGGCCCGAAAAAAAAAAACGACAGTGGTACCCCTTACGTTTTTTTTTTTTTGGGCGAAAAATTAAGTTTCTCCAATCTTCCCAAAACTCTGAATTCTGATAGAGGGCAATGAGACTTAGACCTGAGTGCAAAAATGGAGGCTCTAGCCCCTTCCAGAGCTGAGATATGGAAACTCAAAAATTCGGCCCGAAAAAAAAAACGACAGTGGTACCCCTTACGTTTTTTTTTTTTTGGGCGAAAAATTAAGTTTCTCCAATCTTCCCAAAACTCTGGATTCTGATAGAGGGCAATGAGACTTAGACCTGAGTGCAAAAATGGAGGCTCTAGCCCCTTCCAGAGCTGAGATATGGAAACTCAAAAATTCGGCCCGAAAAAAAACGACAGTGGTACCCCTTACGTTTTTTTTTTTTTGGGCGAAAAATTAAGTTTCTCCAATCTTTCCAAAACTCTGGATTCTCATAGAGGGCAATGAGACTTAGACCTGAGTGCAAAAATGGAGGCTCTAGCCCCTTCCAGAGCTGAGATATGGAAACTCAAAAATTCGGCCCGAAAAAAAAACGACAGTGGTACCCCTTACGTTTTTTTTGGGGGGGGCGAAAAATTAAGTTTCTCCAATCTTCCCAAAACTCTGGATTCTGATAGAGGGCAATGAGACTTAGACCTGAGTGCAAAAATGGAGGCTCTAGCCCCTTCCAGAGCTGAGATATGGAAACTCAAAAATTCGGCCCGAAAAAAAAAAACGACAGTGGTACCCCTTACGTTTTTTTTTTTTTGGGGCGAAAAATTAAGTTTCTCCAATCTTCCCAAAACTCTGGATTCTGATAGAGGGCCATGAGACTTAGACCTGAGTGCAAAAATGGAGGCTCTAGCCCCTTCCAGAGCTGAGATATCGATACTCAAAAATTCGGCCCGAAAAAAAACGACAGTGGTACCCCTTTCGGGTTTTTTTCGGGCGAAAAATTAAGTTTCTCCAATCTTCTCAAAACTTGGATTCTGATAGAGGGCAATGAGACTTAAACCTGAGCGCAAAAATGGAGGTTCTAGACCCTTCCAGAGCTGAGATATCGAAACTCAAAAATTCGACCTGAAAAAAAAACGACAGTGGTACCCTTTCGTTGTTTTTTTTTTTTTTTGGGCGAGAAATTAAGTTTCTCCAATCTTCTCAAAACTCTGGATTCTGATAGAGGGCCATGAGACTTAGACCTGAGTGCAAAAATGGATGCTCTAGACCCTTTCAGAGCTGAGATATCGATACTCAAAAATTCGACCCGAAAAAAAACGACAGTGGTACCCCTTTCGGGTTTTTTTCGGGCGAAAAATTAAGTTTCTCCAATCTTCTCAAAACTCTGGATTCTGATAGAGGGCCATGAGACTTAAACCTTAGTGCAAAAATGGAGCCTCTAGACCCTTCCAGAGCTGAGATATCGAAACTCAAAAATTCGACCCAAAAAAAAACGACAGTGTTACCCCTTTCGGTTTTTTTTCGTTTTCGTAAAAATGTGCAACGTTTTGACCCAAAGGTCATCGTCAGGCAAACAACTTCCATTTACTCTCTAGTGAAGTGCTGTGAATAAAAAAATCTTAGACATGACTAGAAACAGACGTTTTCTTAGAGTCTGTATTTTACTTCATGATATTTCAAAATGAACTGATTTTTTTTCAAATTCTTAAATACTTAGACCCAATTATGGCCCTTGTGTGCGTAAAATACACCTTGTTCCTGCCACATATTTTTGAGTTTCAGCCTTGAAAAGTGTCTTTTCATTAGCATAAAACAAAACAGTCATTGAAAAAAAAAACATATTCTTAATATTGTTAGCTGTATATGGAGTTAAAATCAGCTATTTCAGCTTTTGTAAAGGGATAGTTCACTTTGAAATAATTTTTTGCTATGTTTTAGCTTACCTCAAGGGCATCCAAGATGTAGATGTCTTTGTTTCCGCAGTATTTTCAATTTGAATATTTTTAGGTCAAACCGTTCTTGTCTGTCAGTCATAAAATGGAGGTCTATGGTCACCACCTCAAAGAGCATGCACAGAGAAGTCCAAATTAAACATGATTTGATGACTCGTAAATGTAAGTACACACTGATGGCCTAAGACACGAAACGAGCGGTTTGTGTGAGAAAACGAACAGTATTTATAGTTTTTACCCCGTGTAACTAACCACAGCCACGTCCAAGTGATCTGCGGGCGCTTCGGTCTGCGCAAGCGCCGGAAGTGATCTCTCGCGTTTGTACGTCACTGATTGTTTACACAGAGATTTCGAAAGCGTTACCTTTCAGTGTGAAGATCTAAACATATTTAGATATACAGGAAATCACAATAGAAGACGATTTCGATATATCAACAGGCAACGTTGGTTTTGTTTTCGCAAACGCGCGAGAGATCACTTCCGACACTTGCGCAGACCGAAGTGCCCGCGTCTTCAGATCACTTGGACATGGCTGTGGTTACACGAGGTAAAAACGATATAAATACTGTTCATTTTCTCACACAAACCGCTCGTTTCGTGTCTTAGGCCATCAATGTAGTATACTTATATTTACATTTAATCTGGACTTCTCTGTGCATGCTCCTTGAGGTGGTGACCATAGACCTGCATTATATGACTGACAGACAAGAACGGTTTGACCTAAAAATATCAAAATAGAAAATACTGTCAAACAAAGACACCTACATCTTGGATGCCCTTGAGGTAAGATAAAACACACCAAAAATGAATTTCAAAGTGAACTATCCCTTTAAAGTTTGAGGTTAGTTCCCACAAAAGTAGCTTATTGAATTCAAACACGGTAATGCTTGCCTGTAGTCTGTGTGAGTACCAAGCAGCTGCTAAGCTTGTCTAAAAGATGCTAAAGAGCTCTGTAATGAATTGAGCTTGGCTAATTCTCCCACCCAGGACATCCAAACACACAGATCCTCCTCCCTCCCCCCTTTACGACGGTCATTAGCGCCTGACATCCGTGACGGCAGCCATCAGCGGCCGTCTGCATCGAGTGCTGAATACAGCTCTGACATCCCCCCATTTTCACGCCTCTTAAGACTCTTTCACGGCCACAGAGGGGCCTATGACATGCTTTGTTATGTAAGGTAATACCTTAAGTGTCCTAAGGATGTAACATCAAATAATGTGTGTGTAGACAGACAGAGATAGGTGGGGTTCCAATTAGAGCCAACAAAAGGGGGAGAAAGTGAAAGAAAAACAAAACATATGCAAAGCAAAGCGAGATAAAAACTCGACAGAAACGAACCATCAAAAAGCAAATGTGAGAATTCTAATTTGCACGTTATTTGTTGCAGAAAACATTGAAATGAAATACTTGAACTGATGAAGTGATTTGGCAAGATTGTGTGCTCATATAAAGGTAAAAAGAGCTGCTTATATTAATAATGATACTACTTATTTTTTTTTATATATCTGTACCTTCCAATCATGAACCAAATTGTGATTAGGATCTCACACAGAAGTGCTCTCATTAAATCTCACAGCAGATGTTTGTCTACTTCACTTCCCCTTCAACTTATATATAAATATGAGCTTATTAGTTGCTTATTTCTTTCTCTGAAAAAGAAAAGGACCACAACATCATTACTGAACACATTTACTGACCATTCTGTATTTCAGACATACAATATTGTAATTTCCAAACAGCATTTTTACACCACGTTTCTCTTTTTTAACAAAAATAATATTAAGTAGCAGCAAAAGCAAACACAGAATAAATAGACATCTTAACGACAAAGCCAAAAAAAGTCCTTTCTATAGGTCCTCAATACGCAGGCATTTGAGGTTTCAAGTCAAAATGAATCAAAAGTCTTAAGAAATGCATTTAATGGCACATCCTTTGGCACAATCGACAAGCACGCCATCTTTTCACACATACAGAGACCCTCAGATCAGCACTCAGACTTTTCTTCAATTCAACTGAAGCAGCTTCTTTATTTTCTATTTGACAAACAACATTTCAGTTTAGTGCCACCTCCTCATTACATTCACTCTCTGTTCTAGAGTTGATCTGGTGTTCGCTCGGGTCAGGGCATGAAGAACCAGACCTCGTTGTGCCGCCTTTAGAAAGTTCACCAGCACGAGTAGGAGAACAATGGGTATTGGCTCCAGTCCCCTACATTTCCATGGTGGTACCCGTGATGGACGGCCTGGGTGCTGTATTCGCTGGGTAGGTGGTGATGGGGGGGTGGTGGCGGGGGGTATTGAGCGGACGCTGCCCCGCTCCACTGTTCTGTGCTGTAGGGGGTGTAGAGAGGATGGTGGCCCAGTATACCAGGCTTGGTCTGGGCTATGGCCATGTTCAGGACCCCTGTGTAGTCCTGGTGTCCCGCCGAGGGATGTGGGGGGCAGGTGGGGGGAAGACCGAACTCCGGGGCGGAGGGTTTGCTGGAGGATTCGTGATCAGGCACGGTGGCAACATCCGGCACACGGGATTCGAGGCTGGAGCGGCCGGCGCTCCCACATACACTCGCGCTGCCAGCACTGGAGGACGACGGCGAGGGGGACTTGCCATATTCATGAAATCTGTGGAAAAGACCCGATTTTAGCACTGAGACATTGACAAGGCAGTATCATTGGCGGCTTCATTTATATAGCACTTTTAAAGGAGTAGTTCACTTTCGAAAAAACTTTTGCTGATAATTTACTCACCCCCATGTCATCCAAGATGTTCACGTCTTTCTTTCTTCAGTCGAAAAGAAATGAAGGTTTTTGATGAAAACATTCCAGGATTTTTCTCCATATAATGGACTTCAATGGGGTCCAAACGGTTCAAGGTCCAAAACATTTTCAGTACAAACTGCAAACTGTTCAAAGGGCTTTAAATGATTCCAGACGATGAATAAGGGTCTTATCAAGCGAAACGATCGCTCATTTAATAAATAAATAACAAAGTTTAAGTTTTATCATCTCAAATGCTCGCCTTGCTCTGTTCATGCTCATTCATCAAAATGAACAAAACTTTTTCTGAGTCATTTGGTTCATTCAATGAACGAAACGAACAAATTGACTCGGGTAAAAGATTCGTTCATTTTGATGAACGAGTTCAAACAGGAGAGTCACAAACGCGCATCACAGAACAGAGCAAGGCGAGCATTTGAGCTTATAAAACTTAAACTTTGTTATTTATTTTTTAAATGAGCGATCGTTTCGCTTGTTAAGACCCTTATTCATCGTCTGGTGTCGTTTAAAGCTCTTTGAACAGTTTGCAGTTTGCACTGAAACTGTCTTTTGGAACTTTTTGGACCTCGTTTGGTTCCCATTGAAGTCCATTATATGGAGAAAATCCTGGAATGTTTTCATCAAAAACCCTAATTTCTTTTCGACTGAAGAAAGAAAGACATGGACAACTTGGATGACATGGGGGTGAGTAAATTACCAGCAAAGTTTTTTTAAAAGTGAACTACTCCTTTAACACTTTTGTTTCAAAGCAGCTTTACAGTGATAATAGGAAATGAAAGTAGCAGATTGTTTTGGCTTTACAGCAGCTCTAGAATAAAGTTCAGCTGTCCATCTAAAGTTAGTTTTGATTGAACGGCCATTTAACTGTATTCGCAACACATTCTCATCCCAAGAGGACATCAACTGACCATACGTCAACATCCAACGTTTTAGGGTACCCTTTAGCGTCAGTTAGATGACGCGGGTAGGTTTATGTCTGGGGTAGGGTTAGGATTAGATATCATCATCTAACTGATGTTAAAGGGTGCCCTAAAATGTCGGATGTTGACGTATGGTCAGTTAGATGACGTCTTGGGATGAGAACGGGCTGGTTTTCAGTTAAAACAGTGTCGTGTTAGCGGCCGCTAAGTTAATAACTAATGATCTTTGAAGAAGAAGTGACTCAATCAAAAACTAACTTTATTCTAGAGCTGCTGTAAAGACAAAGTAATCTCTGTTACTTTAATATCCTATTATCACTGTAAAGCTACTTTGAAACAATCTATATTGTTAAAAGCACTATATAAATGGACATAGGAAAATAAGGTCTTGTTTGAGGTACCTGTACGGCTGGTACGTGCTCTGTCCGGGTACGAGCTGTTCAGAGCTGTACATGTCCCGAGGGTCCGAGCCCAGCGGGGACTCTGCGCGGAGAGCGTGGCTGTTGTCCCGGTCGCACGAACTTCCCCATGGGGAGTACCGCTCCACCTTCACCTCCGACTCCTTGCGGGACACGTGTTCATCATCCAGACCTTCACACGAGGACTGTTGGATATCTGTATCAAGACGAGTATCAAGGAGACGTGAGTCAACTACTAAATCTATCCACACACGTCGTTAACCCAGATCTAGAGACATAAAATCAAAGGCGATTACCTCGTGGGCTTCCATGTTCAGAGTCTTTTGACATTTTCTTTGCAACTCTCTCAGGATCAGCCAGACTTCTGTTTGCCCGTCTGTGAAAGGAAAGTTCAATGAAGTAAAATGGCTCACAGTTTAAACCGATTTACTGAACATTTAAAAAAAAAAATAGGGCTGGGTAACAATTAATCGCGATTAATCGCATCCAAAATAAAAGTTTGTGTTTATTTAATAGATGTGTGTAGTGTGTATAATTATTTTGTGTATATATATATATATAAATACACACACATGCATGTATATATTTTATCATTAATATATCAAATATTTATATTTATATAATATTAATTATGTATAAATATATATATAAAGTATATACATAAAAATATTTCTTAAATATATACATGCATATGTGTGTATTTATTTATACAAAATAATGATACACACTTCACACTTATATATTATCTAAACACAAACATTTTAATTTTGGATGCGATTAAAAAAATTAATTTGTTGTATTTTACTTTTCCTATTCGTTTTGGTATGGTTATTGTCAGCTGTAATTCATATTTTATGATGAATTGTTTTCTGCATTTTAGAAAGTTGTTGGAATAGAAATATCTATTTTAAGAGCAACCTGTAATGAAAATAAAACACAACCTCAAGATGATATTACCTTTTAGAATTTGTACCCTCATCTCTGAATCCTTTGGCAAATGGATTGTGGTCGATTTTCAGCTTTGTAATCTGTGAGAGAAATAATGGAACAATAAATCGAAGTTCTAATTAATTCCAATAAAATAAAATGAAAAAATGTGCACTTGAAAATATGTGCATATAAACATACACTCCAAAAAAAAATGCTGGGTTGTTTGAACCCAAATTTGGGTCAAATATGGACAAACCCAAATGTTGGGTTAAAAATGCTAACCCAACGTTTGTCTTTGTCCTTATTTGACCCAAATTTGGGTTCAAACAACCCAGCATTGTTTAGAGTGTATACAGTGCGGATCAAAACCTTTCATCAAACTTATACATAAACTCTGAACAACACCCGTTCTTGTCTTAAGACAACTTTGATGTACTTTTTCTCCCCAATATTCAGAATAGCGACCAATCAATGTGTTTTACATATATTTCATTTAATATTCGATGTATGAAGTGTATTCACTAGTCTTACCTTTGTGTTCTGGTACGCTGTGACCGCAGTGAAGGTGGTCTCGGGGAAGGTGAAGGTCTGGAAGACGCTCCAGCGTACACTGTACAAATCATCAGCCTGGACGATGTGGAAACGCGGGTGGTAGCGGTGCATGGAGTGAAGTATAATCTGATTCAAAAGAAGAGACATGGGTTTAAATCAAATTAGTCAAATTAGTGTTGAACAAATGTAAGATTCAGAGTGGGACACTCACATGTCCATGCTGGTCCAGGGCGTTGTTGGTGAGCTTGAGTTTGAGGAAAGACACGGACTGTTTCATCCAGTGGCTTCCGGGCGCTGGCGAATCCGGGTGTAGGTACGTCCTATAGGGCGGCTGAGGCTCAGCTTTCCCCGCCACTTCCCACTTGTCCTTGTTCCACTATTGAAAAAGAGGCTTTTCATTGAATCATAGACCTCAGAATAGCAACTACATTGCCCATGACATAAGGTGCCGGGGGGTGCCGGGGTGCGAGAGTATGTGTGAACGAGAGTGTGTGTTGAGGTAAAACCCCCCATTGGGTCCTGTAAAAACAGGAAGAGTTGGGGCTCTTTGAAGTTGAGGAGTGGTGGGAACGTTCTGGGGAGACACATGTGACAACGTCCCCCCAACGCTCCAGCCGTTCACGATTGACTCCCAATTCATTTCAATAGTCTAGACAAGCATTCAAATGGATAAGACCTTAATATCGGCAACCACTACGTTAAGAGTCAGTGATCCATGAACTTTATTAGGTTCTAACCTTATATCTGAGACCATCTTCAGGCACCATGTCCACCAGTAAGATGTACTTTGCATACGGCACCAATCCAGACAAGCTGATTTTGCAGTGTGGAAACATCCTCCTGTAATATAAAGCACACCAAAGTACAGTTTATCTTAACGCTTCCTTTTACAGTCCAGTTACCCATGTAAATACTAGGTACTTATTTTAGTAACTACAATTACTACTAACCCATGTTCCATGTACTAACAGGCAGTATATTAGGCAGTACTTTCTAGGTAAGTACACTGTAAGTACTGTACTGTAAAAGGAAGCGTTACCGAATTACCTACATTGAGGTCAGTGGATCCAAAGATTAAGTTTTAATTGAGGAACTTGGACGTACCTGCCAGGTTTGGTGATGATCATCTCGGTGCCGATCTCATGGAAGGATCTCCACAGATCCGGATCCTCTATGGTCATCCGGATGTTGCCTTGGTGGTAGGAATCGCCGGCTCCAGCCATGGAAGGCGGAGGAGGGAGGCTGAAATTATGCTTGAGGTCTGAGGAAAGACGAAATATTTGATGTTTTGTCAATGGCATCCCATGGAGAAAGTCGTCCCAGAGAAAATTCAAGTCCAAACAGACGAATTAACAATGAGCAAGAGCACTGTAGGTGAATTGGGCTTAAGACAAACACTCACCTCTGATAGCCTGCATTATGTAGGCTTCTCCTCCAGAAGAACAAGAATGAGCAACACCTAGACGTTTCAGTTAAAACACAAGTTCTCCATAAGAACTTAAAGGGCTTGAGTTAAATCCAATGTTTGTTAAGTCCAAGGATGAAGTTGTGTCTGTCTGTACAGATGCAGAGGCGGCGTCCCACACCTTTAAGTGGGTTCTGGATGTGGGCGGGGCTTGAACCCCCATTCCCTGCCTTTGAAGTGACTCAGTGATGAGTCAATGCCATGATCCGATTGGTCGATGTGCGGAATCAAAGAGAGTTAGCAGAGCCTTGATAGAGTCCCAACAGGAAGGGGACAAGCGGAGGAAACATGTCTTTATGAACTGCTAAAGGACTTTTAAACAAATACGTACAGGCCCAAAGAATACAGGCTACCAAACTCCCTTCATTAATCCAGCTAATGTGAGGAAGAGCAAAGACTTCACTTTCTAATTGACTGCATTGACCCCCCTCGCACAAACACAATCTGACACACTCGGCGCTCGTGTTTGCGAATTCACACGCACATATCCACTAATTCTCACTGATGCTACAGACACCGGGTCCTGATTTTTACAACTGTGGTGAATAATTTAAAATGCAATTGTTGTCACTTGAGTTCGTCTGAACTTTGCTTTTCATATGTTCTAAGCTCGATGGTTTTGATGGCCACGCTTTCACAACACATCTGCTGCGTCTTAAACCATGAGGAAAAAACAATCCAATTTAACCTTCCTAAACTTTGGGTTTGGATTATGGGCTTTCGTCAACAGCAGACTTGAGACAAATATTGACCTGCAGTTTTAAAAGTAAAGCTTCTCAATGGTTTTTTGAAGCACTAAGAAACCCTTTTCTCATCATTAACCATTATTTGCAGGTCTTGGCTATATTTCTGTGGAGATTAAAATGTTGTAGATGTATTAAAGAGATATCATCCATTAAAATACAAATACAAAGTAATGCGTTTTTTAGAGAACTGTGGAACTTCAAAAGTTATGTCTCTGCGTCATGCTTTAAAAATGTTTTGGTACCTTTGTTTTTAGTGGACTTATTTTATTATATTAACGGCCCCCTGACATGAAATTTTAACTTTTTGAGGTTTTTCATACATTAATATGAGTTCCCCTAGCCTGTATATGAAGAGTTCAGATGCAAAAGCCTCTAAATGCCATTTGAAATTTTCTTCTTTAATGATGATTTTTGTCAAACTTGTATATTTAAGTTCAGTGATTTCACTTAAATGGCAATCATAATTACCTATTAATTGTTATTTAAGTGAAATTACTGAACTTAAATATACAAGTTTGACAAAAATCATCATTAAAGAAGAAAATTTCAAATGGCATTTAGAGGCTTTTGCATCTGAACTCTTCATATGGTCCCCAAGTGGCTAGAAATTTCAGTCTTTCTCTGTTTTTGATAATAGCGATGCTATAGAAGAACCATTTTGGATTCCCAAAAACAGTTTTTCTAAGTGTGAAGAACTTTTGTGCAATGGAAAAACGTTGCTATCGATATTAAAGGTTATGGTCATTGAGCCATATATGCCAATGTAGAAAAGTACATTGGCATATATGTTTAATATACTCTAAATATGGACAAACACAGCTATTGGGTTACATTTTAACCCAATGTTTGAGTTTGTCCATATTTGCCCCAAAATTTGGGTTAATTTCACTCTAAAAAATGATGCTGGGTTGTTTTAACCCAATTTTGGGTCCAATATGGACAAACCCAGCCATTGGGTTGCATTTTAACCCAGTGTTTGAGTTTGTCCATATTTGACCCAAATTTGGGTTAATTTCACTCTAAAAATGCTGGGTTTTTTTAACCCAATTTTGGGTCAAATATGGACAAACCCAGCCATTGGGTTACATTTTAACCCAATGTTTGAGTTTGTCCATATTTTACCCAAATTTGGGGTAATTTCACTCTAAAAAAAATGCTGGGTTCTTTTAACCCAGTTTGGGTCAAATATGGGTTAAAACAATCCAGCATTTTTTACAGTGTATATAGAAAAGTTGTATGTTAATTGTTTAATCGAGTGACCCAATGTTCCAAACGAATCATTGAACATAAACTCTATTATTGTGACTGAATCATGTCAGATATAATAGTGACATAAAGCCATTATAGAGTTATGGGTGGAAGCAAACCCTGTGTAAATCTAAAGGTGAGCTTCACCTGAGAGAGCGTGTGTGTGTGTGTGTGTTTGGTGGGAGGGAGGGGGTTGCGTATTCAGGGTGTCTAGACATGATCGTTCCTTGATGGTTAATCTCATTAGGAAGAAATGCTCTCTGAAGGCCGAGGGCTTTCTATTCATGCAGAGACACAGGCAGAGATACATAGAGAGGGAGAGATAGATAGGGAACCGTCCCAGAAGAATTGAGGCTACTTTAGTAGTTCACAGCCTGTTAGCGCCACTGATCTGCCGTTTTCATGCAACATGAATAGAGAGAGTTTACTTGTATGAATGTCAGTCATTGTTATGCATGTGTGACTATACGCTGAAATGAGTGCTTGACTGACTCTGCTCACAAATGGAGGAACGGAAATTTATTTTCTGTGTGTTTCTTTGGTTAAGACGATAGAAAAAAGGGCTTAATTTATATTTTTTATATCAATTATAGATAAAGAAAATGATGGGGAAATTGGAGAAAGTAATGGATTAAATAATATACAGGCACGGGACGGGTCCCAAAAGAGACTTTGTGGAAAACATGGGATTCTTTCCAACTTAACAATTTAAAAGTTGTTCAAATATGAGTTAGAAATATTAAAGATTCTTCACAATTTCCAGGGAGATTTGTGACCCTGATCAAGTACGGCTGCCTTTTTTTGCAAACCGAATAAGACATTTGGAAAGTTATCTGATTTTTTTTTTTTTCTAAGTAGGACCAAATATGATTCATAGTGGCGTCCAATCCAAACTAGACCCGAATGTGATACTTTAGGATTGATTCAAAAGAGGTTTCATTTGCAATTCTGTATATTCCTTTAGGGTGTTTTAAAACAGGAATTGACTTAACCCTCAGAAAACACAATCCCCAGTTTGTTCTGTTTCTCCACCCCGGCATAAAGCACTGTTAGCACAACTCTTTCTTATGCGAAACATCAACTCCAGCGAAACACACTCCTAATCACCACCATTTCCTACATTTGCTGAGCTTTTCAGAACAAATACTGCCACACATAAAATAAAAACGAGTGCTGTAGTTGACGGCATGTTGTATTGTTGATGCATACTGTGAATATGTGGGCATTGGACGTCAGTGGAATTTGTTTTATACACGTCAATAATAATTTATATTGCATGGTCTTTTCTTGCCGTTATTCATCTGAAAAATGGAAAAGTTTCTCTTTGTTTTTATGTGAACATATTAGCATTTACAAAAAGTCTGATGATGTTACAATGGTTTTTTGGACATAAACCCAAGTAAAAAAAGACCATAGCATGATATTATTTGCAGTATACACTCAAAACAATGCTGGGTTGTTTTGACCCAAAATTGGATAAAATATAGACAAACCCAAATGTTGGGTTAAAAATGTGATTTCAAATTTTAACCCAACCTCAACTGTACATTTTTTTTAATTGCATTTTTAACCCAACATTTGGGTTTGTCCATATTTGACCCAAATTTGGGTTAAAAAACAGCAATTTTTAGAGTGTACACTCTAAAAAATGCTGGGTTGTTTTAACCCAACTTTGGGTCAAATATGGACTAACCCAGCCGTTGGGTTAAATTTTTACATGCATTTTTAACCCAACATTTGGGTTTGTCCATATTTGACCCAAATTTGGGTTAAAACAACCCAGCAATTTTTAGAGTGTACCTTGGGAAACATGTACATTTTTTATGGTATGTGAATATGGCAATCATTTAGTGCAATGATATATATCGAATTAAATTACCGTGGCATTATCATCTCACGCCTTCACTGAACCATGTACTAAAACAGTATGACTGATTTATTTTACATTCACTCTAAAAAATGCTGGGTTGTTTTAACCCAATTTTGGGTCAAATATGGACAAACCCGAAATGTTGGGTTAAAAATGTAATGTAAAAATGTAACCCAACGGCTGGGTTAGTCCATATTTGACCCAAAGTTGGGTTAAAACAACCCAGCATTTTTTAGAGTGTTACATGCACACTCTAAACAATGCTGGGTTGTTTTAACCAAAATTTGGGTCAAATATAGATAAACCCAAATGTTAAATTTTAACCCAACTTCAACTGTACATTTTTGAATTGCATTTTTAACCCAACATTTGAATTTGTCCATATTTGACCCAAATTTGGGTTGAAACAAACCATAATTTCAGTTTCTTTTAGTTGATGAAAACATTTTTAATGCATAAATGTGTTATAACACACTAAACACAAAGTGCAGTCCTGTTCTCATCTTTAATGCATTTCTCCCTATTGATCAACAGCAAATGAACCTAAAGTGTGTCTGAAGTGTTATTTTTAGTGGATCTAATAAAGCAGATTGAAATGTTTACTCTGGAACGGGCGGTAAAATCAGAGTTGCCTTTTTTTTACGAGCTAAAAGCGCTCAATAGCTGTGAAGGTATTGATTGAGGATATGAGGAAGTCTAAAAGGATTTGTACTGGAATACCAAGTTAAACAAAGCGCATCTAAAATCCTCACACCTCACGGCCTAAACCTAGTGAAAACAGCAGAAGACATCTCTCCATCATGAAGGTGTGATCCCAGGATTGGAGCTGGTCCATATGAGTCACACATGACGCGTGGTTCTCCTCACTCCGCTGAGGTTACACACACATTTCTAAGAGACTAGCGTATCGTTTTGCTAAACCTAATCCACTTATATTAGCACCCCTGACCATTAACATGTCGTTTTAGTGCCATTTTTACACTAGATTAGATATCACGGTTGGACAGGGGTGAAAATGACTTCTTATAATGTCTATTATAGTAGTAAATAAATAAGCAAAATTGCACATTATTTTTGTGAATTTGTGTTTCTTTCAAGTACAATTTCATTTCCAAGTCAATTCACACTTTCGCTCTTTTTGTTCACAAAGACTTCCAAAGTACAAAGTCATTTTTTGGCAGATTATCATAAATCTTTCTCTTTTTGTGTTGAGTTTACAAGATTACACTCCAGTCTATTTCATTTATCATTCCAGTCTAAACTATTTTTGTATAGAACTACAGTTATTTGTTGTTGTGAGGAAACGCCTCATCTGTAATCGTTGATCAAATGAACGTTCAAAGATGGTTCAACTGTCCATAAACGCCGGTATTTATATGTAAAATCTAAATCGGCTTCATTGGCCATTTGACAAATCCAGTCACATGTTTCAGGACAGGGATTCGGTTTAACATTTGCGGTTTAGCATCTGCATATGTTCTACAGATCAGTCTTTCTACTTCAAAATGGAACTTGTTAAATGCCAATGTTCTTTGTGAAATTTACTAGCAACTTCTTTGTGAAAACTGTTTCAAAGTAAATACAACACTTTCTCAATGTAGGAAGAATACAGTCAGAAGATTGACTGAGGAAATCGTGAAGAGTTGATTGTACACTATTGGAGTTAAAGGATAGCCTTAAAGGTTCCATCAGGCGCTTCATCTTTAGAACCTATTAGGGGTTCCATCATCGGATCATTTGATGGATTTAGTTTTTATTTAGTTCTAATTTATCGTTAATTAGATTTTATGAATCAAGCAGCTCACAAAAATACTTTATCACCAGAAAAAACAAGTGAAATAGCCCATTAAACATAAAGAGTATCCCAGCAAACACACGTTCCCCTAACGTTCCACTGAGGGTTTTTTTTTTTTTTTGGGAACCAAACAAGAACGTTATAGGAACGTTCCATGTAGGTTATTTTTAGGTTCCATTTTTATAACGCAAGGAGAACGTTCCGGGAACATTCCCCTAACCTTAAGGGAAAGTTCTAGGAACCAAAAACTAACATTCCCAGAACGTTCCCAGAACCTAAATTTGTTTTCTGGGATTATGCAATTATTGAAGACATTTGTCCTTATATACAAACGTTTTGGAATAAAGGTTCTTTAAATTTGAGTCAAGAACTAAAGTTCTATTTAGAACCCTGCAGGTCCTGCCACTCGGCCGCCATCTTGGCAGCTATTTGGGACTAACAAGACCAGGCTCCTATCTAAATGAATGAGCAGAGAGTCAGATCTGCACTTTCACTGGTCACCGGGACATAAAAACTGCTTGTATAGAAACAGCAGTGAAATATGATAAAAATGGCTGAAAAAGTTTGATGATTTTGCCCCAAAATAAGGTTTAAAACGCCCTTTTCCCCACAGGTTATACTTTGACTACGCATGCACAAGGGTTTTTGTCTCCGCTGTTGCAAACCTGACAGTGGAACCAGACGATAGGCTCACGTTTCCCGGCTTGACTGTAAAAGCTGTCCACTGGGAGGGGCGGGGCATGTGCATACAACCGCCATCTTTTGCGTTACGGGTTTCCCCTATATAGCTGTATTGAGGATTGAGGAAGTGGCATGTCTCTATATACGTAAATTGTCTCT
Organism: Pimephales promelas; assembly: GCF_016745375.1. Next base: position 7,616,754 of record NW_024121199.1, on the reverse strand, counting down.
GGTATTACACAAAAGCTATGAAAACTTAATCTACACTCTAAAAATGCTGGGTTGTTTTAACCCAACTTTGGGTCATATATGGACAAACCCAAACATTTGGGTTCCATATTTGACCCAAAGTTGGATTAAAACAGCATGTTTAAGAGTGTACATTTTAAAAAGATGGGATAGTGCTGGCACAGCCGAGGTCATGCGTTTGATTCGCAGAGAACACACCGTAAGAAAAGGTGTAGCTTTAGAGTCTGCCAAATGCATTGATATAAACTCACTTCATCTGAAGTGTTGGTCCCTGTTAGCACGACCACAGACTTAGAGTAGTTCACTTTAAAAAAAACTTTCGCTAAAAATGTACTCACCCCCATGTCATCCAAGATGTCCATGTCTTTCTTTCTTCAGTCGAAAAGAAATGAAGGTTTTTGATGAAAACATTCCAGCATTTTTCTCCATATAATGGACTTCAGTGGGAACCAAACGGTTCAAGGTCCAAATGAGAGTTTCAACTGTTGAAAGGGCTTTAAACGACACCAGACGATGAATAAGGGTCTTATCAAGCGAAACGGCCCTTTGAACAGTTTGCACTGAAAGTGTCATTTGGACCTTGAACTGTTTGGTTCCCATTGAAGTCCATTATATGGAGAAAATCCTGGAATGTTTTCATCAAAAACCTTAATTTCTTTTCGACTGAAGAAAGAAAGAAATGGACATCTTGGATGACATTGGGGTAAGTAAATAATCAGCAAAAGTTTTTTTTAAAAGTGAACTACTCCTTTAAGATGATACGGGCAAAACATCATAACCTGATAAACTTGTGTTCAAGTTAATGAGGCATTAAACATGGCGAGGAAAGAAACTATGAGGCCCAAAAACAAAAGTTGTGCTGGCTAATTCATAAGAAATGGATCTTCATGCTTGAGTCACTGGTTTTCATGTGTACGTTCCTCAGGAGATCCGGCTGTTCGGATGTGTGAAGCGCTAATGCCTTCCGCAACGGTGCAGTCGTTGAATCGGACACGTGAGACATGGACTCGCCAGCTTATTAACACCTGCGCTCTCAGATCACACACATTAGGTGGGGTTCATTATGATAAGAACCGTCGAGCAAGCAACGCCATTTCTCAAAGACTGTGCGAGGCGTCACTTCTCTATTACATGCTCTTTTCTTCATTTAAAAGCCACGAGGGACTAAATACTCTTCAGCTTTCGAGAATCCCGTATGCAAACTTGGTCAAAGTTTACCTCGTTGACTTTTCCCTAACCCTCCGAATCTGTGAAAGGCATCATAAACTGATCTTTGATCAGGTTAAAACATCATTAATGTGTAACTGAAAACACATGGCCGCTCCGTAGAGGAAACGTCCGTGTCTTATCTAAACGTTCCAGGAGGTTTCCTACTGTAGACCCCACAGGGATCAAGAGTGTCCCGCTGAGACTCACGCTGGCTTCGCTTCGGGCCTCCAGCAGCTGATCTCAAACCAGTTTGGCCAGGGACGATCTGGAGGAAGTGGCAAAGTCATGGCCAAGACCAACACACTGAAGAGTGGAGTTTTATTGTGATGATGACGTTTGGTTCTCAGAGGGTTTTCCCATTCAAAAGAACAGGAAATGCTGAGGAGGAGAACAAAAGAGATTTTGATCATGTCTTTAAACCCGGTTCCATCGTCCCGTATGGCAGACTGGAGTCAGGAGGTGTTAGCCTCTGCCATTTGCTGCTCGTGTGTGTGGACACTCGTATCGTCACTCAATAGTTTAACAGCTGCCAATACACAGGGTCTCTGTGCTGGGATCAGACGGCTGTGGGGTCTATAAAGAGCCCCCCCGCCATGACCCGACGTGAAATCTCACACCTTTCCCTGGCATTAACCATGCAATCTTCTCTTTTGATGCTCTAACTGGCCACTTTAAGAGCTCAGGTACGGGCCGTCCCGGCTGAAACACACTCAAACGTGTTCAGAACGGGCAGGCTTGATCAATGCCACTGAAAAATGGGTGAAATATGGACAAACCCAGTTATATTTGGTCAAATCTTTTTGGGTTTGTTTATATTCAACCCAAATTTAGGTTAAAACAACTGCATTTTTCAGTGTAGTGTAGTTTGAAGCATTTCCTTAATGCGGTGATCTCCTTAAAATCACAAAGAATCATTTCTAGTCAGTAGAAACAATTGGGAGTCGTTTGGAATGAATTATGTGCCGTTTTAATTCATTTAAAATATGAAATTACCCCAAATTTCTAGGGTTTCCACGACATAATATCTTGACGTAATGGGAACGTAATATCTTAAAATGGTATGAGTTTGTGGTTAATTAAACCACGCCATGGTCACAGGTTTAAATCAAAGGGAGTAAATACCATAGGGATGCACGATATATCGTATATCGTATCGTAATGTTATCGTTATCGGCCTGGTAAGAAAATATGGCCGATATATTAAAGCCGATAAATAATTTATTGTTCCCTTCAGCTTAGACACTTGTTGAGCACTGTTTATGTTTTTGAATTTCTTGAAACATGATTGAAATCTCTTCAAAAAATGAAAATACGGTTCGCAAATCTGTTATATTGGCTACATAACACTATATTGAGAACATCATTTTAATCGTGCGCTTGGGACATGGGTTTAATTGTGAGTCTTTTGTTTTTGTAATCAGACTTTCAAAATTAAATATCGGCCGATATATCGGTTATCGACTTTCAAATATAAAGAATTATCGGTTATCGGTATCGGCCAAAATTTTTATATCGGTGCATCCCTAAAATATCATCAGTCAGAAACATTAATGTAATAGAGACTATTTTTTTAAATCCTTATTATTTTATCATCTGACCAAGTTCAAAGTTATATCAGTATTTACTTTTATAGCATTAAGAATTAGCTTTTACTAAGTAATTTTGTTATGTGCTTTTCTCATTCTATATATCACATTCATTTTAGTACTCAAATAATTTACTACAAGCTTTTCTCCATCTAATATTTATATTTTTGCTTCATTCAATAAATGAAAATGATTGTTAATATTTTTTTTTAGATTTTATTACTACGTCTTTATATTGCTTTTAGTATTACTTAGATTATTCCTCAACAGGTCAGATTACATTTCGCAATTGGCTACAACAAACACCCCGAGGCCGTCTGATTGGCTCGTTCGCCAAAGCCCGACATCCTTCCGACCAATGACCCGACATCATCACCAGAACCACATATTGGCCTTAATTTAGATCAAAGTCCAATTATGACTCATACGTATTGGGTTGGATGGAGGCCAACAGACGGACACAGGAGGCAAACAATCACCACCTACCCCCCAACATCCCCTAAATAAAAGATCTGACGCACATTTGGTCCCGTATGTAAGAAAACAAACCCTTGGCGTAGTGTGCCTGACAAAGGGAGGGAATGACACATTGGCAGCACTTCATAAGAAACCTCTGGCAGCTGCTAATGGGTCTTAATGGCCTTCCTCGAGTCTGAGGGCTTCACACCGGCCCGGGACACTGCCTTTGACATGGCCTGGCTAAAACACACGGGGTGGTCACTGTGAGGAGATGATGTCACCCGTTCCCAGAATGCACTTCATCTCCCTGCCATTTTGATCACATGGAAGCTAAAAGAAAGCACACGCATAAACAATCCTTTAGAGTAACTACAAACACGCAAGTTATTTCATCTGAATGAGACGGACACGTCGCAAGCTCATTCCTTTTGTCGCAGTTACAATTCCAGCACTTAAGGGGGCGATAGAGCGAACGTCTGTGCAATGACATAAATATCAATGTTAAAAAAAAATAAAATCCGTTTTTGATTTCTTAACTCTAAAACCGTATTCTGGACAAATGTGGGCAAAATAGTTTTGATTTATTTTTTAAAAAATACTTCCCTTGATCTGAGCGGTACAAGACTTGGCTACTTTCCCTAAGTTTGCCTCCTGAACACACACATTTTTTTTTCTGACTCAATTCTACAATGTTAAGTGGGTGAAAAAAACCCTCCTTAATCTTGTATTTGGGTCAAAAATGGCCACCCATAGAAATGAATGGGAAAAACTGTAATTTAGAGCATTCTAAAATAAGCCAAAATAAGACACCAGATGACAGCAAAGTCACTTCATCTTTAGGTTTCAGCTCTAAGAACTTATTGGAAAGATATTTTAATGTTGTTAAAAAAAACCCATAAAAATAGCATAATTTACATAGAAAATATGTTACTTTTTGAAGTAAATAAATTCAAAAATACCCCCAAAATAAAAAAAACACCATAAATGGATAGACAAAACTTTATCGAAGACTGTAATTTATAATAAATAAAAATTAGGATCACACCTGAGTCCTCTGTGCCCACATTTGTCCACAATTACAGGATTAAGGTCTATAAAGTGAATACGGTTTGAGGTGTCTTAATCTAAAAAAAAAACAACAAACACCAAAGATCAGGTAAAAATATCATAAGTGTATTTTTGGTTTTGTGACATCATCAATGCAGCAAGTCAGAAATATCAATGTTCTCAGATAAAAAGCCTGAGGACAGAATAATGAATACCCCATATATCTCCAAAGAGCACAGAAAAGCTCCCAGACCACCTCGTCTTACATTCTCAACACAAGCGTAGAGAGACAGAGCATTCAAAACACGACGACAACAGACAAAATATTCATTTACAAAGAGGAAAAAATAGAAACATCTCTTTTTCAGTGTACAGGTAGTTTGGTCACACATGCTCAGTGCATCGAAACATCTCAAAGTCCTCATGAGTTGAAAAATTCTGCACTCCAAAAAATACTGGTAGCTAATTTATCCGTCTACAAGTAGAAAACGTTCGGTAAAAAACATTCCTCCGTCTCACTGACTGTGGAAAAACTCTGATTTGGCTGCCAGCCATGATCATACAGACACGCTCCGAGTAAAGCAGTGCTACTTCAGTTTCAAAACTAAATCCCACACGGCAAAAACCCAAACAACCGAGGTTAGGGCACGTCTCTTTGGTTAAAGGGACAGTTCACATAAAAAGTACGTTTCTGTCTAGGGCTGTCAAACGATTAATCCAAAATAAAAGTTTGTGTTTACATAATATATGTGTGTGCACTGTGTATAATTATTATATATATATATATATATATATATATATATAATACACACCTACATGCTTGTATATATTTAAGAAATATTTTCATGTACATACATTTATATACAAATATAAATAAAAAATGTTCCCTAAATATACATGCATGTGTGTGTATTTATATATCTAAAATAATTATACACAGTGCACCCACATATATTATGTAAACACAGACTTTTATTTTGACAGCCCCTTTTCTGTCTTCATTTTCTCACTATTATGTCATTATAAACTCGTAAAGAACACAAAAGATGTTTGTCAGGATGTTCCCGCTGCTCTTTACCATACAATGAAAGTAAACGTTGGCTTTAAAATTGTCAAAAAGCAGTGATAGTGAACGAATACAATAAAAAAGGTGCTTTTTGTCGCTCTCCATCCACTTTCATAGTATGAAACATGCTGCCGAAATTCTCCTTTTGTGTTCCCCGAAAGAAAAAGTCACACAGGAGTGAGGTGAATGAAAAAAGCAACGTCATTTTTGTGTGAACTTTCCATTTAACCGTTCAAAGAGCCAAAAATAAGGGATCAGCACCATTTTTAGGCTTTTTCATCTCATAAAAGAAGGCCGTGACGTTTTGCCGTAATCCTTGAAAAGAAAAAAAGCTAGTTATATCACATTCATATTTAATTGTGATGTGAATAACAACGGTCACATCTTCTCAGTGCTGGTGACACGACTAACTCTTTCAGCCGCTGTCTACTACAATCCTCAAATGGAAAGTTAATAAAACTACAAATGTGTGAGGAATACAACAGCGATGGGATTTTTGGTGTCTTGATATCTTTAACCAATACAGTAATCTATAATAATTGAACTCTTGAAGTGCCATGCAGAAATGTCTAGGACTCTCCTAAACTCTAGACGCAGATGTACGTGAAGCCAGCTCTGAGAGAAGAAGTTATGGCACACATGCAGGAAAACACAGGAAAAAAACAACAACACTTTTGACTCCTGACGTTCCTTGTTTGGTTGCAATGCCACTGAAACTCGATAGTGATATGACTCGTGTTTATTTTACACCAAACGTCAAGCAAAACCTACTTCCTGTTAAATCTGTAAACAACGTCGTGATGGATTTAATGCCCAGGAAACTCTCGAGTGTGTCAAATTGCATTACACAAACTGCCACTATTACACCATCCATCCAGAGTTTTTCTCAGACTCTCCAGTGAAAATGGCACTTTGCAGGATCGTACGCAACGAAATAAACAACAGAAGAACGTAGAAACCCAGTCCATGCTTAGCAGCAGGAGCAAAAACAACAGGACACGAGTGCCAGGGTAGGAAAAAGCCCTTTCGCGCGATAGAAAACCAGACGAAGGCCATCAGAGTCAGATGTCCATGTAGTCGTCCTCCTCATCGGACTCGCTCTCCAGCGACGACTCCTGACTCGACGTCTCCTGGACCTCCAAAGCGGGCTGAGCCAGAGTGTCTTTCTTCACGTTCGCTGCCGACTGAGAGGACAGGATCACATTCTGACGGGACAAAGAGAAAGAGAGCATCTCATGACCCGCAACTTAAAAACCATTACAAAAAGTGTCCAAATACTTATATATTAAGTGGCTTTAAGCACCATGTACTTACATTGAAACGAATAATTTGATACAATGGACTTATTGTGTAAATACAATACATTTAAAAAATACCAGCACTAATTTATGTAATTACATCTGTAATTACACAGCTGACCCATCCCTTACACTTAAACCTACCCATACCACCACACCCGTCCCTAACCTTACCCGTATCACACGTCAATGGCAGCAAAAGTGTTTTACAATACAACATGAGCACAATAAGTACATTGTACTTATTTTTCAATGTAAGTAAAGCCACTTAATATAAAGTGGGACCCTTTTTTGGGTCTTTGTATCTGTGGATGTGTCGATACTAGGGGTGTAACAATACAAAAATGCAACAATCTGTATTGTGGATAGTTCACCTAAAATAAACATTACTTTGTGAGAAAAAAAAAATCAAGTTTTCAGAGTTTTAGTGTCAGTACTATAATATAATGTTGAATATAATGTACAATAATGCAATAGGGGAAAGTGTGTTGGTCCTGATAATGCCAAATATCTTGTTACCAGGTAAAAAGTGTCCTACATTATTTTAAATAAATCTAGTCAATGACAGAGCACAGGCATATTCGTCTAAAATAATTCTGTGTTTTCAGCTTCAGAATCATGAATATGTTTATTCTGGTGTCTCTATTGTCCTGTGCGTTGGGTTTCCAGCACCAAACCCGAGACTATCCATTTACACACACATCTAGCATTTTAATCAACTGTACATTTTGATTAGGGCTGGGTAATAAATATCAAATTCTCAATATTAATCGATTCTCATTTTTACGAACCGATATCGATTCTTAAATCTGAAGAATCGATTAGTCATCCTGTTTCATTTGAATGAATGGGACATTGTATCACAGCTGCGCGCAGCAAAAAAAAATTCGCAATAATCTTTGTCCTTTGTTACTATTGATATAAAACAAAGTCTCAATTTTCAAATTACGTCCATTTTCTTTAGAAATTCAAAAACATAAATAGTGTTTTGGCGCTGTGGGGTGAGATCGCTTTGGCTCAGCTCAAGAGAAGCAGCAGCGCTGATCTCTCTTCCGGCTTAATAATACCAGTTACAGCGCCAAATAAACATGAAAGTGTGTTAAAAGATAGAGTACAACTTATCGAAATCCGTATCATGTCACATTGATTCGCTCAATCAGCGTTTCAGTTAAACAGCTTGTAATCAATGTCATGTATCGTCATATTTACCTCAGAAAATCTACATAAACTCGTTAGTCAGCTAGAAAAAATAACTCTAGAGAGGAGCATTTTGCTAAATATATACACCATATTACATTTGCATTATAATCTTAATGTTCTTCAATATTTAATGCATATTTGAATAATTCTGGCAAGTTTTTAAGACAGCCACCATTTAAATGCTTATATTTCATATAATCTTCTTATTATAAAAATAAATAAAAGTGTAATTTAAGTGTTTGTATAGCTACAAAACAGTTAATTATTACCTTCATATTAGGCTAATGAAGTCTATAGGCTACAACTAGACTCCCATAGTTTACAGCGTTAGTTAAGAAATTTGATTTCCTTGAGAAAATTTTCCATTTATTGTAACTGATATCCAAAATAATCGATATTGAATCGGAATCGAATTGTAAGCTTGTGAATCGAAATCGAATTGAATTGTGAAATCTGTGTCAATACCCAGCCCTAATTTTGATCATGTGTTTTGGAGTATCGCAATAATAATATCATATCGAGTCAACACTGTACACCGCTCGTCTCGAGGATCAGCCAGCTCCAGATACGGACCTTGAGTTTCTGTTTGGTCTCCTCAGAGATGCTCCCCTTGGGCGAGAGCAGGGTGGGGGTGGGGGGCGTGACGGTGATCTCGGGCGGGAATTTGGTGACAGTGGAGGGAATCACCAGTTTGGGCATGTTGGGGGGGATTCTGGAGCGGATGCGACTCGGGTCAGCCTGCTTCCACTGCTCACTTTCTGGAGGAATCAGGAAACACTCACATATTATTATTCTAAAAATGTGACCAAATGAAGTAGAGAATGAGTAAGTGTTATTGGTAAAACTTTACAATAAGGTTCATTAGTTAATACATTAACTAACCATGAGCAATACATTTTTACTGAATTTGGAAATCTTTGTTAATGTTAATCAATAAAAAATACAGCGGCTCATTGGTCATGTTAGTTCACAGAGCATTAACTGATGTTAACTTTATTTTACAGTGTAATTATATATTTAAGTACTGAGTAATATTAAGTTACTACATAGGATTAGGGTTTGGTTGAGAGCATGTAATTATGCATAATTTACTGTTATAACTATGGTAAGTTAATGTATATATTTAACAATGACACTGTAAAATAAAGTGTTACCCAAGATTTTAATAAAGTATTAGTAAATGTTGAAATTAACAAAGATTAATAAATTCTGCGTAAATAAAGTTAATGCTAACTAATGTAAGTGTAAAGTGTTACTGTGTTATTGTTGATTGACATATTTATAATTCATTTAACAAATAATTACACTAGCGTTCAAAAGATCCAGTTTGGTAAGATTTTTTTATTGTTTCTTTTGCTCACAGAGGCTGTGTTATTTGATCAAAATTACAGTAAAAACTGAAATATTATTACAATTTAAAATAACTGTTTTCTATGTGAATATGCTTTAAAGTGTATATATTCCTGTGATCAAAGCTCAGAGTCACATGATCCTTCAGAAATCACTCTAATATGAGGATCTGATGCTCAAGAAACTGATTATCATCAATGTTAAAACAGTACAGAAACAGTGATACATTTTTTCAGGATTATTTGATGAACAGAAAGTAAAAAAAAAAAAAACTATTTAAAAGCTAACAAAACTATATCATTAAAAATATCTTTACTGTCACTTTTGATCAATTCAATGCATTTTTTTCTAATCTTTAAAGATAAATACAAATTTCCAGAAAATGTTTCATTTTTTAAATGGTTTATTGAAGAAATAATTGGTTAAAAATTGTCTAATAACGGTTTATTAGCCAAAATCTATTAAATTTGTTGATGCACATTAGATTTTTGTTGAGTATCGTTATTGACACATCATGCTTTTATGGCTTGTATGATATCGTGATTCATAGTTGAGAAGGAAGAACAGCTCAGTTTTATTCACAGGCCCAAACTGGCCAAATATATGCAATTTGGTGCAGATGCTGATATATATAAGGCCAAAAAGAAAGATGAACTTCTGATGCTTGATTGTAAATCAATAAGATCTTTATAACAGACTACTGACATAAAAAGCATATAAATATCAGTCGTCACTCTATATCTGCCAATAACAGGTCTCGGTAAGATGATATTTAAGTGCTAGTAAATCTAAGTGGCTTCATTCCAGTAAGTGTTCATCTTAACAATATAGAAGTTAAAATCATTAAAGATGATTTTAGTAAGCAGGATGTTTGTACAATAATAATAAAAGGCTTTTCAATTGCTAAAAACCCTAAAACAGGTATTTTCAGCTCAGTTTTGTTCTTGACGACAGTTTCGAGGTCTTAAAAAGCACCTCTCATATCTGATACAGCAGGCTTTAAGGACTAATGAGCCCAAATGAGCACTTCACTTCTTGACAATAGAGAGCAGTGTTGCTCCTGCATATTGACTGGTAAACATGAGGAATCTGCAGTACCTGTGCTGGTGTGTGTGGAGCAGGACGGCCACTCGTGTGTGTTGTGAATCTGAGAGACACTGGCCATCATCTTCATCTGCTGACACAGGTGAGACTCATGCTGACGGTACAGCAGACCCTCAGACGCTGGCTCCTCTCGCTCCTCTACACACACACACAGTCAGGATGAGCCACATTCAAAACTCTTCTGTGAGTGCAAATCAACTGAATTCTGCATTAAAGCGTCAAATACATAATGCAAGCACATATCATTTATTTACAATTTTCATTTTAAGTTTTGTTACAATCTTACATTTTTAAGATTTTAATCTAATATCTATATTCTATTCAATTTTTTTTTGAATTAAGAAAAATAAATGTTAATAGCGCTGCATATTTTATGAAGGTTCATTTAATAACAGTCACCCTCCCACTAGGGGGATATTTAAGTTTACTTCAATATTTTCCTACTAAATCTTAATCTAATCGAGGCAAACAATATATCGTTGGAAAGGTCTAAGACTCAACAATACATATTTGTTGATAATTTTGCAGAAAAAAAATATATGTTGGAAGAGCAATGGATTAAAATATGACAAGAGTGCGCATCAAAAAAAAAATCTGTATCATTACAGAAGTTTTCACCTTTGTAACAAAAAGTCAACAACCACACTTTTAATCATTCAAACTTTGATTTGCATGCTAAAAGTTCACAATAAAACATATATAATCTAGTATTTGTCAATAAAAAAAAGTATATTAAAAGTATATTATTTATATATATTATTATCTAAAATATATTACATTTATCATAAATTAGGTATCATTTGAAAGCTTACGAACTCAGAATTCATCCTGTGAAAACTGTTTTGAAATTGGATGTTGCGTTACCATAGAAACGGTACTCTAAATTATTTTATCAGGCTCTGCCCAATCATCATGTTTCATAATTTATGATCAAAAAACCTTTTCTAATCATGACAAAACACATTGTCAGAAAGGTCTGAGTCTTAAGGTTACATATTTTGTGACAGAAGTGATATTTGGACAGAAATGTATTAATATTTCATGGCAGAATGCACACAATTAAATTCAATGGAATTCAATGTCGCCCGGTGGCTATTTTTGGTATTACGCCTAAACTGAATCTCATGGGAACTTCAATTTTTGTGATATCAACTTCAAATTTGGAACACAACTTGTTTAGACATATGGCTTTGACTGTCATTTTTAGGCTGAAACCTATATTAATTTAGATATATTTTTAATAAAAGAAAACATATTTTATTACATTTTCATAACAAAAAACTTAAACTTCAATAACTTTTATATAATTTCATTCTATTAATTTATTCCACTTCAGCAATAATCTGCCAAGTATTTTCTTTTAAAAGAGACAGACCATAAGTATTCAGTCGAAAGGGTTCATGAATTACAACCGCTTAAGTTTGGGTAGTGCATTTTCAAGTCAATGCTCAAAAAGGGTTGAGACTCATTTTAGACCTTCTTAAGATCAAGTAAAGAAAATGTAAGGCATAAATGTAAGGGAACACAATACATCAACATGTTCTCTAAATGTAAATGTTTAGGGTGAAACACTTCCAACATCTGATCTGATTTTTAACTCGCAGAAACCTTGAAACAACAACAATGCTGACGCATATCAACACCAAGATGATTTCGGCCTTTATTTTTCAGTGTTTATGGAGTATAATGTGTCTAAGATATGAGAAAGTATGCTACATATAGTATGCCTGTGTGCATCTAAGCATGCTTATGTTTACCGCCTGCTCGTGATGAAAAAGAGTTTGACAAGCTTTAATACGACAGAAACTGATTTTAAAGACAGCTAACCGGCTCAAACCCCATTATGTTGTAGAACATCATGCACTTTCATTTGGCCTCTCAAGGACACACACACACACACACACAGTCGTATACATGCACGCTTAACACAATCATGTACTTGAGCATTCATCCTTGTTTCCTTAGTAACAGAGCATGACACACAGAACGCATCAGCCGCCCTAAACGACACGCACACAACACAAGAGGAAGTGAGACGGCTGGCTCCATTAGTTATGAAACTTGTTGAAGTTATAAACTGCATGTTGATCCCCAAATGGAAATGGTTATATAGAGTAAATCATAAACAGTATGAACAAAAACACTTCTGATCACATGCCTGTCAACTGAGCACCACCCAAAGCAGCGCCCACTAAAAAAGGGTGTGTTTCAAATAATATAACACACACTACTCATACTTCCTGTAATACAGTGTACTCGCTTAATCTGAACTTCTCTGGATAATTACAATATCCCAGATGACCGACTACATCAGCCAAAACAACAATACAACAGCATACTTCATGGAATACTGTATCCCACAATGCAATTCGCTCAAATTAAGCTTCCATGTGTGATATTTTTCTTTTTATTATTCTCATTATTTGTTGGGAATGCAAAATTAATATTTTTGAAAATCGGAACAAAAATGCAAGATAACCATATTTACACTTGCGTTCAAAAGTTTGCGGTTGGTTTTTATTTGGTTGGTTTTTCTGCATTTATTTGATCGAAAGTATACAGTAAAATAAAGACAATAGTCTGAAATATTATTACATCTTAAAATAACTGTTTTCTATGTGAATATATCGTAAAATGTAATTTTTATTCCTGTGATCAAAGCTGAATTTTCAGTATCATTACTCTTCACTCTTCAGAGTCACATGATCATTTAGATATGCTGATTATACATATTTTTACTGTAACTTTTGATACATTTAATGAATCCTTGCTGATTACCAGTTATTTTAACAATTATTTTAAATAAATCTTACAGAGCCCTAGTGTATCTCTGAAATCATAATTTGATGCCTCTCCGTAAATTAAATATTATTCTGCATTATGTTTTTAAATGTTCATCTGTTTCATACACTTTCTTTTTTTAAATAACAGGAAGTATAAGAGCATATCCTGCACAGTATGCAGTGAACAATATGCATTATATACAGTAGGGGTTGCACTGACTAGTCGAGTTTAAAGCTCTGCCATGATGCTGTACGCTTGACGTCGACTAGTCGCTGATCGTGGCCTATAGAGGGCGCAACAGGATAACAAATCTTTGAAGTCCACTTTAACGCTCCATTTCAACAGTTAAAGGAGAACTCCGGCGCAAAATGAACCTTTGGTCTAATAAAACATCGGTACCTAGTCAATCATTCTCTGAGATTTGTTTTCATGATAATTGAATGTAAAGAGTTTTATCTCTAAAACTGTTTAGCGTATAATGCTAATGGGGGCATTTACTAAGTAAAAAGAAATCGCTAGTTTATACCACTAACAAGGCTCAAAATAGCCCCACACTAACACAGTAACATAATGAGGGTCCATACATGCAAAACGAAGCATTGAGAACTTTGTAAGTGTACAGACCGTTTAATGAGAAGATACTTTAAAAAAACAGTTCACTTCGTGTATACAGACGGCGCAATCTTAGAAAATAGTCTCGATAAGTCGATCCACGAACGACGTGCTGAGTGATCTGGACTGTATGAAGTTCAGCAAACTTCTGAACTGTATGACGGCGTTCGTGGTTTGACTTATCGAGACTATTTCCTAAGATGGCTCCTGTATGTACACACGAAGTGAACTGTCTTCATAAAGTATCTTCTTATTAAACGGTGCTTCGTTCTCAATGCTTCGTTTTGCATGTATGGACCCTCATTATGTTTCTGTGTTAGTGTGGGGCTATTTTGAGCCTTGTTAGTGCTATAAACTAGCGATTTCTTTTAACTTAGTCAATGCCCCCAGTACTAGCATTATACGCTAAACAGTTTTTAGAGATAAAACTCTTTACAATTATCATGAAAACAAATCTCAGAGAACGATTGACTAGGTACCGATGTTTTATTAGACCAAAGGTTCAATGTTCGCCGGAGTTCTCCTTTAAAATAACAAACAAATGTAGAAGTGAAACTCTAAAAATTTGAATATCCTGCTAAAGTTAATTTCAGAAATTCAACTTAATATTTAACACTAATATATTATATAGACACATTACATGCAAAGTGAGATAATTCAAGCCTTTATTTGTTATAATGATGATTATGGATTACAGATATAAAAACCCCAAATTCAAAATTAGAATATTGTGAAAAAAGTTTTCATATCTGTAATCCATAATCATCAAAATTATGACAAATAAATGCTTGAAATGTCTCACTTTGCATGTAATGAGTCTGTATAATATATTAGTTTCACCTTTTAAGTTGAATTACTGAAATAAATGAATTTTTGCAGGATATTCTAATTTTTCGAGTTTCACCTGTGCACTGAGAGAGCGCTCCACATATAAGTTTGATTACACCACCTGGAAGCTCAACATTTATCACGTGAATGCTTGTTTTACACGACTTATTGCACAGGTAAATGAATCGTCGTTCTACATCACGCACACACACACACACACACAAATCACATGCAGATCGCTCACACAGAAACATTCACAGAAATGTATTGTCAACACCGTTCTGTGATTCATCAATAAAACAGCTTCGCAACGGGAAAGATCTATCATATATTTCATAGTAACTAAAACCCACAGCTTCACTATTAGCAGAGAGACGCTGCCATGTAGAACTAATTCACACGCACTCATGCATTCATAGAAATGTAATCTTGACTGTGCTACTTCATCTGGATCTGATTGAGAACAAGCAGAAATCTGTGGGAAATATAACGACCCAAAGACAAAAGAACTGATAATGATATTGTTTCAATTAATACATTTTTAGCTAACTGTGATTTGTATATGTACATTTCTGAAGATAACACATAACTCTGAATTGTAATAATGTGCATTTTCTGTAAAGCTGCTTGTGAAAAGCTCTATACAAATAGATGTGAAATGTGCAAAGATTATTAGATACCGTACCTGTGTGGGGCAAAAAGGCCATGCTTGCGATTGGCTGGCTAGGCGTCTTGCGCTGCTGCGATTGGTCGGGTTGGCAGTAGATCTGTGATGGGGTGGTCGTGTGTGTTTGTGTCTGGATGAGAAGTGGCCGAGGGGTCTTGCTCAGCTTCGCTTCCCCGTCCTGCGCTGATGCTGGGTGTGTGTGTGTGTGGAGGCACGGCGTGGAGAATGATGCTGGGAAGAAGATGTCTTTACTAAACTTGGGAGTGGTTGGCGCATCACTGGAGCTCTGTAAACAGACGGGACAGAAAAACAGGGCCAAAATGAGTTGACGTGCTCAAAAAAAAAGAAAAACAGACTTCAATGGAGCCAAAGAGAAAGTGATAGAAGAAGAGAAACAGTGAAACAACAGAGAGAGTGAAAGCTCCGGTCGCCCGCGCACTCTCACCGTCTTCAAACTGTCTTGCTCTCTCTCTCTCGTGCGCATATTAAAGAATTGAGTTGACTGGATATCTTTGAGAAGACACAATAGAATTTGTTTTTTTTTATCTGAACTACCACTGGTTGTGACTCGTGCTAAAATAACATCGCCAAACCACACTTTCAATAAACAAACAAAAATATCTATCTAGTGATGAAATGTTTTCTGTGTTGAGACCAATCTTGTGCGATGTCCTAAACTGCCTGGATAATCACGCAAAGTGTGCCGTGGTCCGTTAATGACACGTCTGATTCGCGAACTAATGACTGATTCACTTTAATGAATGATTAAAACAACTGATCTGTCCAGCACTGAACTCGAGAGACATAAATCGGAAACACTTTACAATAAGGTTCCATTTATTAAAGTCATAATAAATATAATAATAATAATGGAAACATTCTATTAATGTTTGCTTGTATGCGGATTTACTCCATGACAAAACCAGCCCAGTCATTCGAGAATGATTCATTGTTTCCAAATAGAACTATTCAAGTCATCTGGAGAAATTGTTTTTATGTCGCAATTGTGTTTTCTATACAGAGATATCGACATCGGTAAATATCAGTATCGGCCATAACAGCAATATTAATATCAGTCATCGTTAGCGGCAATAACAGCAATATTAATATCGGTCGTCGTTATCGGCAATAACAGCAATATTAATATCAGTCATCGTTAGCGGCAATAACAGCAATATTAATATCGGTCGTCGTTATCGGCAATAACAGCAATATTAATATCGGTCATCGTTATCGGCAACAACAGCAATATTAATATCGGTCATCGTTATCGGCAATAACAGCAATATTAATATCGGTTCATCGTATCAGCAATAACAGCAATATTAATATCGGTTGTCGGTATTTGGCCATAACAGCAATATTAATATTAGTTATCGTTATAGGCAATAACAGCAATATTAATATCGGTTGTCGGTATTGGCCATAACAGCAATATTAATATTAGTTATCATTATCGGCAATAACAGCAATATTAATATCGGTTATCGTTGTCGGCAATAACAGGAATATTAATGTCGGTTATCGTTATCAGCAATAACAGCAATATTAATATCGGTTATCGTTATCGGCAATAACAGCAATATTAATATCGGTTATTGTTATCGGCAATAACAGCAATATTAATATCGGTTATCGTTATAGGCAATGACAGATATCGGTTAGCGTTATCGGCAATAACAGCAATATTAATATCGGTTATTGTTATCGGCAATAACAGCAATATTAATATCGGTTATCGTTATAGGCAATAACGGCAATATTAATATCGGTTATCGTTATCGGCAATGACAGATATCGGTTAGCGTTATCGGCAATAACAGCAATATTAATATCGGTTATCGTTATCGGCAATAACAGCAATATCAATATCGGTTATCGACCATAACAGCAATATTATTATCGGTTATCGGTATCGACTAATAAAAGCAATATTAATACCGGTTATCGTATCGGCCACAATTTTCACATCGGTGTATCACTACAAAGTCATATTTTTATTGCAGGATTAACAGAGTTATATTACTACGGGCAACAAGTAATTTGTAAATGTTAAAAAGTAAGTTAAATCGATCTGGTTGTCATATTAACGTCACATGAGTTCAACAGTGTCTATTATTTACAATGTGATTTTGCAGAGTATTGTGGCCAATCACAGGCCTTTCTGATAATGACCAATCAGAGGATTTGGTCAGAATGTGAGAATCCACTCAGTAGTATTTTGAGTTTGTTTAGTGCAAGTTTACTAAGTTTCACATGCATACAAATCCTCTCGTTATAACAAACAAACCAGACACGATGTAAATAAAAGATTTATAGTGAAGTTTAGTCAGATTCATTGATTTAAAACGGGACTTTTCGCACTCAATGAGTTTGCACTGAACGGACTGAGCTTCGGGGATTATAAATTAAGCACTCTTTACTCACTGCCTGTCTGTGCCCTTTCATTCGCAATTTGAAGAAAAGTTTGTGTTGCATGAGGCTTTGTGATTATTTAGCTATATAGATTATTTTCTCTAATAATAAATTCAAATGAAAAAAGTGAGGGAAAAAAATTATGTTAGGGAGTGGAAATGGCTAATGAGAAAAGTAGTACTCTGCTGCCATCTACAAGTTACAGTCATAATTTTGTCTCTTTTTTATATTAAAATGAAAGTATTAGAGCCAGACCGATATATCGGCCGGCCGATATTAGTCATTTTCCAAAATATCGGTATCGGCAGTTATAATGGCCGATAAATGAATATTTAAAAAATAAAAACGGACAAAACACGCTTCAATCATCTCTCCTTGGCCTGTTATATTGAAAATGTATGTTTTACAATTTGCAGTATGATGTTATCTATTGCTAAATTATGGCTCATCATAGACTAGCTAACCACAAAACTAGCTAATGCCACTATCATCAGTGGAAGACCGCTAACGTTAACATTAATGAGCTTGGAAACAACAATGAACTTTTTCTGCCTAAATAAAGTATTTATTACTGTATTTATAACTCGCATATCTCTAGTTACAGTCCCTGCATTGTAAAATGTAAGTTATACTTGCGAGGAGTGAACATTTAGACATAGAGAAAAAGAATCAAACGTATCTTGTGCAGAAAAGTTAGCTTTTCTTTTACACGTGTGTGAAATCCAACATTATTTAATAAAAAAAAAAAATATCGGCCCATATATCGGATTTTAAAACCCAAAAATATTTGTATCGGTATCAGCCTTCAAAATCCTTTATCGGTCGGGATCTAGAAAGTATTTGTATTTCAAGTGTTAGTTTTCCAATTGTTTTACAAAATCTTTGAAGGATGAACAAAAAATATTTTTAAGTCATCACATTCAAAATAACATTTCAATTAGATAATATTCAGACTTTTGAGCTTTAAGTGCTGGAACAAGTTGTGTGAAGTACTTGAAAGCCCTTAATCCTTATAACAGTGGTCTAATTTGCTTGGGTTACGGTCAAAACTAACACACACTTGTCGTCACATTGAGGGAGTCAAATTTTTTGACGTGATCAGAGTTTGCCTTTTGCTTTTACCTTGACTTTTGGTGAAATGACACCACTCATTCTCACAGTCAATAACACAAAAGTTGTCATAAATAAAGTATTATGAAGCAAATACAATTACGCAAGCAGGACTTTAACTCTTAGAACTGGTATAACAGCAATATAGCTACTAAAGATCCACACAATGAGCAGGAAACACTTGTTGAGCAAATATCCATGCAACAAACTTAATCATCCAATCAGCTGCATCTGTGAGGCCTACCTGTGATATAGTGCTTCGTTTTGCCCTTCATCAAGACGGACGATTCAGTTCACGCACAGCAGGAAAAGCATGTGAACGGGCAAACAAACTAAACAGCTCTGGGTCCTGTGTGCGCGTGTGTGTGTCTTGAGAGAAGCACTCAGGGACAAGCTCACCTCACGGCTCCACAAACACACTACACGACAACAGAACCAGCCGTTGCCATAGCAACATCCAAACCGCAGCCAATAGCTGATCAAACGTCCACGCACTTTGCTCTCTCTCTCTCTCTCTGAAGAGTTGGACTGGTGCCGATCACGTCTTTTTGGTTTTGTGCACTAATGTTCAGTAAAAGCTTCCCGTAGGAAGGAAGGAAACCGCAGCTTATTATAAAAGAAAGAACTCGATGTCGATTATGTAGATTATGTACACTCGCAAATTTCTAAGGTCCCTTCTTTATGCCTCTATGAGATGTTTTTGTGCATTTCATCATGCGGCAGGTCAATTCTTCATTCAAAATAGTGGAATCCGTTTACATATTCTGTGTAAATGTGAGTGGTTTCTCACTGCCTGTAGGCTAGGGAGTTACAGGTGGTTGCCAAGGCGTTGCTATGAAGTTTCTGAGGTTTGTTTTTAACAAGTTGTTACATAGTAGAGATTTCCGAGTGGTTGATAGATGGTTTCTTATTTGCCCAAGTCAAAAGAGCACACACTCAAATCTCTGTGAAATCTCGATGACTTTAGTCTCTCCTTAAATGTTAAGGCAAATTTCACATGTGCAAAAACAAACAAACTTGAATCCGATGCAAAATCCACATGGGGAAATTTCCGCAATACACTAAATTTCAGATAGTGTGGATTCCTAATGAGATACATCATATACATCTATACACACACACTCACCAAAAGGATTATTAGGAACATCTGTTCAATTTCTCATTAATGCAATTATCTAATCAACCAATCACATGACAGTTGCTTCAATGCATTTAGGGGTGTGGTCCTGATCAAGACAATCTCCTGAACTCCAAACTGAATGTCAGAATGGGAAAGAAAGGGGATTTAAGCAGTTTGGAGCGTGGCATGGTTATTGGTGCCGGTCTGAGTATTTCACAATCTGCTCAGTTTCTGGGATTTTCACGTGCAACCATTTCTAGGGTTTACAAAGAATGGTGTGAAAAGGGAAAAACATCCAGTATGCGGCAGTCCTGTGGGCGAAAATGCCTTGTTGATGCGAGAGGTCAGAGGAGAATGGGCCGACCGATTCAAGCTGATAGAAGAGCAACTGTGACTGAAATAACCACTCGTTACAACCGAGGTATGCAGCAAAGCATTTGTGAAGCCACAACACACACAACCTTGAGGCGGATGGGCTACAACAGCAGAAGACCCCACCGGGTACCACTCATCTCCTCTACAAATAGGAAAAAGAGGCCAAAATTGGACAGTTGAAGACTGGAAAACCGTTGCCTGGTCTGATGAGTCTCGATTTGGCGTAAACAGAATGAGAACGTGGATCCATCATGCCTTGTTCCCACTGTGCAGGCTGGTGGTGGTGGTGTAATGGTGTGGGGGATGTTTTCTTGGCACACTTTAGGCCCCTTAGTGCCAATTGGGCATCGTTTAAATGCCACGGCCTACCTGAGCATTGTTTCTGACCATGTCCATCCCTTTATGGCCACCATGTCCCCATCCTCTGATGGCTACTTCCAGCAGGATAATGCACCGTCACAAAGCTCCAATCATTTCAAACTGGTTTCTTGAACATGACAATGAGTTGACTGTACTAAAATGGCCGCCACAGTCACCAGATCTCAACCCAATAGAGCATCTTTGGGATGTGGTGGAACGGGAGCTTTGTGCCCTGGATGTGCATCCCACAAATCTCCATCAACTGCAAGATACTATCCTATCAATATGGCCCAACATTTCTAAAGAAGGCGAAAGGGGGTCAAACACAGTATTAGTATGGTGTTCCTAATAATCCTTTAGGTGAGTGTATATGAAGATGGTGCACTTGTATAAAGGGAATTAGCACCCACCAAAATTTTCAGCAGCGCTGGTTCCTGAAGTGGGCTTTTTTCCCATTCATTTCTTCCAAAGCGATTAAAAAAGTCTTTATTAAAGCGTTATAGGCCATGAACCAAGCCAACAAAGAAGCTACGAGGTGAATCACAACACTACAAACTTTGATTTGAAACAAAGTAGTATTCGAAAATTAGATAAGATACAAGACTGTGTACATAACAGCTTTAGTGAAGGAAAGAACTACGATCCCATGAACAGCATAATCAAATTAAAAACAATAAAGAAATATAAAACTACTAAGGGTTTTTGAAAAATTTTGCCAGTCAGCGCTAGAATTTTTTTTAGCATATTTGACAAAATGTTTTCATGGCCCCCAGAATATTTTGTTGTATGAATATCTGAACATGCAATATATCAAAAGACAAAAAGACAAAAATTAAAAAAAAAAAATTATAATTAGAATAAAAAAAGTTTTATTCTAATTATCAACACTTATTCTATTTTTTATCAACACTTATGTGTTGTTGTTGTTTTTTTAAACAAAAAAAATATTTTGAGCACATAACTGAGAAATTGACATTTTTATCAAATACAACATCCAGAACGATGATCAAAACACAGATGGAGTAGATCGACTACAGCTCGTCCTAGGTCGATATTTCATTCAGTAACATTAAGCAGTTTTGATTTGCACGCCGTTTAATGTTGATGACTGCTTTATTATTATTCTTCGCCTCCAGAAATTCTGGACTCTTCCAGAAAATGTGTAATAGCGCCCCCTACCGTATAACAGTGAAAACATAGAATTGGCATGGAAAAAATTTAAATGTTGATTATATATATAAAATATATATTTTAAGCTCAAGTTTATTGTAAAATATGCACATAGACAAAAATATTTAAGTATTTTGAGAGTGTGTAGAGAGATTGACTCGATTACATCATTCGTAATGCTTCATTGGAGTGGGCAGAGCTAAAGAGTTATTTTAAATGTGGCGACTATTGATTGATGGAATTTGCTGTGAAGCATCATGGGTAAAGTAGTTTTTCCACCACAAATTCAGCTGTTTAACAGGATTATTTTTAAGAATAAATTGAAATGATATTGGCTGACAGCTTCAGCAGAAGCAAATACCATCAATTAACAACCTCGTAGCTCACAGTAGGTCTGTCTTTAAAAAATTGGGGAAAATGAATTATATACAGTCTTTATTTCCAAGCTGACTTAGTTCTTGAGGCTTGAGGTTCAGATTAAACCATTAGGGAGAGGAATCGGCATTCCCCAAATGAGATGTCTGGTGTGGCCCACGGCACAGAGATTATTTACCATAATTATTTATTTAGTTTCACCTCTCAACCACAATATCTGACCATTTGTCAACACGGTATCATGTCTCTGTCCTCAACCTGCACGTTTTGACCACTAGGGGGCCAAATGGTCACACTAAAGCAGAGGCTGGTCTTAAACTAATGGAGAGAGGTGAAGAAATGAAAGACTACACCACAGAGAAGGCGTTTCATTTAACCGAGGGCTTCAGTTACACATGTAAAGTTATGCTGCGTGGAGCGCTGGCACAATCCTGTAACTATGGAAACAGTGTGTTATAAGATAAGCAGCACAACCATGTGTGAGCTTAAATATTGGTTAACCTCTCAACATACTGTACACAAAAGCGAATTAGACAACAAAGTGATATGCCAATGAGGCTTTGTGTCAGTTTTGATTTGATCAAACAAAAATGTGAGCGTGACCTGCAATTTGCGTAAGAGGCTGAATTTCATAATTGCAAGTAAACAGACTGTTTCGTTGAGAAAGCCAATGGCTGATACGGTAATTATGGTTCACTCACAAACACGCAGCGGCCAGTTATCAGTTAACAGCTGCGGTATTAGTTTCATACACTCGCCAACACATTAAAGGAGTAGTTCACTTTTTAAAAAAACTTTTGCTGATAATTTACTCACCCCCATGTCATCCAAGATGTCCATGTTTTTCTTTCTTCAGTCGAAAAGAAATTAAGGTTTTTGATGAAAACATTCCAGGATTTTTCTCCATATAATGGACTTCAATGGGAACCAAACGGTTCAAGGTCCAAAAGACACTTTCAGTGCAAACTGCAAACTGTTCAAAGGGCTTTAAACGATTCCAGACGATGAATAAGGGTCTTATCAAACGACACGATCGCTCATTTAAAAAAAAGAAGTTTGTTTTATGAGCAGAAATGCTCGTCTTGCTCTGTTCTGTGATGCGCGTTCGTGACTCTCCCGTTTGAACTCGTTTATCAAAATGAACAAATCTTTTTTCGTGTCATTTGGTTCATTCAATGAACGAGTTGACTCGGGAAAAGATTTGTTCATTTTGATGAACGAGTTCGAACAGGAGAGTCACAAACGTGCGTCACAGAACAGAGCAAGGCGAGCATTTGTGCTTAGAAAACGTAAACTTTTTTTTTTTTTTAAATGAGCGATCATTTTGCTTGATAAGACCCTGCTTGATAAGCCCTTTGAACAGTTTGCAGGTTTTTTTTAATTTATTTTATTTCACCTTTATTTAACCAGGTTAATCGGTTGAGAACAAGTTCTCATTTGCTCATTTTTTTTTTGTTTTTTACATTTTAATTGTATTGTGTGACTTATTTTTAGATAAAATGTGCTGCAAATGATTAAGTTTTTTTGTTGTTGTTTCTCAAAAAGGATAAATTATGATATTTTGTAAAGAGAAAACAGTAGCCGTTTCAAATCCAGATTTGTAAAAGGGGAAGGTAAACATAAGTTAGCTTCTTCCTTCTCCTTTTTTTTTTCTATATTCTTTTTCTTCTCTTTTGAACATGCTGAGATTTTGTTTTTATTATTTTTTGTTTAAATATGCTCTGTTATCAATGACCATGTTCTGAAGAGAAAAAGGAAATGAAAAGAAATACAATTATTCATTCATTCATTTGCAACCGAGACCTGGCCAAGACAAGGCTAAAATTGCAAGACAACATAAAATTACACATTGTGTACAACATTCAAGTTGTTGCTTTAAAAGTAATGATAGGTATGAAGGATTCTAGTTTGAGAGTTTTTTGTAAATTTTTCCAATCGTTTGCAGCAGAAAATTGGAAAGAAAGGCGGCCGAATGAGGTACGGGCTTTTCTAGCAACTAGAAAGATGCATCTACTCAAGTGCAGTTTGCACTGAAATTGTCTTTTGGACCTTGAACCATTTTGTTCCCATTGAAGTCCATTCTATGGAGAAAAATCCTGGAATGTTTTCATCAAAAACCTTAATTTCTTTTCGACTGAAGAAAGAAAGACGTGGACATCTTGAATGACATGGGGGTGAGTAAATTATCAGCAAAACTTTTTTTTAAAAAGTGAACTACTCCTTTAACTAGCATTAATATTTGGTGTCCCGCCAAAAGATGGCGCCGCTAAGCTATATCATGAAATGCATGTATTTTAAAAGTATTTGAAAATACAAAAAACGTTCCCCCCTCAGATTTACGCCATTCATGTGACATGCATATGGGTATGAACTATGAATACGAAAAAAACACATCCCGGAATAGTGACGCTTGCTTTGTAATAAATATCACGAATTTAAATAATAGTTACCATTGTAAATGTCTACAAGGGCGTTAGCATTTATATGTTGTTGTTGTTCTCATGTTCTCATGCACAGGATAAAACACTTTCACATGTAACTGTGAAAAAAAAAGCCATTCCTCATATGCGAGTTTGCAATAGTGAAATATACTTGCTCTCTGTTAGCTTTCCTCTGAACTCTAATAGCCGCAGAATGACTCAAACGACAACAAACAAAAGCATTCATAACTAGGGTTGGGTATCGTTTGAATTTGAACGATTCTGATTCCGATTCTGATTCCTTGTTTTGATTCCGGTTCCTAACGATTCTCGATTGCGATTCTTTTAAGAGGCAGGGTCAAAAAAGTTTAGCTAACCTTGCTAACCAACGGCCTTTCTGAAGGAAATACTCATTTTGTCACAAATTTTGCATTTTGCCGAGATTTCGTTATTTTTAGAAAAGTGAAGCCACACTTTGGACCGCCGACGTAAGCTACTCATGTTCGACTCGCACGGTTATGCCAACACTTCCGGTAGACGCTTCTTCGTTGGTGTTGTTCAGCGGTTTCTTCTTCCGCTCGGCGGACTGTGAATATCGAAACTAGGAATCGAAATTTTAACTTTTGAACGATTCCGGGAAAAACGAAAAGTTAGTCTCGGTTCCAATCGATACTCGATTCTCGATACCCAACCCTATTCATAACCCCTCAAAACAACAGCAGCTCTTAAATATCACTCATTTCACCTGCAGATGGAGAGAGTGAGCGAGAGACTATATAATGAGTGAGCATTAGACAGCACAAAGAGACAGAAACCCACTGACAGGAAGTAAATGAACTCCAAACATGTTAATGGACCTTCAGCAATTACAGCAATTGAGGAATTACACAGGCTTAAATGTGTCTGAATGCTGCGCACGAACTTCAGGAGCGACTGGGTTTATGTGGAGTGGACAATGCGTTGCCCAACTTGGTTGCATATAAAAAACACCAAATGGCAAACGAAATGAAAGGGGAAACGCAACCGAGCTTCGAGCTCAGAACAGGTTTACTCGCGGACCGATCTCCATCACCCAACACTATTACTACACAGTGCTGGGAGATGCAGTGAATTCGCCACAGTATTAATAACATCACTGTGAGATCTAGTAAGAAGCCTTCAAATTCAGCGCATAATGCTCCGATATAAACAACAGGTATCAGATCAAATAGAGCTGATGTGGAAACCAGGAGAAACACTGTGTAATGAACGAGACACCCAACTAGAGCCCGATCGATAAAGGATTTTGAAGGCCGATACAAATATTTGTTGGTTTTAAAATCTGATATATATCGGCCAATATTTTTTTGTTCAGAAACGCTCAACAAAACATTAACAGATTTCCCTAACATTAGTTATTTTTGAGTTTTAACTAAAATAATAAAAAAAAGAACTTATTTCTATTGTCACAACAGAACAGAGGAACATCAAAATATAATAAAGTTCTGATAAATAAAATAATAATTAGTCCCTACATTGCCTTATAAGCTTTCTGTAATCTGGATCAGCAGGATGTGTTGCGCGTTATACAAAAGTGTTGCCAACAGGGACGTAGGTGTAGAGTGCCCTCTGGTGGACAAACTATACAACTCCAACACTCATGACATGGTTGAAGCGTGTTTCGTCTGTTTCTTTTTTTATTTTTGAAATATTAATTTAATCGGCCATTATAACTGCCGATGCCGATAGTTTGGGAAATGCCTAATATCGGCCGGCCGATATATCGGTCTGGCTCTACACCCAACATTTAACCCGAAAATAGTCATATAACCATTGCAATCACTCCGAAAGCTATTCAGTTAAGGTAAAAAAACTGCCTAATGCTGCTTGATAGTCAGGAAGAGTGCACTCGCCACCAAGTGGACAGGGTGAGAATTACAGTTAAATTGCAAAACATCAGCCTCATTGTAATCTGTCAAAATGACGGATCGGCTTTCAGATTTCTCCATCCCTGCTACAAAACATTTCGGCAATGATGGAAAATTATCGGTTAACGCGACCTCAGGTGTGAGCTTTACAGCACCTTTGTTGCAGTAAACTTGCACGATGTTCTTGAATGAATTGAACGCCAGTCTGTTATTGTAGGGACATCGACTTTGCATTTTCACTCCCATAAACATGATGATGAAAACGAATTGCAATTGGTTGATTTACATGTCAGTCAGTCGGCCTCCGGGCGATCCTTTTGGCCAATGAAAGCTGTGAAGGACCTTCTGCATTCATTACCATCTGTGTAAGGTTGAAAGCCTCATCCCCATGCTAAAAGGGGGTGGAAAAGATTTTCTTTTCCATACAATGTAAGTGAATGAGGGCAAATGATGTCAAGCTCCAAATCTGACAGAAATAGTCCAGATAACTGCACTAACCTACAAGGCGGCTGAAATAGGAGACATTCAGTTATGGCGTTTGGTGTCAAACATGTCTTGACGAGCCATATTTGAATTGCCACGTTATGTGGCCAAAAAAAAAAAAAAAAAAAAAAAGGAAATCAGCAAATTTGACACAGACCTATCGTATGACTTCAGAACAATATAGTGAAAAAGCTGTACAGATTACTATTATGGTGTTTTTTGTCATTTTTGTTAACTTTTATAGATCTTTTGAGCCAAAAATCTCATTTTGTTTTCCAGACAGACAGTCATACGAGTTCGGAACGAGTGCGAGTAAATGACGACAGGACCTTGAGCTCCGGGGGAAAATCCCTGTAATAAATGAACTGCAAGTCACTTTGGATAAAACTGTGAGCCATATGACTAATGAGTAATCAGTAAAAATTTGGATACAGAGAAACCCTTTGACACACACACACACACACAGAGGTGAGTTATGATCGCACAGTGACTGATTGCACGACTGAATTCAGTCGTGTTTCACTTATCTGGTAGTCTTGAGCAGGTTTGGTGCTCTGCGGTATAAAACATACACAGAAGCTTTTCTGATGAGCACCCCAACCCACTCTCTCTCTCTCTCTCTCTCAAACCAATGCACGAACCCACGCTTCCCACCGACAGGCGCGTGTTCCTGTCTGCCTGACTGCTTCAGAGAGCCGTGACTTCTGAGGTAAACAACAAAGAAAGAAGACCTGCTGAATAAACACAGCGCCTCAGACAGTCTGAGGAAAGACGATGAGTTCAATTTGAGCTAGTCTTTACTGACCGTCCTCCACTCGTTTTGAGTCAGTGGTTCAGTTAGTGACTGAGAAATCTGACGCGATTCACTGAGAAAGTACGTCCAGACCAATAACTATACGACCCCATACGACTTTTACTTAATAAAAAAAAGGTTCCCTTCATCTCAGTGGAATAAGATTTTGTGACTTTTCATACATTATCTATCTACACACACACACACACAAAAACTGGGCTTGGTTCGGTTGTTCTGAAGGTATGTAAAAAAAAAATGTTTACACTTCTAAACCTTCGGGGTCAGTATGACCCCACATTGAAATGAATGGGAAATGTGAAAAAAACTAAATATAGACCATTTCACAAGATGTAAACGACACTGGTCCAGAAGCACTTCCTGTTTCAGTTTTTTAACACTACATAAAAGCTGGGATAAAATACAACCAACAGAACATTTAAAACTGAATCAAAAAGTTAAACAAACATCTTTAAGATGTTTTCTTTACATGTGAAATAAAGAAAACAGTTATAAACTGAAACAGGAAGTGCTTCTGGACCAGTGTTGTTTACATCTTGTGAAACGGTCTATATTTTCTTCATGTGTCAAAAAAAATAAAAAACCGACATAAATCAGAAAATTTTTACACAGAAATGAAGGCCTAGTGCTAGAGCATAAATGCAATGTATCATAAAAAATAATATTTCATATGCAAGCTAATGGTGTAGTTGAGTAATTGTGTGGTATATGGATACAAAAGTACTTTATATCTCCAAAAACACAGCATTAATGAATAGATGAGAAGTAAACCAAAAAAAAGAAGATATATTATTTGTATGATTAAAGATTTATATTTTTTGTACAATTACTCAATCAATTGTTGGGGTCGTATAGACCCCGAAGCCCAGAAGTGTGAAACGAAGACTATTTGAAGGTTAAACTCAATCCAAACAAGCTTTGTTATAATAAAAGCTTAATATATATATATATATATATATATATGGGAGTAAAACTGGTGGTGTCATGTTGGAACCATAATCACAATTTATATATATATATATATATATATAAAAAGTTCAGATGCAAAAGCCTCTAAGTGCCATTTAAAATTTTCTTCTAGAATGATCATTTTTATCAAGCTTGTATATTTAAGTTCAGTGATTTAACTTAAATGGCAATGATGATTACCTATTAATTGTTATTTAAGTGAAATCACTGAACTTAAATATACAAGTTTGATAAAAATCATCATTAAAGAAGAAAATTTCAAATGGCATTTAGAGGCTTTTGCATCTGAACTCTTCATATATATATATATATATATATATATATATATATACATATACACATATACACACACTACCATTAAAAAGAAATTTTTTTACCATTTTTTAAGAGATTAATACTTTTATTCAGTAAGGATGGATTAATAAGCGAAAATCTCTTTCAATTAAAGAAACAAATGTATGTTTCCACAAATATTAGGAAGCAGCGCAACTGTTTTCAACATTGATAATAATAAGAAATGTTTTTTTAGCAGGAAATCATCATATTAGAGTGATTTCTGAAGGATCATGTGATTTTTAAATTGTAATAACATTTCACTATATTACTGTTTTTACTGTATTTTTGATCAAATAAATGCAGTCACAGTGAGCAGAAGAGACTTCTTTCAGAAACAATGACTCGCCTTAGTTTTACTCCCAAAAAATTGTATTTACATGCATGTTTTAATATTCAATAAACCATATTTTGGAGAAAATATGTGAGAAATATATATTTAAACAGTAAACAGTCTCAGAATATCAGTCAGAGAATATGAAACTTTTTGAGGGATTCTGTAATTTGTGAACTAAAAAAAAAAAAGTTATCTGGCACTTAAATGTCATTTTAGCAGCCATCGGCTCACTTTTCTTTTTTATTCTAGATTATTCTGGTTTTGGTTGTGGTTTTCAATGTTCTCGCATAGTCCCAAGCTTAAAACACACAAAAAAATTACACAGGGACTGTATTTCCTGTGGTTCGTGCAGGAAACATTGATGAGAAAAGACAGATTACCGTTTTGTACCAGACATTCAAATTGGAAAAATAGCCCAGACATTATCTAACAACATTCACCTGACCATCATATCGATGCACAGCAGCGTTATACAGTGCCGTGCGTCCCTCACTGCGATGGAGTAATACACACTAATGGTGGACCAACAAGATCGACCTGTCGCTTATCAGACAGAAAACAATGTAGTAATGGCGTATTAGAGCAAAGTAAGCAGCAGAGAAGATGAAGAGAGACAACGACTGAAATGAAAGCCATTGAATCGGGGAGCGAGTTGAGTGGGTGAGAGATGGAGAGAGTAAAAGAGAGAGAGAGAGATGAGACACACACCGGGGGCTCTTATACGTTTTGCCCAGACTAGTTTCAGTGCACTAATGAATGGCTAATGAAAAGAGAGAACGCTCCTCTTATACTGGAGCGAACGAGAGCTGATGTCAGTGTGTGTCTCTGTATCAAACCCAGACAACATCTCACACACTCTGGGTGTGTTTGATATGGCATACACTCAACATTCACTAACGTTCACGCGTTTGGGGTCGGTTAGTTTGTCTCTTACGCCCATCAAGCTGCATTCGTTTAATCTAAAATACAATAAAAACTACATTTGTGAAATGTTATGTTTTATTATAATACATTGAAAACTGTCATTTATTCCAGTCAAGGCCAAGCTGATGTTGAAAACATTTGTGTGGCTTCATAATTTGAGCAAAAAGTGCAGTATTGTTTCTCAGGGTTCTTTGATGAACATAATGCATTTATATAAAATCTTTTGTAACATTATAAATGTCCTTACTGTCACTTTGATCAATTCGATG
The DNA here is from genome assembly GCF_016745375.1 of Pimephales promelas. The sequence goes on along the minus strand of NW_024121199.1, from coordinate 7,586,148 downwards.
CAACCTTGCTGAATAATAAAAGTATTCATTTCTGTAAAGAAATGTTAGTGACCTCAAACCTTTTATTCGCATCCTGCAGAGCCGTGACCAGAAATGAAACGCAGAAAACACTTGACAGTGTGGTGAATGAACTGGAAGAATTGAGCGATAGTTTAACATCGTTTTGAGACTAATTCGAAAATTTAGAGAATATTTTATTAAAACAATGTCCTCAGAAAGAATTAAAACTGAAAGATTTACTTCAACAAATCCATTATTAACCAACAGAAACCTGGATGTGGAAAAGTTTAATTTTAAAACATATTAATACGTAGATTAAATTATATTTTAAAAGACACTTAAAAATATGAATATATAGAATCAATTAAAGGGATAGTTCACTTTGAAATTAATTTTTGCTATGTTTTATCTTACCTCAAGGGCATCCAAGATGTAGGTGTCTTTGTTTCCACAGTATTTTCAATTTTGATATTTTTAGGTCAAATCGTTCTTGTCTGTCATTCATATAATGCAGGTCTATGGTCACCACCTCAAAGAGCATGCACAGAGAAGTCCAAATTAAACATGATTTAATGACTCGTAAATGTAAGTACACATTGATGGCCTAAGACACGAAACGAGCGGTTTGTGTGAGAAAACCAACAGTATTTATATAGTTTTACCTCTTGTAACCACAGCCACGTCCAAGTGATCTGAGGGTGCAGGCGCTTTATGGCTGTGGTTACAAGAGGTAAAAACGATATAAATACTGTTGGTTTTCTCACACAAACCGCTCGTTTCGTGTCTTAGGCCATCAATGTGTACTTACATTTACGAGTCATTAAATCATGTTTAATTTGGACTTCTCTGTTCATGCTCTTTGAGGTGGTGACCATAGACCTCCATTATATGGCTAACAGACAAAAACGGTTTGACCTAAAAATATCAAAATTGAAACTACTGTGAAAACAAAGACACCTACATCTTGGATGCCCTTGAGGTAAGATAAAACATACCAAAAATTAATTTCAAAGTGAATTATCCCTTTAATGTATTAAAACAATAATAATAAACAATTAACATTAACATTATATAAATACAAAGGCTGATAAACAAATAAAAAATAGTGTCCATAATTTAGTTGTGTGCCTTTTTAGTGCATCACTTCAAACTGTCAACAATGATGCGTTCGACTATATGACAGTCTAATTTGCATAATGCATACGCCATTTTTTCAAATAGTAGACAGTATTTAGTATGTAGTGAGTATGCAGTGTTAATAATCTTTCCCAAACACAGCCTCTGTCTCGCTCATCAAAAGTTTTCATTATTTGAACAGCGAGAGGAATCGAGGGATACTAGCAAACGGCGGATAATTATTGCATCTAATAAATGTGTGAGTGTGTGTGGGAGAGGAGAGAAAGAGAAGCAGAAATGGGTAACACTATATCCAAATGTGAAAACATCCAGCGAGTCTGCTGTGTTTCCAATGGAGTGAGCAGAGGAGGGAAAATTGCATTTGCATTCCAGTGGGAAAAGCAGGAGTGTGTGTTATTTCCTGGAGTGAGACAGAGTGTGTGTGTGTCCTACCTGTCTTTGTGCCGACGTTGCCATTTGAATCTGGCAGAACTTCACAGCTTGATCCAGCGCTACATCCTCATCCACCTTCACAAACACAGAAATATGAGAAATAACATGAACACTATCATTCATCACAGCCATGTGAAAGCAGCCACGAGGTTTGCAGTGTTGTCTCATGTCATGTTAACCGCATCACTCGCGTTTTACAAACCATTTAAAAACTCGGGAAAACAATTAGCATACTCTGAATTTGATATGTGCGGCCTAGACATTTGATACACTTCTGGCATTTGATTATAGTCAGGAATCTGGAAAAGAATAGTTTATACTTGTTTATATTATACTGTGCACATGGATCCATTTTATGGCATTATGAGCATCGGCATAGAAATGAATAATTTCTGAGTCTGATGATATAGTTCAGAGAAGAATTATCTTGTCATCTTGTAATTATGGTACTTCAGTCACACTATGAATATAAGAGTGGAAATACAATAAAAACGTACACGTTCACAACACAAAACTCCCACTTCAGCACTTTAACATATGACTGCCCACGTTCACAAATAAACGGACATTCAGTACCTTGACGGAGTTGCTGTTCCTCATTTCATGAATCATTCAGCGAGGTCATTCACGGTAAGAGTCTTAAAATGTACAGTTCAGGATTCATTTATGACACTCCATTATAGGGGATATTTCACCCATGTTTCCAAACACAAATGAAGATATTTTGGTAACACTTTACAAAAAGGTTTCATTAGTTAACTACAGTAGTTGACATGAACAACAGCATTTAATAAAACATTCATTCAAACTTTCTTTAAAATCAAAAGTTGTGTCTTAACATTAGTTAATGCACTGTGAACTAACATGACAATTTTTATTAACTGACATTAACAAAGGTGCACTTAATTAACTAATGCACTTACTAATTGTAAGAACCCATTTAATATGATTTCAATTTGTATTATTATTATTCTAATTTTATTTCTGTTTATGTACAGTGCCGTTTTATTTAAAGGTTAGGGTACATATCATGCTTTTAAATCATTCATTTTTCCATATAAATCATACCGTTGTGGTCTATATAAAACATAACTGCAACGCTTGGGTCTGAATTCCTCATTATTATAACTCCACAAGCCCCTTTTCTGATGTGCGTCTTTGAGCAACCCGTTTCGAAGCGGCCCCTTTAAATAAAAAGGAGATGCGTCACACCCCGCCCGCTCTCCCGGTCAGTTCAACTTCTCGCGTTCGGCCATTACTGTCGTTTGATTAGAGATATACGATTATATACAATACCGTCAAAGAACATTTTTATTCACATTTTAATAAAATCTCAACAACAGAAGACTTGTCCATCAAGCCTTACATATTCGAGCCAGAGCGAGCGAGTTGATAAAGACGACGACGAACCTGCAGAACAACCTCTTCATATGGATATATTGGTATGTGAGTTAACCGTTTTGTGTTATTAGTAAAATTCGACTATTTCTCTTGTTAAAACAAGCACACTGACAAGATAAATAACCTTACCACAAAAAATCTGTATTGATAATATGATGCGTTTAGAAAAGCATCAGAAAACAACGCAGCTAAATGACCATTGATGAAACTCAAGAACAATAATACTGCAGACGTGTAACGTTACTTCAAATCAAAAACAAAGAAAAACAAAGGTACTGCTAAACCATGACCACCATGTGTTTTAAGAAAGTAAAGTACTTTATTTTTATTAACGATATTTACAGCTTATCGAAACGCTCTGTTCGTCGTCTCCAAAGATAGAAGGAATTTACCTCTCATTCAGACGAAGTCAATCGGCAAACCCTTTTTTATTCTTTATACTCTCGTAACTTCTGCATCATTGAGCTCGGACTACATAATCGGAGCGAGAAATAATAATGGCGGATTGCTCGAAGTGTTGGACCGGTAGTCGATGTCCTTATTTGTCAGTTCCGCTGCAAAAACGGCGACGTTATAGTTCAAAAAACGTCATAGAGAACAGAAAAATCTGAACAGGTTGAAAAATATGACCAAAACAGAATATAAAGATATAAACGAAGCACCTGAAGAGAATAATTTCATCTTTTCTGTACTTATAAACACTCCAAATATACAACAAAATGCATTTAAGGGCTAAAAAAGTGGATTTTGCATGATATGTCCCCTTTAAGAATGTACTTGACGTTTCCTGTACTGCATTTACTCATAGTTGTCCTTGTATATTTTACTTGAAGTTAGCTTTAACCAGCCATCCTCCTCATATGTTCATACAAGTATTGCTGTTTTAATGTTAATAAATGAGACCGTATGGTAAAGTGTTACTGATATTTTTAATGAAACCTGAGAGATTTCCGTCTCTCCATTGAAAGTCCATTCAAAATGTTGACAAGCTTATAAAGTAATAATAAATAAAATAAAGCATTGCAATAGTATCAGTACGCGATCATTTTGTATCGAATCGTGACACGAGTGCATCGTTACACCCCTATCAGCAAATACTAATAGCACTAAAACAACAGCTCGATTCGCTCTAAAACGAGTGTAAAAGAACATTTCATTGGATTTTGAGAACAAACATGAAGCCAACCCAGACCGTCCACCAGAAAACAAATGCTCACTAGCCAGTGTGTGTGTGTGTGTGTGAAAGCTGCCAGAAAAGCTCTCAGAAATCAGTTGATGATTTCTGGCAGAAGAGGCCGACGCTAATGAAGGACCATAATCAGACCATCTACAAATATGGAATAAAAGTCAGTGTATACACACACACACACAAACACGGGCCGAGGTCCCGAGAGGATGCGGCAGGAACAAATAATCTCTACCACAGCTATGATACGCCAAACTGTGCAGATGGTGTTATGGTGTCCTGAAAATGAACAAGTCAAAACAAAGTTCTGTCTGTATGAAACACCAAGAACTCACACAAATAAAGTAAATATTCTAGTTCAGGGAAGTATAAATGGCTTTATGTATGCTCAGTGTGTCATTATGTTACTGACATTTCCTCATAGTTACCCAAGATCAGTTTCAATCAACTTACAGGTTACAAAGTTTATTGTAGCTGTGTGGACGCTCAGTTTTTCCTGTCGTTTAATGCATTTGGCTCAAATCTTGAGTTATAAAAGATTTAACATGACCAGATGGCAAACACCAGACTAAGACACTCTTCCACTCTCCTCAAATACATAAAACATTAGTCTTTAGAAAAACATTAAAACGCTGGACTTATTTAATCTGGCACTGTAAACAAGCCGAGACCGTCTCCAAAATATATGCAAACACTTCATTTCAGGATTGAAGCGGGTGGAGCTTCTCTACGAGGCTTTACTGAGAGTTTGAGGTTATGAGGTTTACTCACAAGCTCTTAGTATAAAGTAAAGGCAAATAAATAAATAAAAATAACATTATCAACCAGAATTTTTTACTGATCAAACTGTTTTCGGAACTGTAATGATGCAGAAGGAAGCATAAATAAATAGAAATATTAAAGTCCCCCTGTGGTGAAAATACAGCTTTTAATGTTGTTTATATATCTATGTGGTGTTTTTAATGTGCTTTAAGACAAACCACGTGTAAGCATTTTCTAATTAAAACAGCAGTGAACCAAAGACAGTCTCAAAAACACGGTTTGAAATCGCTGGTGTTTCTGACGTCACACACTACCTTGTAACCAATCAGATCAACGTGTGATCGTCAACCAGTGGATCTCTGAGCTGAGGGTGTGAGTGGAGGCGGGGCTCATTTGCATATTCATAGAACCACGTATACTAAATGAGGCAAGGGTGTAAAAAGATATTTTAAAGGCATGAAGAATATTTTTTGTCATAATTAAATGTGTCATTTTGGTGATCAAAAATTAGTTTTAAGGGATAAAATGATTGACTACTATTTTCGGTTCGCTATCCCTTTAAAACATGGCAAACATGCCGATTAGGCAAGTTCTGAATCTCTTATTGATTTCTTGGATCCTCCAAAACTTGACACACAGAGGCTGATGGGTTATAGAACAAAATGACCCAAAAAGCCCTCTCTGGAGTGCTTGTGGTCATGGCAACCGGAGGAGCCGGCTGAGATTGGGCATCCCTGGTGCCTGTTTTATATCATATAGTTGGAGCATGGTGCTCTCTTTAAACAGTGTGTGGGAGAGAGAAAGAGACAGAGACAATGACACCTTCACTAATCCTAACCATTACTACATAATCTACCTTCAAGATATAAGAAATAATCTGATTTCTTTGACTGAACGCTCAGGAAGATATCTACGGGCGGCTGTAGGCAGTGTTGGGGTAACTCACATAATCAGATTACTTTTACAACACAGACTTACTTTTTCAAATAACCTGAGTTATGTAATCAGATTACTTTTACAAAACACAGACTACTTTCTCAAGTAACTTGAGTTATGTAATCAGATTACTTTCACAATACAGACTACTTTTTCAAGTAACTTGAGTTACGTAATTAGATTACTATTACAACACAGACTACATTTTCAAGTAATTTGAGTTACGTAATCAGATTACTTTTACAATACAGACTACTTTTTCAAGTAACTTGAGTTACGTAATTAGATTACTTTTACAATACAGACTACTTTTTCAAGTAACTTGAGTTACGTAATTAGATTACTTTTACAATACAGACTACTTTTTCAAGTAACTTGAGTTATGTAATCAGATTACTTTCACAATATAGACTACTTTTTCAAGTAACTTGAGTTATGTAATCAGATTACTTTTACAACACAGACTACATTTTCAAGTAATTTGAGTTACGTAATCAGATTACTTTCACAATATAGACTACTTTTTCAAGTAACTTGAGTTATGTAAACAGATTACTTTCACAATACAGACTACTTTTTCAGGTAATTTGAGTTATGTAATCAGATTACTTTTACAATACAGACTACTTTTTCAAGTAACTTGTGTTACGTAATCAGATTACTTTTACAATACAGACTACTTTTTCAAGTAACTTGAGTTACGTAATTAGATTACTTTTACAATACAGACTACTTTTTCAAGTAACTTGAGCTATGCAATTAGATTACTTTTTCAAGTAACTGGTTATGTTTGCAATTTACAACAAAATATCTTACTTTTTCAAATAAGTAACCCGTTACTTTTTCACATTTGACGGCTTTCCTGTCTCCATGTTAAGAGAAAAAGTGGGGTGTTGTTTGTGTGTGTGTGTGTGTGTGCACTGTGTAAACATGATAGTTATTTTAGTTCTAGACTAAATGTGAATATGCATTTACTCATCTCACTTGCACAAAAACATTAAAATGCATTATCAGAATTTAATCAGAAACTATATTAATTTACACAAATATACTTTATTTAATCTCACTTTATTAACCAATGTCTTTGCTGCTGACCTTCAATGATCTAATTCAACCATACTAATAAGCAAAAATTAGTTTAGATTATATTTAGAAATAAGAGTGTTGAGATTCTCCTGTATCCAATAGTTCTTTAATCCAGAGTGGCGCCCTCTACTGTACTGGAGTATTTATGCATTTCCTTGAGACTGAGCCTGAGACTTATTTGTTTCACTTTTGGTGTGAAAGGGCCTTGACATTTGCCAAAAATAGAACTTTTTTTGATGTTATTTAAAAAAACCCAAGCAAGCCCAGCTCAAGTGAGAAAAAGACAATGCAATGCATTACTTTTCCTAAAAAGTAATTTAGTATTCATTTTTTGGGAAGTAACGCCATTTCTAAATCTCACTTCAAGTTGTCCTACACTCAATCTAGCAGTGTGTAGAGTCATATGTGTAGGTTTAGGGTTGGTGTGCATGTGTGTGTATGTAAGGACTTGTTTCTCCGGTTATTGTGGTGTGAGATTTCAGGTGTGTGACTCAAAAACATTGCACAACAACCACTCAGACGCACAAGACTACATTCTTAGCAACAGCACACACGACACACAGAGTTTGAGCAGTTAGAAACAACAGTGTTCAATGTTACTCATTCTTTATTTTTTCCACATTTTACAATATTTAATAAAAATAATCATCATATGCAAGCAATTTTTTAGAAAAGCTTCATAAGTTAGCAAAGGTTGTCCAAACTTTTATAGCAAGACTAGTATTGCACGGCATTCAACTTTTTACAGAAACACCAAAACGAACGTTTAACGATCGATTAATGAAACACTTTTAGTTAGCATTCCAACTGCAAAGGTCACCCCACTTAAAGATGGACATTTATTTGAATTTCATTATAAAATTATATTTTATATATATATATATATATATATATATATATATAGAGAGAGAGAGAGAGTTTATATATATATATAGTTTATATATAATATATGTATTATATATAAACTATGTATTAACTAACTCATTTAATTGTATTAACTAACATTAACAAAGATTAATAAACACTGTAACTAATGCATTGCTCATTGTTAGTTCATGTTAGTTAATGCATTTACTAATGTTAACTAATGAACCTTATTGTAAAGTGTTACCAATGCATCCTTGGAGCAGCACTAATTAATCGTCACCATTTCACTCGATGATTTCGGTCAAACTAAAATTTCTGAATATTTTTGGTTGCTGATATTTTAAATGCATCACTACATTCAGTATCATACTGTGTCATAATTGCATCTACGCGGCGGTTGACCGGTCATCAATCTGAAACGGATGTTTTTTCTGCCCTAACCATTTTTGTTTTACTCTTTTCCTGGAGTTGCACACAAACTACATTGCAATTATTTCCCCCAGATTTTATTTTGTGTGGAAATTTTTAAGTAGCAGTATTTTACTAAGCTAAAATCAAACCATTTTGTTTTTTGCTTTAAATCTTGAAATTATGCAATACAAATAAATGTAAAATTAAAAAGCTGCACATGCAACATGTGTGTAACATATTTTCTTTGGATTGTGATGTAAATGCAGTGGTTGCCACTGACTTAAAATGGATAAAGTGGATTTTTGTGATTGTTTAAGGCCAGTTTGGCGAGCAATAGAGCAAATTAAAAATAAAAATTTACTTAAAGGTTTTTTCTTTTTCTTGAGTGTAAAATAAAAAACTGATATTGGAATTCATGGAAGCTTGTTTCTCAGAATAAACTATTTAAAAGATAATTGCGACATTTTATCTAATAACTCTCAGTGGCGTGTTATAAAGTCAGAATAGTGAGATGTAAACTCAGTTAGAAAGTAAAAAGAAAAAAAGTCACATTTAACTTTTCAATTTTTTATTCGGTGGCGAAACAAGCTTCTATAGGAATCGGCCCATCAGCAGATCCTTAAAGGAGTAGTTCACTTTTAAAAAAAAAACTTTTTTTTGCTGATAATTTACTCACCCCCATGTCATCCAAGATGTCCATGTCTTTCTTTCTTCAGTCGAAAAGAAATTAAGGTTTTTGATGAAAACATTCCAGGATTTTCTCCATATAATGGACTTCAATGGGTACCAAACAGTTCAAGGTCCAAAAATAAATAAAAAAGTTTACGTTTAAGCACAAATGCTTGCCTTGCTCTGTTCTGCGATGCGCGTTTGTGACTCTCCTGTTCAAACTCCTTCATCAAAATGAACAAATCTTTTTTTGAGTAATTTCATTCGGTGAACCTTCGTTCGTAGGACCTTGAACCATTTGGTGCCCAGTTAAGTCCATTGTATGGAGAAAATCTTGGCATGTTTTCATCAAAATCCTTAATTTCTTTTCAACTGAAGAAAGAAAGACATGAACATCTTGGATGACATGGGGGCGAGTAAATGATCAGCAAAAGTTTGGTTTTTTTAAAGTGAACTACTCCTTTAAGATGTGTTCATTTCACATAAGAGAAATCCAGTCATTTCAATAGGAATCCACCGGATTTTAATTCTTTTGAGGGTGGAAGATTTCCACATGAAGATTTCACAACCATTTCCATTCATATTTGCCTCAGTGACCAACAGAAAGCTGCTTGATTCTGTGTGGTATCTGTGAGCTGAGCTTCATACATCACTACACTAAAGACAATGGACCTTTTTAGCCGACAAAATTCTAACGAAATGTTGCTAATGTGATCGCACCTTGTTAGCTTTTAGCTATATTCATCACTTTAAAAAGGTTTTCTACAACTTTAAAGGTCAAAAGAGACCAGTCACAAACTCCTCTTCTTCTTAAGTGCAAAAGGTTGTGGCTAATATTAGTCCAAAAGAACAAATGGATGCATATTTTGGAAAATTCCACCAGTGTATCCGGGCACTTTTGTAATAAAACTTTCAGGGCCTGAATTTCAGGAAGGGATTCATTTTACTCTGTCCCGCAAATTGAGCACCTATAATGCATTCATTCACTAGCAATGTTGGTTGAATGAGTAAATTAATCGACACAGATGAACAGATCAAATCAATAATTTGAAACACGTTGACAAGGCTGCAAGTCCAGGTCCTGGCGTTCTATGATTTGGGACACACTAATCCAAATCTTGCATGAATACTCGAATGATGGCATAGAACGATGATTGAATCTGAATGCATAGCACAAGATTACTAGAGAAAGCTATGGTAGAACTGGAGGTTCATGGTAGCCACAGCAAACGCCTTAAATCCAGGACTTCCTGGAGCTTAACTGAATGTTTATGTTGTCCATTTAGCATGGGAAAACCTTCGACACATGATCAACATGACGTGAATTGACAGTTTCAAATGAACCAGAAATGTGGAAATGTTTCACTCATGCAGTGCATTCTGGTGTGTTAGAATCAAAAAGAGTCAAATGAGGTTTTTGGTAACACGTAATGTCATAAAGGGTCATTCACAGTATTTAATCGCCAGACATTGGTCGCTGTTGGGGTTTTTCCTCTACGCCTTTTAAAATAAAGGTTTTTATTGGCATTGATGGAGAACCTTTAACATCCATGGAACCTGTCCATCACACGAAATGTTCTATTGATAGTGGAAATAGATTCTTTAGAATATTCAAATATTCATATTTGAAGAACTGATCACTGAAAGGTTCTTTTCAAGAATTGCATTCTTTTAATGAGGCTTTTTTCGTCTCTATGACAGCAGGACACTCAAATTGTTAACTAAAAATATCAAAATGAAATAAAGAAATAAAAAATGTTCAATATAGAATAGGTGTATTTAAATCATTGTAGGTATGAATTGCATTTTAAATGTATTTTGAGCGCCCACACCGCGTGCCTACATTTGAAATCGAACTTGGGCGCGCAAAAGACGTGAGCAGCCCTTTAACGGGTTAATCATGCTGACTCAATAGATTGTGTTTTCTTGATATGTTTTCGTTTTTATTTGTACACTTTATGCATTTGAAAATAGCCTAAATAAAGTAACAAAACGAAAAGAAAAAAAACAATATGCGGGCCTACAAACAGCCTATTATTATTAGGATTGTTTTTTTTTTTTTGGCTATTTGGGTTTTTTTTGTGTGTTTGTTTTAAAACGCCTAGATCGGCTGGACGAAAGTTAACCCATAGCTTCGTAAGTAAAGAAGAATATACAGCCTGTATAAACGAGAGGTTTTGTTAGGATTTTTCATTATGAGGCAGATAGCAGTTATATTTTTTGTAGCGTGTCTACAAAACATCCCGTCTTTTTTTTTTTTTGGTCGACTAATCGTTGCGACTAAGACTTTGGTCGACTAAGGATTTCTTTGGTTGACTACAGCCCTAGTAACAACCCTGCACTCTTCGCCCCAAACACTCAAAAGACATGAAACCTCCGCTGTGTGTATCCTCTCTCCACCATCGCGCCTATAAGAAGTCATGTGATCTTAGTTGGTGGTGTCCATCTGAGTTGACGTCACTTTTTTAATGACGTACGACTCGCATTTACTGGGGAATATCCGATTTGTCTGTTTAAGCCCCGTTCACACCGCCAGCGACACGCAGCGACAAAGCAAGATCCCATTCATTTCAATGACACGAGCGACAGTGACCGTTGGCGACAGAATGTGGGCGTGTCAAGCGACAAAAGTTGAGAATTTTCAACTTTATGCAAATGAGACGCGATTTTCGCGAGCGACAACCATTAGGAAAGAAGACTTTCAGTGGAGCTCACGTCACCGTCTCGAGTGCAGGCAAAACAGAAAGAGTTCGATGACGATTTGATTGTTTTATATGATTTGACTGTAACCACATACATAGATAATAAAAAATGATGCATGGAAAAAAACTGTCGACAGTCTCAGTGAGTTTAATTCATACATTTAACAATATAGTTCGAGTGTTTTAATTTTATGATACACGTTGATGCAGTTCATTTTACAATTTCCCCTGCATTACGTTGAATATTAGGGACAAGAAAATTGATTATTTGTCAAATTCGAATGACGTTTTTATAATTTGTGAGTTTAATTTGTTCATTGATTGATCGTTGATCTAGTAAATGGTTTAATCCACTGAACACAGCTGTGGAGATATAAAAACACTCTCCCAACTGCATGCGGTTTCTTTTTAGCCTTAAAAGTCATTTATTCCCAGTCAAATTAAAGTTATATATCACTTCTGGTGGTATTTTGTATAGATATAGCCAGACGTGCAGTCTACCAATAACATCAGAGCGACAGCACTACAAACGCCCACAAGCGACATCACCGTACAGAGCCTAGCGACCCCGTGTGAACGGGGCTTTACATGGCACTCGCAAATGCACATGTCCGATTCATATCCGATTTATTACCAGATTTGAGTGAGGCCTGAATCCAAGTTCACCGGCCATATCCGATCTGTGCCAAATGAGAGGAAACAATCAGATTTGGGTCACTTGAACCATGCAGTGTAAATGGGGCCTAAAGCTCAATAAGTAAAATATATCACCAAATAGAGCAACATCGTTCATAAATGCTAACGACTGTTGGAGGCCAGTGACAAAAACATCTGACCACATGATTGATTGAATAAAGTGTCAGAAAGTTATTTTAATTTCTATTACTGCTGATTTGGACTGAGTTTGCAGTTTCCAGTGCGTTAATAACCATGGATGCCATTATTTCACAGGCCATCAAATGTGAAGACTGACCCAAATGTAGGCAGCTTTCCAAGATACTTCGCTTCAGCCAAATCCTAAAGCAGAACCACATTACCTTTACTGAGGCAATCCAAGAATAAACTGCAGTGAGTTTGAGAACAAATAAATCAAAATATCTTAATAGTGCATTATATATAGGCTCCAATTTTTCACACACAACCGTTCCTCAATCAGAGGTAAAGATGGGCCGGTGTGCAGGGGCCACATTAACATCTCTCCCCAGCTCAATCAGAGCGTTAGACGGTGCTTCATCACAACAACCACAGAAAACACACACAAACATTCATAAACACACATGCAGAGACAAGCACTACAATTAGACTGAGGTAGACACACACACACACTCAGAGAGCAGATGCAATTACACAGGCAGGGGAAATGAGAGGTGATACACTGATAGAGAGGTAGAGGCTGATAATGGACTAGATGAGCGCTGTGAGTGTGTGTGTGTGTGTGTGTGTGTGTGTGTGTGTAAACTGCCAGCTAGAGCCATTAACCTCTCATACTAATAACATACTTTAATGGCAACTTTGCTAGTTTGTTTTTTACCTTGACATAATTAAATACAGAGCTCAACACTTGATGATGGTTTTGGGAAAAAGAGCACAATGAGACATAACCACTTGTTTTTTGTTTTTACCAAAAACACACACACACATCTATAGCGTGAATTGTTAGGTTTATGAACCCGATTTTACATTTGAATAAAATATGAATGATGCTGGCCCATGTCAAGTCATGCGTGTTGCTATAGTGTCTACTTGCTGACTGACCCATGTCAAAAAGCCTCAAATTATTGTTTTAATTGAAGTAAAAAGTTAAATCTCAAAGCACAAACATGTTAGTAACATATGAACTCAAAGGGCATTTGAGGTTCTGTGAGTAATAAAGCCGGTCCTTTAAGACCTCACTGACTCTTAACAATAGCATACTTGACTCAGCACTGTGATGACAAATGTTATGGAGCTCGTGTGCTACACTATCATTAGCTACACCAGTAATTTTCCACAGTTCCATTTGTATTCAATTGGCACTCGCTCTCTCTCCCCAGGGATGCCTTAATGTCTCTATAATATAGCATAGTATAGCTCGATCGGCATCCCACTTCACAGTGTGCTTCGTGACTAAAAGAATTACGTTCATCAGCGTTTTATTTTTGCTAACACAAGCATTGATATTACTATTGTTCTCATTTAGGGTTGTTTAAATCCCTAACCTGAAGTATTTCAAATTTGAACTACTAAACAGAACATTAGCCATTAGGAGGATCCGAGTCATATCTAGAGACCAGGGGCCAGATTCACAAAAATCTTATTTAAAAATAAGTTAAGAAGCTCGTAAGAATGTTTCTAAGAGCAATTCTTGAAAAAAAAGTCCAAATATTATCTTTAAGAAATGAAACAATGCTAAAAGTAACCATTATCTTTCTTATTTAATTTTATTTTTCATGACTTTTTTTAATAGTTTTTGTCAAATGATTAAATCATCCGTTACGCCGTCATCTTTATGGAGGCAGTTTACAGTTTACTTCTCTTCCCCTATTAAAATATTTAGAATTTTTTAGAATATTTAAACAGCGAGCAGATTTTCCTTGTGTAATTATAAAATCAAAAACAAGGTCTCGATTTGACTTTGACAAATTGTTCCTGAATTTTGAATTCAAGTCACGAATTTTCAATCATCATGAGCGATCATTGTTTACATGATCGGTCATTAGCGTCACTTCAGAGTAAGTGTATAAATCCCTAGTGTAGAGTTTCCCAATAATGACCTAGATCACAGTTTCATAATGAACAGAATATCATTGAAAACATAAAAGGTCTTTTTTTGCCATTGCTTTGGCAAAGTATCAGTCAAATGAAATAAAATTGAAAGTGCGATATGGCTTTGTGCACTCATCAAATTGCAAGAAAAAGACTTTGCAAGAAATAAGTTTAGTTTGTTGTGCTGCGTGTTTAAAAGCTCAAGCGATCAGTTTTCCGAGTCTCGGGACGGTTCAGTTCACAGTGAATGAGTTTAGCCTGAATTTACGAACGTAACAGGCACCGGTTATGCTTTATGTTCACATTAGCACAATTTCCAACATGTTCATAGCATTTTACTAGATTTCTAATAAGACATGTTTGTAAAGCTGTTTTCACCGAAAATGTATTTTTCACCCAAATATAAGCTCAACTACAGTTTTCATTAAAATAAAAGGGTTAATCTATTACAAGTGAGGTGAAGTTAGGACAAAAGTATTGTAATTGTCCTATTGAAGTGCAAAGTTAAATAATATACTAATGTATTATGCAGTTTTAATTATTTTTACAGTGCATTTATTTTCCAACATTGTTATAGGAATAATAATAATAATATAAAGTTGTTTGGCTAATGTAGACTGAGACACTAATCACAACTAAAAATAAGGTTGAGTCTCATTTAAAGTTCAGGTACAAGTCAACACACAGTGTTTTTTCTTTGTTCAATTTGCATACTTAATGTGCACCAGATTGATGAAGGTTTAAGGCCCTTGCACACTGAGTCCGAAATTCGCGTCCAATTTTCGCACGTTAAAAAAATACGACCGCACGTTATGTCAATCACGCTCGCACACTGCCTCTGAAACTTAAAAATAAAAAGAAAATCGAATTGGGTTCGATTTCTGCGTTTTTCGCATCCGTAGCAAGCAGTTTGAATGGAGTTTGACAATTCAGAGCCACTGAAGCACGAATACGAAAAACGCATACAAAAAATTAAGAATTTATTACAATGATTTTTATGAAGATTATTTTCAAGAATTTGAAGTTCTATCTTACTGTAAAAACAATCGTAAAATCCCCATGTGGTGAAAATCCAGCTTTTAATGTCGTTTATATGTCTATGTGACGTTTTTAATATGCTTGAAGATCAAATGTGTAATTTCATAAGTGGACAGCATTGCTGAGTATTTCCTCCTTAAAACTGCAGTGAACCAAAGGCCCCGTCCACACTACTGAGTTTTCGTTAAAAAAACGGAGAATTAAAACGAATACGATCTCCGTCCACACCAGCGTTTTGTCTGCGTATTAGAATTGATCTCCGTCCATATTAAAACGACTGAAAACGCGGATCACGTGACCATTCACCAACACTGGGCATGCGCGCGCCGGTGTAAACAGTGGTTGGCCAATCAGGGAAGGACACGTCATGACTGATAACACCCAATCATAGAGCCGAGCGTGAGCCTCTGCGTCATCGTTTGTAAACTCCTCTGTTTTGTCTCGTCCACACTAAAACGCCCTCCGGAGATTCAAAACGCAAAACGCAGCTGCAGCGTTTCTAAACTTCTCCGTTTTAGGTCTTCGTTTTTCCCGTTTTAGTCTGGACGGGAGCTGCAAACGTAGCAAAAGGTCTCCGTTTTTAAACGAAAACGCAGTAGTGTGGACGGGGCCAAAGACTGTGTAAAAAACACGCTTTGAAATCGCTGGTGTTTCTGACGTCACAAACCACCTTGTAACCAATCAGATTAACGTGTGATCTGGATTTCTGAGCTGAGTGAGTGGGTGGGTGGAGGCGGGGCTCATTTGCATATTCATAGAACCGCGTATACCTAATGAGACAAGGGTGTCGAATTACATTCAAGCAAATTCTCAAGGAAAAAAAACTTAAATGTGTCATTTTGGTGATCAAAGATTAATTTTAAGGGATAAAATGATTGACTACAAGGGGACTTTAATGTTTTGTGAATCCAGCTCCAGATCATAGTTGTCAACCAGAACACCCTAGCAAAAACATAGCAAAACAAATGACCCAGAACACTTTAGTAACCGCAGAGCGCTGCGCTGGAAACCACCTGCGATGCACTTGTGTTGGCATATTCAGCATGAACAAACACCACATACACTTTCTTCAGAAATCTAGCTTAGCTTGCTTCACCGAGTCCGACACCAAGATAAGACGCATCTTTTCACCGATAATACAAAAGACAGCTTATGGTGTGACGGGTTTCTCGGACTTCCCCTCATAAATCTTTACTTCAACAAACGTTCTGGGATTTCCCCCTGAAAGTGGTTGAAGATTAACCTCGTTTCTTTTCCGGCAAGCTTTCAAAGAGCCACGTCATGTTTAACTGAGATATGACATCGCAACTCCCATCCCTTTCTCACCTGTTTAATCAGCATGTAGGTCTCGGACATGATCTTCTCGATGCGCTGCAGGTCGTAGGTCATGCCCTTCTGACCTTGCTGCCAAACCCTGTACGCATCCAGAAGCAGCGTCTTGCCAGACTCCACGTCATCCAGCAGTTTTCTCTTTCTGTTGGGTCTCTGTGGAAGCGTTAGCTCAGGGCTGCTTGGCGTTGGCGCTGCGTTCACCTGATTCTGTAGCTGTAGCTGTTGCTGTTTAGAGCTAATGCTCAACTCCTCCAGCGACAGCTCCGTCGCCCGACTGCTCTCTGGGATCTTCTCGACCTCCTCCGCTACTGATTTAACCATCGCCTGCTCTTGTGGGACAGTGTCAATTGGTGTTTGAGGCTCTCTGAATTTTGAAGCACCCGGCCATAATCCCAAGCCGAGCTCCATAGGCTCTCCGAGTCCTGAAGTACCTTCTCTGGGGTGAACCGTGACCGCTGTGACCTGAGTCAAAGGCTCCAGAGAGAGCTGAAGTGTGGCTGAATGCTGTTGAGGAGCGGCAGGAGGTCCCGTCTCACTCCCTGTAGGGGTGTCGGGGACTCCTGCTTTAGGCTGGCTGGTGTGTGAGCATTTGGGGTCTTCTGCAGCAGGAGGCCGGTTGGAAACATCCGCTGTGGTCATTTCAGACGCTTTAGGAGGATCGCTTACCTGAGAGAGAGAGAGAATGAAAGAGAAACTGAAACATCTTCACACTATAAATGCAGCAGAGAAGCCACATCTTAAAGGGTTAGTTCACCCAAAAATGAAAATTAAGTCATTAATTACTCACCCCCATGCTGTACCAACCCAGTAAGACCTTCGTTCGTCTTCGGAACACAAATGAAGATATTTTTGATTAAATTTGAGAGCTGTATAACTACCACATTGGCTGCCTAAGGGACTGGCTCTTGACGGCCCAGAAAGTCAATGAAGAAAATGTTTAAATATCCCAAGTGACTACCGTGGCTCAACTATATGTTTATCAAGCGACGCGAATACTTTTTGTGCGAAAAAACAAACAAAAATAACGAGTTTATTCGACTATTTCTTTTCTTCCTTGTAGGCCAGAAACGAGACTTCCTTAGATTTGCACGACGCATGCGCGAGAATTGCGATCTGCTTACACTACTTCAGTTCAGTTCTCGCGCATGCGTCGTGGAAATCTAAGGAAGTCTCGTTTCTGGCCTACAAGGAAGAAAAGGAATAGTCGAATAAACTCGTTATTTTTGTTTGTTTTTTCGCACAAAAAGTATTCGCGTCGCTTGATAAACTTATAGTTGAGCCACGGTAGTCACTTGGGATATTTAAACATTTTCTTCATTGACTTTCTGGGCCGTCAAGAGCCAGTCCTTTAGGAGCCAATGTGGTAGTTATACAGCTCTCAAATTTAATCAAAAATATCTTTATTTGTGTTCCGAAGACGAACGAAGGTCTTACGGGGTTGGTACAGCATGGGGGTGAGTAATTAATGACTTAATTTTCATTTTTGAGTGAACTAACCCTTTAAGGCCAATTCACACCGCACAGACGAACGCCAACAATCAAGTTGGCTGATAGAATTTAGTGTTTTTATCAAAAATAACTGTCATGTTCACACTGACCCAACAGACACCAGCAAACACTGATTGAACATGGTCAAAGTCCCTTTAGGCAAGTCCTGCCACTCGGCCGCCATCTTGGCAGCTATTTGGGACTAACAAGACCAGGCTCCTATCTAAATGAATGAGTAGAGAGTCAGAATTGTACTTTCACTGGTCACCGGGACGTAAAAACTGCTTGTATCCACAAGTTTCCGAGGGGCGCTCCTGTAAAAAATAAAGTGGGTGAAACTTCCGGTGAGGCGGCGGAAGTAGCATTCCAATGGTGTTTTGCCGTGTTGTAGTCAAGACCACCTCACTCGAGTCCGAGTCGAGACCGAGACCAGAGAGAGTCGAGTCCGAGTCAAGACCGAGTCCATAAAGAGTCAAGTCCGAGTCGAGTCCGAGACCAGAGATGGTCGAGTCCGAGTCGAGACCGAGACCAGTGAGGGTTGATTACCTAATTTACTTTTATTTACTTAGAGAAATCCTTTTTTTTTTTTTACTGAATTTACTTAGAGTTTAAAAAATATGATCAGTTTAGGGTAAAAAGGCCACATAGTAGGTGGTGTTAAAAGTAATTTTATTACAATTTGTCATGCGCAGTTGCGCACTAGAAAATCACCAATCACTGGGCGTGTCAATCAATTTAAAGAAATATTTTATTAACATACATTAATAATCATGAAAAATATTTTTAATTGAACTCGAGTGGACTCGGGAATAAGTCCGAGTCCTAAAAAAAAACTGTTCGAGTACGAGTCAATTCCAAGTCCAAATGCACACGAGTCCATGACAAGACCAAGACCATTAAAATATGGTCTCGAGACCGAGTCCGAGTCGCGAGTCCCAAGACGCAAATCTTTATGAGAGATGTCGTTACGGAGCTCAGGGACAACATGTGCTGTTCGCGGTTGTATGTATAACCGGACTAAACTAATTCAGTGGCTTAAACGTGATTGTTTTGAACATAAGCTGAAAACGAAATCAGAGTGATCCTGCCAACGACTGTAACGTTAGTTTCCATCACCTCTCAAAAGACGACAAATCTTCCTGTGTACATTAGTTTAAATTCTTAATATTCTATAAACTCTCTCAGCATGTGATTGGCTGTTCTCTACTGATGTTACACCTAAACTCAGGATCAAAGCCTGTGTTGACAGAATACCAAATGTGCCAGTTAATGTATTCAAACAGCACATTCATTTCTAATTTTGAATAAACTCCAAAGCACAATGACTAAGTGTGTATTTTTTATTTCCATTGTTTGTCAGCTCACACAACTGTCTGTCACCATGCCTTGATGAGTATTGATTATTATATAATGTTATTATAATACTCCCAATCAACTACTGCGGAGGGTTTTGAATTTCGTTGAGGTTGTGTTCCCACATCGTTAGCTAGTTTGGATCGCTATAACTTGAATGACTGTCAACTGTTGAATGAACGAGTGTCAAGCATGTCAAATCGCGCTTTGTTTACTTTGAACCGGAAGTCGTGCCCACTTTTGACGCAAGGCCTCATGGGACGTAGGAAACTTGTGGATAAAAACAGCAGTAAAATATGATAAAAATGGCTAAAAGTTTGATGATTTTGCCCCAAATTAAAGTTTAAAACGCCCTTTTCCCCACAGGTTATACGTTGACTATGCATGTGCAAGGGTTCTCGTCTCTGCTGTCGCAAACCTGACTGTGGAACCAGACGATAGCCTCACATGTTTCCCGGCTTGACTGTAAAAAACAGACGATTGTCGCAGTTCTTCTGGTCTTAGTCTCTGTTTTTTCCGTTTCTTCATATAATTTCAGATGCACTCGATCCGACCTCCGTGTGGAGCATTGGCTGTTGTCAGAATCCTTGTGCTTTCAAAAATTTCACTGGATTATTACAATTAATGTCTGGAAATGTAAACTGATATTTCCTACTGAGACACTACAACAAAATACATAAATAACTGGCTTAAAACCATTTCTTTGAAGCGAAAATACTAGTGTGCCTAAGACTTCAGCACAGTACTGTATAACATTAATATAAGTGATCACACAGATTTAGACCTGTATTGTATTTATATAAAACATTCACAGGCAAATTTGCTTGATGTATTTCCCCGATGTTGAAATCAGGCTCATATAAATGACAGGAAACACGATTCCTGCTGCATGTCAATATCCGTGGATCACTGGATCTTTGGTAAGATGTGAGGAACGTTATATCGAGTCCAAGCTTTAATATAAACTCATATCGTTTGTTTTACTCGTGTTTTCCTCTATTAAATCCAGTCACACAGCAGCTCTTCTCCCACTCGATCCTTCTGAGGGAGTGTGATCCGGCGGGAAAGTGACCTCAATTCATACGCTCTATCATTTAAAGGTGTTTACCAGTGGGAGCAAACTTTTCTGGAAAGTTTCTGTTTCAATCTCCCTAATTAACTTCGCTTTGGCCTGATTTTTTGTTTGAAATGATGTCACATCTGTTCTTTGATTTCGCTTGAAGTATGTCGGAGTATAGTTGTATTAAATGTGTATTAAATCTGTATGAAAATTCTATTAAATAGTATTAAATCACTGTGAAAATGGCTAATTCTGCTGAAAGAATGACAAGTGTGACTCTAGAAGCGAGAAAGGTCACAAACGCAACATTTATATTGAAGTTTCCCTGCAATTAATCTGTTCTAACTTGGGAATGCAAAGACCTTTAAAGACAGAAGCACAGGCACCAAGTTAAGCGATGCGATCTCTGTTCTTCTAGCAGTCAGGATGGCATTAGCTAATGTGTTAGCACAAACATAAGCGTATCCTTGGCTGTCAGAGCTGGCTTAAGTCTCATTTCCCAAACATGGCAGTGTCTCCATAGGAAACATATGACACCAAGGCCACTGTTCAGCTTCTATTTCTGATTTCTGGGGTATAATAAAACAAAACACACAATAAAGAAACAGAAACAAAAATAAAACCTTCAAAAAACAAATGAGAGCATTAGTTGACATACCCCTGTGAGTTTGTCCAGATTGTCCTCCAGCACTTTTACAGTGAAGCAAAACGCTCGCTTGGCCAAAACTTGTCGGTCCACATCTCGCAAGTACTTCCTGTAACACACAATATATGAAAATATAAGATGTGTCTTTGAATAAACATTCTTTATGCAGTGTTTCACATTAAAATAAAAAAATCTAAGCTGTAAAAAAATGTAGGTGTGGGAGGAAAAACATTTCTTAAACTTCGCAGTACTACTTCAAGTTGTTGACGTGTTAGACTGTTATTAAGTCGCGAAAAAGGACACAGCCGAAGCTCCAGCACAGATGCATGCGATCCCGAATTCAGTTCTCCGTCACTGTTTATTGCTCTTAAATGGTCAAAGATAAACACAACACAAATGCACATTGTGTGGAGTACACACATAAACAGTCTGTTATGTCCTACGTGAACGTAAACAGATCAGGAGCAAATCAGATCTGTGCATTTGTTCTTAAAGAGACAGCAGCCTAATAAACTGTTTTTTAATAAAAAAACAGAAAATCACTCACTGCTTTTGACAGTATCAATGAATATCAATCAATTTAAATAGAATTCTTACAGTGAAGATTTTACAATGTTTTCATTTTACATTTGATTATTCAAATTTTGTAGTATTTCTTAAGACATGCTCAATAAAACTAGGCTTCCTTTTATTTACCAGTGAAAAAGTTTTTATTTTTGTATCAATTAGTTTTACTTATTTACTAAGTAGTTTTCTCTTAGTCTCTTTAATACAGAAGACTGCCAGTCCATGTGTGTAATGATTAGTCAGCTTAAATGGTATTTGTTTTATACAAACTAAAATAGGAAGAACAATTCTAAATACATTTCGAGGTTTAAAATTAATTCAGTGTGAACTTTTTCTACCGCAGTCAAAAAAGAAAAGTAACACAAAACAGTAAACTACACTCCAGTGCATACATCGAATCGAAATTTGATTCAAAACCGAGAATTGATTTTTAATCGAATCATTACCTCAAGAATTGATTTGAATAGAAGGGTAGACTTTTTCCAAACATTAACCAATTATTCGAATATGCAACTTTAGACGAGGATAATTTAACAAGCGTAAGGCAACACTAAATTTAAGAAGTTAAAGGAGTAGTTCACTTTTCAAAAAACTTTTGCTGATAATTTACTCACCCCCATGTCATCCAAGATGTCCATGTCTTTCTTTTGTCAGTCGAAAATAAATTAATTACGAATCTTTGCCCGAGTCAATTCGTTCATTTCGTTCGTTGAATGAACCAAATGACACGAAAAAGGATTTGTTCATTTTGATGAGCGAGTTCGAGCAGGAGAGTCACGAACGTGCATCACAGAACAGAGCAAGGAGAGCATTTGAGCTTATAAAACTTAAACTTTGTTATTTATTTTTGAAATGACCGCTCGTTTCGCTTGATTAGACCCTTTTTCATCATTTGGAATCGTTTAAAGCCCTTTGAAGCTGCACTGAAACTCTCATTTGGACCTTGAACGGTTTGGACCCCATTGAAGTCCATTATATGGAGAAAAATCCTGGAATGTTTTCATCAAAATCCTTAATTTCTTTTCGACTGAAGAAAGAATAACATGCACATCTTGGATGACATGGGGGTGAGTAAATCATCAGCAAAATGTTTTTTGAAAAGTGAACGACTCCTTGAAGCTAAAATATTGATGTGGGGTTTACTCGAAAAAAAATAAAAAAATAAAAACTAGGAAACAATTTTCACTCAGAAATTTCACACAATTACAAAAGTAAACTTCACACAATTACATGTGACATTATAAAGTAGAAAGATTAAAATAGTATTTTCATGCAACATACTATAATAAAATAATGTTTTATTTACAACCTTTGTAAAGGTTTCTAAAAACATTTGGTAACACTTTACTTGAAGGGGTGTGCATAAGACATGCATGACACTTTCATAGACATGACATGTTATGAATACGAAGGAGGTTTTATGCATGTTTGTGACAACTGTCATTGAGTGTCATTCGCTCAAATATGACAATTTTTTATGCAAATATGACTTTGAGATGTCTTGTAATAACACATTGAGATAAACCAATACATCATAACCTGTCAGTGTCTGTCATGACAACTTGACATAAATATGTCATAGCAGATTAATTATTCAAACTAAAGAAACCACTTAGCTTTATGGGTTAACATTACATTAGAGTAGACTGCCATGTGGTTGGCTTTGACATTGGCTGTCATGAGGCCATTATAACTGTGTCATGAATATTTTTCGTGACCTCAATTACAGTCGTTCAAATTGAATTGGTCACTAAAAAGTTATAATGCCTCAAGACAACCAATGTCAAAACTAACCACCTGACAGTTTAATGCAATGTTAACCCATAAAGCTAGGTGGTTTCTTAAGTTTGAGAATTAATCAGCTATGTCATGTTTATGACACATGTCTTTAATGTAATGTCAAATTGTCATGACAAAGACACTGACAGGTTATGATGTATCGGTTTATGTCAATATGTTATAACAAAGACATCTCAATGTCATATTTGCATTAAAAATGTAATAATCGATCATATTCATGGCAGGTGTCATGTCAGTCATATTCAGGTAAAGTGTTACCAAACATTTTTACAGTGTACATCCCCATTCCCCGTAATAAATATGTATTATTTTATTTTTTTAACCTGTTAACTGTCACCCCCCCCCCCCCCCTTTTTTTGAATAGACATGAAAATGCACATTTCGAACTTAAATGGTTGTAATTTAAGAATGCTTTGGAATATAGACATATGATTGGTCTTGTTTTAAAGAAGACATTTGGCAGATTTTTGTAGAAGTGAAATAAATTAAGAAAGTGAAACAGAAAAAAAAGTTATAGAAGTTTGAGTTTATGGAAATGTACAATGTAAAAATATTAATTATTCATATTTTACATAAAATATATATTTTCAAAACCTGGGCTACTCTAAAATGGCAGAAAGATCAAAGCCAAAAATCTGAACAAGTTGTGTTTCAAATTTTAGGTTGATATCTCAAAAAATGAGCTTTCAGTGAGATTTTGTTTGAGCGCAGTACCAAACTTTTTCACTAGGGCACAATCAGACTCCATTACTGCCCATATAAGGGCGCCTGCATTTTCATTCGTGTTTTGAGTGATATGAACCATTATTTTCTCAATTTTCATACAATTTCTGAAGTAGAGATCCTATTCAGAAGTAGTATGGGAAGTTTGGCAGATTTTGATATGAATTGAACCTCTAAGAAACACATACAAAGAACACGCATGTAAGTCATAGCTAGCTGCCACGTCACAAATGGTGAATTTATTATTTTTTTCTTGATATTTTAAACTTAACAGACTTTTTTTTCCAAAATAATTGAATGGATTCTATCTTTTGAACTTTTGGCATGAAAACAAACTGAGGTATCTACCATTTTTTCATGATTTTTCATGTTTACTGCTATTTTAAAATAAAGGTCTGAACACGCCTTATGAGTATGAAAATATTCTTGTTTTATATTGATAAATTATGGCTCCTCTGTAATATATTTTGAAAATCAGTCACCAAATATGGAAACTAGAGATTGTAAGCTTTCAAATGATATATAGTTTGTCAATATAATTTAAGGTATTTACTAAGATATTATTGTTTTAAAAATATAGTGGCAAACGTCCCACCTGTGGAACAACAAACAAGGTACGCAAATCAATGAATTGAGATATGGTGTTCTTACTTTCCCTGGTCGGGGGTTCTCTGAAGCATGAGGGAGATTTTGAGTAATGTGTGGTGATCTTTCAGTTGAGACAGAACATCCAGCAACAGCACGATGGATCTGTTCATATGAGATGCAAAACTACCAGGACGATCGATCTCATCTACTGGAATACGCCAGATGCCCTGAGGAAGAGAAGCAGAGGTCTCAGGACAGCTTTAGACCCAGCGTTGGCCAAACTGATGCTAACGAGGCCACTGCTGAACTCCAGGAAACACATACTTAGAGTGCCTCGAAAACAACTTTCATTGTGCAAAACAAACCTCTGGGAAAGTCCATTAACATTCACGAGAGGTAAACATGCGCCAAGAATGAGTGGATGACTTCAGACAGCTCATAGGAGAAGGTACAAATGCAGACAAAGAGAAAATGGGAGAGAAGCTGAGGATTCGTATTGTCGTAAGGCCATCTGCTCTTGGCTCTTGATGCGCTGGTCTCCGGCCATGAAGAATATCTGCCCACTGATGAGAAATCTGTCTCAACCCACTCTCTCTCTAACCCTCTGCTTCATCTCGAGCTGTTCATCTTTCCCTCTGAAAACAGCACACGAAACGAAGCTATTGACAATGAACAGAGACGGCAAACTAAAGGCGGCGCCGAGAGGACATACTCTAGCAGACACTTCGAGTTATGCAAGCTGGATTTCACGTGGCACTGCATTCTGAAGCGACTCAAAGCGCAGTACGATGCGTTCTCAGGATGACTGCAAGCCAAGCAGACATTAGCATAAACGTCGTCTTTTTCCCTTTTAGATCAACTGCCGTATTTGAAGAAAGTCTCTCATTACATCACAGCGTCACATTAAAGTCAACGTGAAACACTATAACCAGGATATTTAACGAGAAAAACTTTTTAATCATTGAGAATTGATTGAATCATAAAAAGTACTAGAATTAAACCAAATAGCTGAAAAATTAAAATCATTTCTATACACTATTGTCCAAATGTCATATATTTTTCATGCTTTTTAAAGAGGTCTCTTATGCTCACCAATGCTGCACTTGATGAAAAACAAACTAAAAGCGGTAATATTGTGACGTCTTATTACATATTATTGTAAATTGCGATGATATTTCACCATATTCATTTTACTGCATTTTTTTAAAATAAAATAAAGAATCCTTTGCGTGCGTAAAGAACCTTTCAAATGCACTTAAAAAAACAAAAAAAAAACACCTTTTTAATGGTAGTGTAGAATAAATTTAACGCCATGTAAGGCACATCCGATGAAATATTTTTACGTTTTCACCCGCGAGCGTTTCACCCGTTTAGCGTCTCGACTAAACAGGGCCTCAGTGTGTGTGTGTGTGTGTGAGGTAACGTTAAAGGTGGAATATCTAAGATTTTTGCATTATAATTTCCTAAAATCACAAGGCCAGTGTTATATATTTAGTTAAGATGATAACTTACAATATTCCAAATGTTTCAAACAATGTTCAAATCACGAGAAAATTGAGATTTTAACCAAGGAAACGGGGCGTGTGAGCAGGGGTGAGCTGGGAGTCGCCAGTCAATCGCGTCATATCCGCGTTACCGCGGTTTCCGCTCGTACTGCGTGTAGTCCTGGACAAATGCGGAAGTTGTAGTTGTGCGTTAGCGTCTATCAAGCAACAAACGTCAGCTTGTTTCGCGCATTTGTTATGGAATGGAGCACAATTATTCTTTAGCGATTGCACCTGGTTCTGTCTACAAAGACAAGTCTCATAAACGCAAACGTCAACGAACGGATCAACCAAACGACCCAGAGAAATAAAACCAGCTCAACATCGGTGTGGCATTTCCAAAATGGAGAGAACTTCGTGAAAAACTCGAACTAGAAAGAGACGCCGATCTTGCATGTGTTTTACTTGACAGGTGAGTAACACCGTGTTCTGTATTCAAATTTCATGTCAATAAACCATGGAAAACAATTAGTATTATTGTTAGAATGTCTTGTTGTCTATGCATATGATGTGAAAAATCGTGAGATCATATTCACCGCGAATACTTCTCGGAATACGAACTGTTGGCTGTATCTTAGAAAACGACGTTTATCTGAAAAGTGTTTCCGGCTCTCCCCTAACATCTGTGATAACTAATTTACTTTTAAACCTTACTTTTCTTGCGGTTATTTCAGTTTAATGAAAAACAAGCATGTCATTAAACGCAACAGTTATAGAAATCGAACTTTACCTCATCCATGACAACTAATTTTCGATTCCCGTCGGACTGATTTATCCACGGTGGAGTTGAAAACAAC
This sequence comes from Pimephales promelas, assembly GCF_016745375.1. The sequence goes on along the minus strand of NW_024121199.1, from coordinate 7,558,878 downwards.
AGTTCCCATCATTCCGCGTTCCTCCACGTCGTCATCAAGCAAAGCCGTTGTTGTTGTTTTGAATGTAGCGCCCTCTAGCGGCATAAAATCTTAGGTACTGTAGCTTTAAATAAAATTCATTCCCGCCCACATGTTGAGATCGAATATTCAAGCCGTTCATTCATTCATCCTCCGAACGTAAAAGAAAAATCGAGCCAGTTCTTGTTATTTCAACCAAAAAATGGCTTACGAAAAAGGCGCCGTTTTCTAATATGTCCGCTTTTAAAATGAAATCAACAAGTGATTGATGGGAAGACACCCTTATGTTTCATGCTTCAGTGGTGTGAACTTCCCAGTAGACATTAGTCTGTTCTCCAACTGATCTGCGGCCTTGATTTCAGTGATCACTTTTCTGCAGTCAGTCTTTCTAATTGCCCTAAAAAAGGACACAGCTTCAGTTTGGCCTGGCAGACGCCCATGTATGGACATGTAGACATTCCAGAAAATGTAGGTAACGGCATTAAAGCGTGTGAAAACCGAGGAACATGATGGAGGGGAGAACTAAAATATGCAGGAGTGAGAAAAGAGAGAATCTGAATCAGAAGGAAATGCTAATTGAAATGTTGGATGTTTCCGGAAACCTGGATGTTTATTTGCATGCAGAATGATCGACAGCTGCTAGTCATCAAATTAAAAGCAGACCGAACGATTCGATCCAAAAGGCAGACATGAGAAGAAGAGCGGAGGGAAAGGAGAGAAACTGGAGAAGAAATGTAGCTGGTGGATTGATTAAAAAAACAACTAATAAACTTGATATTTTGAGAAAAGCAGCTTACTCGAGTCACATGCACACACGGTCTACCTCTGAATAGGCCTGCGTGAGATATACACTACCGGTCAAAAGTTTTAGATCGGTAAGATTTTTTATGTTTTTAAAAGAAGTCGCTTCTGCTCACCAAGGCTGCAATTATTTGATAAAAAATACAAAACAAAAACAGTAATATTGTGAAATATTATTAGAATTTAAAACAGCGGTTTTCTATGTAAATATACAGTGAAGTGTAATTTATTCCTGTGATCAAAGCTGAATTTACATCATTACTCCAGTCTTCAGTGTCACATGATCCTACAGAAATTATTATAATATGATGCTCAAGAAACATTTATGATTATTATCCATGTTGAAAACAGTTTTTTACATTTTTATTTCAGGATTCTTCGATGAATAGAATTGATCTGAAATGGAAATCTTTTGCAACATTAATCACTACCATTGAAAAGTTTGGGGTCAGTAAGAATTTATTTTTTTTATTTTTGGGGGGAAAAAATTAGAAAATACTTTTATTCATCAAGGATGAGTTAAATTGATCATCATAAATGCTGTTCTTTTGAACTTTCTATTCATCAAAGAATTTTTGGGGAAAAAAAATGGTACACGACTGTTTTCAACATCGAAATTAATAATTTATGTTTTTTGAGCATAAAATCAGCATATCAGAATGATTTCTGAAGGATCATGTGACTCTGAAAACTGATGTGTAATGATGTTGAAAATTCAGCTTTCAAATTACATTTTAAAATATATTAAAATAGAAAACAGTCCTTTTAAATTGTCATTTAAATTGTTAAATTGGCAAAATTTGATTTACATCTCAATATTTAAAAGTTCATAAATATTTCTTAATAAGAGGAAATGTCATTTCAAATCAGTCAATTACATTCGAAATGTAGCATTTCTGCATTCCAGTATTATACTATAATTTCTGCATAATTATTAACACATACATTTATTAATAATTAATAAACAAACATGATTTAATGCTTCCTTAGACTCCAGTGATGTCAGTATAGTTTGATTTAGTTTTACGTGCATGATCTGAATGTCGTCATTCATTCACCGTCAATTTTATTCCAAACCTGTATGAGTTTGTTTCTTCTGCTGAACAAGAGTATGTTGGTAACCAAACAGTTGTTGGACCCCATTGACTTCTATTGTATTTTTTCCACATATGGGTCAATGGGGTCCAACAAATGTTTGGTTACCAACATACTCTTCCAGTTCAACAAAAGAAATACAGGTTTGGAGGAAATTGAGGGTGAGTGAATGACGACAAATTATGAGAAATGAATCAGACTTACCAACTCTAATGAATTCTGAATTTTAAATCAGAAACGTTAATACCCTCATACACCTAAATTGCCAGACTAGTCCAATGAAATGCACTCTATGGAAATTAATGTCCAAATAAAATCATTCTGACATTTAAAAAATGACCTAAAATATGCAGTGAATATTCAATATATCACTTAGCCTTTCAAAGGCCAGCATCAGTGGCTAATGTCGTAACACACAGATTTAAATGTGAAACAGCAGTCAGAGAGAGATGCTGCCAAGAAGTGTGTGTGTGTTTTGCCCTTTCACTGCAGGATTACCCAAAGCCCCTCCAGCAGGACAGTACATGATGGATACGGGACAGAGAAAGAGGGGCGTGTCCTGATGGATGGATCTGGGAAAGGGGCGTGTCCAGATGGATCAGTGGAGGAATGCTATTAGACAGGTCATTGGCACAGGACCCTCAAACCGCTGTGCCAGTCCAAATAACACGGCTTTACGGCCAGATTACACACACACACACACCAGCTCAGTCATTCCTGCACTGCAACAACTGTACTTCTGATCAGCATTAAAAGACGTGGGTTTGCCTCAACTGTGGATTTCGCATTTATCATTTCCAGATAATGTTTATTTTAATGTTAATAGATTAGTATATATAGATATAATAGATTAGTATAGATTAATGTTAATAAAAATGATTTCTCAGATTTTCAATATGACTATATCTGCAACAGATTTTCCTGTAGCCCTCAAACCGTATTCACTTTATAGCCCTTAATCCTGTAATTGTGGACAAATGTGGGCACAGAGGACTCAGGTGTGATCCTAATTTGTATTTATTATAAATGTTATATCACTGCCTTCGATAAAGTTTTGTCTATCCATTTATGGTGTTTGTTTTTATTTTGGGGGTATTTTTCAATTTATTTACTTCAAAAAGTAACATATTTTCTATGTAAATTATGCTTATTTTTAAGTTTTATTTTTTTTAACTACATTAAAATATCTTTCCAATAAGTTCTTAGAGCTAAAACCTAAAGATGAAGCGACTCTGCTGTCACCTGGTGTCTTATTTTGGCTTATTTTAGAATGCTCTAAATGACAGTTTTTTCCCATTCATTTCTATGGGCGCCCATTTTTGACCCAAATACAAGATTAAGGAGTTGTTTTTTTTCAATGACTTAACATTGTAGAATTGAGTCAAAAAAGTGTGTGTGTTCAGGAGGCAAACTTAGGAAAAGTAGCCAAGTCTTGTACCGCTCAGATCAAGGGAAGTATTTCTTAAAAAATAAAATCAAAACTATTTTGCCCACATTTGTCCAGAATACGGTTAAAATGTAGTCCATTTAATTTGATGTTAACAAGTAAAGCAGTCCTCTGGTGAAGTACTTGCTAAATTTCAATAGTTGCAAGACAGCAATTACTTTACTTTGCATTGCAAAAGTAAATTATATATGTATGTGTTTTGACATAAAGGCTGAAGTTTGTTCTGTATGACTATATCTATATATCCACACAAGTTTTAACTCGTGCAAAATGTTTTTTTCTTGTCCATGTGAAAGTGTGAAACAAACAGTCCTTTCGGCAACTTGCTTTGCACTCTGGATTGAGTTATCATAAAAACAGCATTTCATATCATTGTGACTTTTTGTTGGAAAGACTGATTGTTTTCAAAAAAGGACAGACATAATGAGAGTGAATGGTATGACCCTTCCTCTTTTGGTTTATGTTTGACGAGAAAATGCTGTAATTTGATACACGGAAAGCCTCATTCATTCTCAATTTGTTTGTTTTTCTGGGAATCCCCACACATCTAGAGGAAACATATGAGCATGCACATGAATAATAGCCATGTTCATAATGATTTTAGCCATTAAAAAGAGAGCGAAACTAAAAATCAATGCTTGCACAGCTCACTGATGCCTTAAAAGGATGAACCCAGCCAATCATCTGCTTCCGATTAGCATATTTCCATTAGTATGAGAAGAAAACAACTTCAAAATTAAAAAGCACCTGAAGTTTTACCATCATGACAACTCATAAATAGCTGCAAAACCATATTGTACTTTACTCAACTGACCAGCGAAAGAAACGCGAGCTGTCATGTCAGCTTCAGGCCTACAGATGCTCCTAATGCGATCAATATAATCTGACAGCAAAATCATTGAATTGAGCCCAGCGGACACAGGGCTTCCCTCGACGCGCAAAAAAAGTTCAAACTAATCACAAACAGCACTTCAAGCGTAACCCAACGGATGAAGAGACAGTGTGTAGGAACATTGCAGTTCATATCCAACACATTTGACTGACAGAGCGAAACGTGAACGCATCAAATGCAGTGTGCAACTTTTACCTCAGGGATTCCCCTAAACACAAAACATCTAAAGAAACATCTGCAAGCCCGAGAGGAACACGGAGGAACCCGCTTTTCTGACTCATCCAGTGCACTCTGCTCATTACAGCCTCTCGTACTCCGGCACGAGCCAACTATTACCTGCGTCACCACTCTCAAACGCTCACTTTCTTACTCTCACACCTCCTCTGAGACGAGCAAAAGCAGAAGGAAAAGGAAACCAAACAGGAAAAACCAAAAGGAAGAAACTCACCATCACCGAGGAGAGCTACTCCACGCTCTGTCTGTATGAAGTGTGTGTGTGTGTGTGAGTAAATGGGATGTTTTGATTTTTTTGTAATGTTCCAGCGAGAGAAGGCGAGCTTTAGTCCAGGATTGGGAGAGTGAGATGCACGCGTGCGGAGGGAGGAGGAAAGGAGCGATGCCTTAAACAGACTAGCGTTCGCTCTCCTCTCTTTCCAACCCTGCCATCGCAAAACAAAACGCCCACGCTTGTCTTTCTCTGCTCTGACCCCAGTGCGCTCACCCCTCCCTCCCTCTCTCTCTCTCTCCTCTGTACACAGGCGGAGGGACCGCCCCTTCTCAACACACCGGCCAATCAGAGAAGAGCTCCGTTTCTCAGCTCAGAAGTGCACAAACACACACAGAGAGAGAGAGAGAGAGAGAGAGAGAGGAGTGAACGAACGCAGACAGAAAACATGCAACAGGATGTTAGTGTGGGTCAGAGGGAAAAGGGTGTCTCTGAACACACACACACACACACACACACACACACAGGAACAGGAGAATTAAAGAAAAGATGACAAGAGAAAAGAACAGAGCACTAAGTCAAGAATAGAGAAAAAACAAGGACAAAGAGGAGAGGATGTAAGAAAAGAGAGGAGTTGAGAACAAGAATGAAGAGTGAGAAGAAAACAGAAATGCTATAAAGAACAGAGAAGAAAAGATGAGACAAGAACAGGACAATAAAGAGGAGAAAAGAGTGATGAGAAAACTCAAGAGACAAGAAAAGTCTACACTCTTAGAAGGAAAGGTTCTATATAGAACCTTAAAAGGTTCTAAAGCGCCACATATTTGGAACCCCTAAAATGGAATGCATGTGAATGATCACAAAATTCAAGATATGGGGGTTAAAAAATGTAATTCATTTTGATGACAAAGAGTGCCATTTCAGTTTTTATTCTCCAACAACTACAAAATGTTGCAGAATAATGTAATATATGAATGAATAATGGCCTTTTTTGGGCCAAAAGTGTTCTTTCTTGTCATTATTGAACCTTTTTTTTAGCATAAAATGTCCTTTGGAGTTGAGTAAAGAACCCTATGCTACATATGAAGAGTTTGGTTCCAAAACGCTATAAATCCATTTTGATGAATTTGAGTAAAACCGTGTTTTCTTTAGCAAGAAAATGGGCAGATGAAAACCACTATTTTCGGTTTCAAATTTTCACATAGCATTTGTAGGTCATAATAACAATAAAAAATTAAATCCAGGTTTTGATTTTCAAAGATTTATTAGAAAAACAGATAATTTTTTCCATTCATATTTTTTTTTTAAAATGCAATTAATCAAAATAAATGTATATACACATTGAATTTTTTTTCTTGAGCATACTATAAATCCATTGCTTTAATATAACAATATTCGGTTAACACTCTAATATATGAATTATAAATTATGCATTCATTCATAATTAATATCATCAGGAACTAACAACTTTTTTTTTAACAGTTCAACGTTTTTCATACATGACTTCATGGATGAACAACACCTTAATTAAAAAATTAACTAAGATGAGCACATCATCATGAATTATGATTTATTAAGCATGATCTAACGTTACTTCTACATATCGCTTTTGTCAAACTTGGGACGTCGCCTCAGAACTTTTTTGACGGCGATCAGCTGTAAAATGGCTCCGTCCTGCTCGGTTTTCGTTGACTTTGAATAAAACAACTAAAAGTTTTTGAAAAAAATCCATGTGTCAGCGTGACAGAAGTTTGATGCTGTCGAGTGAGAACAAGCAACAACCGGTATTTGTACTGGCGTTTGTCGCGGTTTGGAAAGAAAGGGAGAAAACATCACATAATAACACGGCGGATATCGCATTTTGCGTAAAATTAAACATCGACTTTTCAAGACCGACCAGATACAATACAGATTTTTGCAGTAACTCAATTTTTTTTTAAATGCCGTTTATCGCGTTTTGGAACCAAACTCTTCATATATAGATCCCTTTTCTAAGAGTGTAGAGACTAGAAGAGACGACACAGGATGAGTAGAAGAGAACAGCAGGACATGAGAAGAAGGAGGAGAAGAAAAGTGGAGAATAGAGAGGAGAACAGAAGATGGGGCAAGAGGAGAAGGAATGAGGAAAAAGACGAGGAGAGATGGAATAAAAAAAAGGCCAAACGAGAAAAAAGAAAAGAAGCGAGACGAGGAGAGACGATGAGGGAAAGAGAAAAGCTGAGATGAGAAGAGACACAGAGAAAAGGAGAGGAGAAACGAGAAGAAACGAGGTAAAGGAGAGAGACTGAGAAGAGGAGCAGAGACACGAAGGTGAGAGGTGAAGTGTGTCATTTATTAGACACAATAAATCAAGAGTGCAGAAACTCAGGGTGTCATACAGCTCTCATTACCCCTTCTCCGTCTGGAAATGTTTGTGCTTTTCCACTGGCGCGCGCGCACACACACACACACACACACACACGCCTGGCATTTTCAACCCCCTGAAGCTAACAGGAAAGTCAAGATGCAAATGGAGCTGACCGTATCTCTACAGTACATGTGAACCACAGGTGTTTGAGGCTGCTGAACTTTCACACACACACACACACACACACACCGAGAACGAGCACAGCGTTCACACACACACACACACACCATTCAGCCGGTTTCATCAATTAACCTGCGGAGACGTGCTGATACAGAGAGAACTGCAGGCCGAGGTCATTACCCTGAGGGGTCAGAGGTCATTCCCCTGAAGGGTCAACTGAAACTGTCCGATTGCAAGAAGCTGAATGCAGAAAGGCTGGTTAGTTCACTCAAAAGCTAAAATAAAATAATGACAGGTCCATCAAATAAACAATTCAATGAATTATTGAAAGATAAATGAATAAAATACATCACTAAAATAAAATAATAATACATAAAATACAAAACAAAAATGTCCAAATATTGAATTACAGGTGTGATGATGAATGAACTGTTCAGGAACTGCAAAAGAAAAAAAAAACAAATAAAAATATATAGTATAAAATAAAAATGTGTGCATATTTTACACTGCTGGATCGAAACGTTTAGTAAATGTTTTTAAAAGAAAATATTTAAAAAATAAAATAAAAAACTTTGTTTTATAATATGAAAATTCTTAAATAACTGTTTTCTGTTTGAACATATGTTAAAATAATTCATTCCTGTGAATCAAAGCTGAATTGATCATTACTCTTCAGTGTCACATGATCCTTCAGAAATCACTTTAATATGAGGATCAATTATTATTATCAATGTTGAAAACTTTGATAAATAGATATATGATGAAATATATACATTTGATGAAATGAAATAGAATCTTTTGTAACATTATAAATGTCTTTACTGTGACTTTTGATTAATTTAATGCATCCTTGCTGAATAAAAGCATTGATTTATTTTACTTATTTTAGTGTATATATTTATTTTAGTATATATATATATATTGCAGAAAAAAAATCCTGTCCAGTTTTCTCTGGATGACAAAATATAAAACAAAACAAAATAAAAAATAACAAAATAAAAAACAAAACAAAAATAAAACAAAATAAAATAAAATACAATAAAATAAAATAAAACAGTGTAAATATTGTCCGGTGCATGTATTCCAGGTGTGATGAAGAATGAACTGAAGACTGAGTCTCGGGCCAGTGGTCCAGTGAGAGCAGGAGAGTGGGCGGACACATATGCCAGCGCATATGCCTGAGTGTGTGTGTGTGTGTGTGTGGACGTGGGAGACAAACTGTGTTTGTGTTTTTCTGATGCGTTTAAGGCTTGGGCCAACAAATACTGCCAGAGCCCGAGGCAAACTAGAGCAGCCTGACCCATATCACACACACGAGGACTCTCCCTCGCTCTACTCCCTCTATTTCACAAGCCTTCCGCAACAGAGCAAAGCAAAAACATAATTACTTAAGACTGCAAAATGAATCAATAATGAAAATATTCAACAATTAATTGAATTATCAATTACCATTTCTATGTAAACTAAACTCATCTGGGGAAGCTTTCGAAGCTTTGTTCGATATGAAATCCTTCTAGAAGGTAATACAAATATAGTTTTATGAATCCAGATGTGGCTTTGACAGTGTGATTGTGTGGCTGAACACGGCCGAGAGGTTTTTCTGCAGGTCATAATTTACATTTTACATTTTTCCCATACAGCAATACAGCAACGTCACTGTCTTTAATAACTATCTAGAACGTGTGCATAGACAAAACTAAGAAAATAAATGCAATCTTTTTCATTGAAATAATGTTCATTTTTTTGGTCTCAGACTTTCACTTTATTCTAATCATAATTAATTAGGATATAAACCTTTAAAGAGATACATTTATAAAAAAAAATGGTAACTGAGTGACTATTAAAGCTTTAATTCTCGCAACTGAAAATCTGTATCTCGAAATATAGCCTCATCTTGCAATCGCAACTTTGTTTTAAGTGGAGCGTGAACACAGAAACGGTAATATTTCTAATCATTAAACATATCTAATCATTTCTGTAATGCATTTTAATTTTGCCACTTATAAAGCGTTTCTATATGCATATTAAAACTAGTGTGTGAAATGGCAAATGTAAATTATGTAATTTCATTTTCATTTTGCACCAAACGTTGCAAAGAATGGTAATGTAAAATGTAAATTTAAATACAGAATAAGGGTGTGCGATATGACGATTTTTAATTTCCTGACCGCATAACTTACCCACGACACTCACAGGCACCAGAAGCCTGTCAAACAGCGCCTGAATACTGGACTAAGTTATCTTTCAGTCGTATTATGCTATGGCTAATACTGTTAAATACACACAATGCTTACATAAACAGATATGTCTAAAGTGAAAGCAAACATTTGAGAGAAAATCTGGTGTAATATGCGTCTATATTAAACGCGTCGCATGCTGGTCTAAAAGCGACAGTAGTAAATAGTAGGCTACTGCCGCTTGTCCTTAAAGGGATAGTTCACCAAAAAAAATAAAAAAGACTTTCTTCTGTCTTTATTTACTCACTCAAAAGTTGTTCCAATCCAAACCTGTATTAAATTCTTTCTTGTGCTGAACACAAAAGAAGTGTTTTTTTTTTTTTTAATGTGGGTAACCAAATTAACATCCAGGAGAGAGAAAAAAACAACTATACACTGGGGACCAGCAACTGTTCGGTTACCCACATTATTCAAAATAACTTTAATTTTCAACAGAAGAAAGACATTTATTCGGGTTTGAAACATCTTGAGAGAGTAAATTAAGACAATTTTCATTTTTGAGGGAACTATCCCTTTAGTGTTAATAAAACAAAACAAAAAACACAAGGAGAAAAATCACTCACTGACTGAGAACTTTAATATAGCTTTAATAAGAATCAATTTATTCAGTGAAGTCTATGTAGTGTTTTAATTTCATATTTGTTCATTTAATTACTTTCTTCAATGCTACTGCTAAATACACCTACTGTACCTAAAAAAAAATAAAGCACTGTTTATTTAATTTGAATATTAATCTGTGTAATGTTTATCTTGTCTTATTTTTTTATAACAAAGAAAATAATGACAAAGATTTTTATCTTCGCCACTGGCCTAAATGTGTGCCTTTCTTTTTTCTTTTGTTACCTAAGGCTTTGTTTTTAACATAGGGACATTAGTTTGGCTGTGATGAACAGCCACTTGCAAAATGAACCAACTTGAAAAAGAATCGTGCTAAAAAATCGTGATCGTGATTTTCCTAAAAAAATCGTGATATGATATTTTTGCCATATCGCCCACCCCTATTACAGAATGCAATGCCATTTTACATATTGCATTGTCACTTTGCATATTACATTTCAAATTGAATATTGCTACCCAGGTGCTTCCATAGGTGGCAGCTTGCGTACCCCTGGGGGTGCACGTACCATGCTTTGGGAAACCCTCCATTAGATTAATACAGCGTTTCTCAAAGTGGTGGAGAACATAAAACATGACAGGTGGGGCGCGACAAACGGGAGAAAATGTGGTAATTTTGTGCTCATCTATATTAACTCCTTTATTTATTGAGCATAAACTCAAAACAAAACGACGACACAATTAAATGTAAGCCTTACTTAACCTTTTCACACGTAAGATTAAACGTTTTTTAGAGGCGCCCGTTATTTAAATCGTCTCCCTTTATGGTTTCCATGGTGACGCGTCATTGCTCGTCACACCGATAGCGCTGAATCACTGATTATCTGCGTTTATTTCACAAATTTGTTGACTATCGCAGGAAATATCTGATATTCTGATTGTCAAATATGAGCAGGTGGATGTGTTTTGTTGTTAAACACCTTAGTTGAGCTATACGCGATGGGTGTTAGTTTATACCGCATTTTAGAGAATCGGATCTGTTGGATTTAACAAACATCAATTTATCCACTTCTCCCGAAATACATGAAAGTAAGTGGCCGGTAAACTGGGAGAAGCATAGAGTAAACCTGAAAGTTACTTACACGATATGAATAATACGTGTTGTCTAATTATAATGGAAATAATTATTATTTCCGCTTTCATGGACATAAGTGTGTATTTGACAAACTCTAAATGTATTGCTTTTTTAGTAACTTATGTGAATTTAAATGTCTGAAACCTAAAATAAATACTATGTGGTTGAAAACAATGAATAGTTGTGATGTCAAGCGGTGAGCACTCTCTGTCTCTGGCTCAGAAAATATGTGTAGCCTACTACAAACCAGGCTTATTGCAGACACTAAATTAGTTAATCGCTTAATTTTGAACTTTCAAAGAGCGCCAGATTTACGAATTTATCTTTAAAATGTACAAACTTTTCTTCCCGGACCCCTGTAGAGGTGCAGATGGTCCACACTACACATAAAATACTGAGGGAAACACAGTGGCTTATATGATAGTCTTTGAAAAATACAAAATACAATTATAAAAATACCTAAAATGCGAATAATTGGTGTTATCAGAGGCAAAATACAAACACAATTGCATTTTTATTTTTATCTACTGTCGAGTTTTTTTTTGCTTTTAAAATGTCATGTTTATAAAATATATTTTATCTAAAGCATAGTTTATTAACATTTTTTGCAATGTCATGGGGGGCAGGTGGGGCACGAACCCTTCCCTACCTTCAAAGTGGGGAATGGCAGAAAAAGTTTGAGAAACACTGGATTAAGACGATCATTTACCCGCCCATAGACCCTCCTCTCCAAGAAATCAGGACAGAAGTGTTTGAAAGTGGACAGAAGAGACGGATTAAAACACCAGGTGTAAACGGGAAAGTGTTTGTCTCGTCTACTTGTGATCCGATTGACCAAAACACATCTTAATACCAGCTGTAAACAGGTCTGGGCATAGACGTTGGAACAGGGGGGGGCGGGAGGGGCGGCCCCCTCCTTCGGCCGCCCCCTAAATTCACCTAAGCACGGGCGTCAGTTTGAAATTTGCTGGGCACAGATACACATTCGGAAGTGCTGGGAACAAACTTGTCAAACTGTGCAGCCTTTCAATTCAACCCATAAATAAATACGTCGATCCGCCAGACCTCATTTGACCGTTTGAATGGTCTAGTGGTAGCTCTTTTGCCCAGAGTGCCAGAGGTTACGGATTCTAATCCGCCCTAGGTACAGTTTTTTTCTCTCTCATCAAAACAGAATATGTCCATCTGTGGTTACAGTCAATATCAAGCATAGGACACATTTATTTTGTGATTTTTACCGGAATGAATAGAGTCTCCGACGTAAAGGCGATTAAAGTGCGCGTCCGAGTGAAGACTGCGCGCCACAGAGAACATAGCCTACAACTGACAGCAGCGGCAACAAGCGTTCCTCTTGATTTCAAAAACAAAACATTTTAGCGCTAGATCTCTTATTTAAACGAACTAAATTAATGCTCTGCTTAACAGGATGTGTTTTATTCATGTTTAAAACGTTTTATTTTCCGATATATGGTGACTCAAGCACTGATGGATCAAGGAGCGGACCATCAGTAGTCACCATATCGGAAAACATTTGGAATGGGTCACACATAGCCCACAGTAATTCTGACTTATTATGTTTTTTAAAAGAATTTCGATTTTATAAATTGTATTTCATTTTAATCAATCGTTTTAATCAACAAGTTGACTGATAAATTCTCAGAAAATCGATTTAATACCAATATTTTGAAACGGTGCGTAATTCCGACAGCCCCTGGGTCTGGGTACCACAACTCTAGAAACAACCTTAAAAAACAGCCACTACACTTCAGTGCAAAAGCTCTTCAGAAGCTTTCATGAGCCCCGCACCGGATGCTGTATGTGTGCGCATGAGGATTTTCCCATAAGCGGAGGACAGGTGGGCATGAGGTTGGCGTATCCTAGTGGGCAAAGCTCTGAAGCCCAGCGAGACGAGACGCACAAGTGTTTTTATACCGCCGTGTGCCAACCCACAGGCTGTTCCTCACAGCGAACGCATCCACAGCCAAAGGTACACACACACTAATCCATGGCCTTAGGTACGACTGCGCCAAAAGGCCACTGGGAAACACAGCAACAACATATGAACACACACCATAGTGATGCCATCTGTCTGCCTCATGGTGCGCAGTGAGGACTGTAAATCCAGCCAGTTTGGGGCATTTTCAGTGCGGAGTCGTAATCTCTCTGGATTTATGTGTGAGAGTGTGTGTCTGTGTGTGGAGGGATTTCACTGCACTGAATCACACACACACACACACACACGTGTATGAACAGAACATCATTAATGTCTTCACACTGGATCATGCTGCCGCTGGAAACCCAATGTGTCACGATATGGGGAACTTTGACATGCAAGTGCGTCTGCATGTGTGTGTGTGAGACTTACGTTGAACAGATTGGTCTTGTTCCTCTCGCAGAAAAGTCCTTGTGCCGGCATGTGCTTCAGCTGTTGCCATGGGACACTGCTCCCTAGCAACACATCTCGTGCCCATTGCAGGTTCTGCGAAAACACAAATATATTCAGTCAGTTCTGTGTGCAGGAAGGCGAGAGTGTGTGTGTGATGATGACTTGAGCGGGGAAAACCTGCATGCTTCGCTCTCGTACAATACTAGAGTCCTGCTTAACTGCGCAAGTATATACTATTTAAAAAATAGTATGCGGTGGGTTAAAGTTAAAGGAGAACTTTGGTCTAATTACACATTGTTACCTAGTCAACCGTTATCTGAGATTTGTTTTCATGATTGCCGAATGTAAATAGTTTTATCTCTAAAAACAGTTTAGCCTATGACGCTAGTATATGGGGCATAGAGTAATGACTAATAAAAATCGCTTTTTATTACCACTAACAAGGCTCAAAATAGCCCAACACTAACACGACAGCATAATAAGGGTCCCTACATTCAAACCGAAGCATTGAGAACTTTGTCAGTGTCCAAACAGTTTAATAAGAAGATATTTTATACACACAGTCAACTTCGCGAATACAGGAAGAAGCCATCTTGGAAAAATAGTCTCTACCAGTCGATCTACGAACGCCGATCCAAGTGCGCTGAACCGTGCAGAATCTCATATGGTCCGTTGTTTCCGGAAGAAACACAAACATGAACCGTTTTCTTCTCTTCAATATGTACACGTAGCCTACTGTTCGCGCTCACTTTATCACCTTATTCACATCTCACCAGCGCACTTGGATCGGCGTTCGTAGATCGACTGGTAGAGACTATTTTTCAAAGATGGCTCTTCCTGTATTCGCGAAGTTGACTGTGAGTATAAAATATCTTCTTATTAAACTGTTTGGACACTGACAAAGTTCTCAATGCTTCGGTTTGAATGTAGGGACCCTTATTATGCTGTCGTGTTACTGTGGGGGTATTTTGAGCCTTGTTAGTGGTAATAACAAGCGATTTTTATTTGTCATTACTCTATGCCCTATACTAGCATTATACTAGTGTTATAGGCTAAACTGTTTTTAGAGATAAAACTATTTACATTCGGCAATCATGAAAACAAATCTCAGATAACGGTTGACTAGGTAACAATGTGTAATTAGACCAAAGGTTCGTTTTGCGCAGGAGTTCTCCTTTAAACATTTCAATTAAAAAGCTTGAATGCTGTGTATCCAGTGATAATATATACTGTATATTGCATTAGGTGATAAACACTGTATTACGCGAAAGTGTCATTAAGCAGTAGTCGCGTTTCAATGCAATTTTTCGCAAAACGTTTGCGGTATTTTCTAAATGACGGCGTTTCCATCAACCGATGTTATGAGACTAACACGTACATTTTTCCTCTCGCAATAATAGTTGGGTCATATATAGCAGTTCCGTGACCGTGAAGATCAAAGGTTCGTTTCTCACTGGATTGGTCATCTATAAAGGTTAAAGAAAAAAATGAGCCGGGGTGCCCCTCACAAAAACCGAGAGCCCGATATCCAAAATGGCTGCTGTCGGCCAACCTGGAAGTTAACTTTTTAATGGTTTTGCCCACAGTGCTGCATAATACATGGTTTCTGAGACTATTTGGGTCAAGAAATTCATAAATTATGTAGATTTATTGATCTTACCTATTTTTGACCTTCAAATTCAAGATGGCCACCAATTGGCACTTTAACCCCTTAAGTGTCACCCCCCCTTTTTTGAATATAGATGAAAATGCACATTTCGAACTTAAATGGTTGTAATTTAAGAATGCTTTGGAATATAGACGTAAGAATGGTCTCGTTTTAAAGAAGACATTTGGCAGATTTTTTTAGAAGTGAAATAAATGAAGAATGTGAAACAGAAAAAAGTTATAGAAGTTTGAGTTTATGAAAATGTACAATATAAAAAATTTCATTTATTCATATTTTATATAAAATATATATTTTCAAAACCTGGGCGACTCTAAAACTGCAAAAAAAAAAAAAAAAAAAAAAAATCAGAGCCAAAAATCTGAATAAGTTGTGTTTCAAATTTTAGGTTGATATCTCAAAAAATGAGCTTTCAGTGAGATTTTGTTTGCACGCAGTACCAAACTTTTTCACTAGGGCACAACCAGACTCCATTACTGCCCATATAAGGGCGCCTCCATTTCCATATGAAATAACAATTATTATAAAATAATTGAATGGAGGCTCTTGGCATGAAAACAAACAGGTTTCTACCCTTCTTTCATGATTTTTCATGTTCATCACAATTTCAAAATAAAGGTACAAACACGCCTTAGACTATGAAAATATTCTTGTTGCAAATTGATAAATTATGGCTCCTCTGTAATATATTTTGAAAATCAATCAAATATGAAAACAAGAGATTCTAAGCTTTCAAATGATATATAGTTTGTCAAGATTAGTTTAGGTTTAGTATAGGATAATACTGTTTTTGTAATTTGGGCCCACCGGTGGGCCCGTGACACTAAAGGGTGAGACACCACTACAAGTGAATAGGGTAAAAATTTTAACTTACAGATATCACCATGAAACTTTACCAGTTGATTACTCACATGAATACGAGAAAAAAATGTATCGCAAGTTTTCAGCAATTTTATGTTTAAATATTCTAATCAGACTCTATCTAATTAAATATGCACTAATTTGCATATATTTAAGTGACGAATCTGACCATTGAAAAAAACAAGGTTCAAAATTATTTTAGCATTTTGTTGATATATTGTAGTATGCTTGACCAAAACCAGAAAAACACAAGAAACGACTTTAAAATGTAAACAAACAGCTCCCATTAGACGGCAAAGACTGAAAGCTAATCAAAGCTCTCGTGACACTCCAATATAATTACACTGTATCATCCCATCAAATCCATTTCCACACCGCTAATTCACTGTTAATGAACACATAACATCATAGCGCTGCAGTCTGACTTCTTTATTAGGATACAGACACACGTGTTTCTCTCGCTGTGTGTCACACACTGTACAAACGGGGGCCATTCATTAAATCTGAGAGCTAAATTTCCACGCTTTCACCGTGCTGGACGTGATTAAACGCATCGTGGTTGCGGTTATGAAATCTCTGGCTTGTCATGGCGGGCCGATTACATTTCAGAGCTAAACAATCTCTACATAAACATCAGAGAGATTTCTCATTGTGAAGGAATGGAGATGATATATGCGAGTCCTTTTGGTTGGGAAAAATGTCAGCAAAGAGCACAAATACACATGCAATGGAAAGAGAGAGAGAGATGACAAGATATAGTGGCTCCAAACCCATACTTTCAATATTTCTTTCTTCCATGTAGCAGAAATGTTTAATTTACAACCACATATTTCATACTGGCCATGAAACAGAAGTCTGCATTATTGTCATCAAGAAATGTCATTGTGAAAAAAGCATTTTTTCTTGCATATTAGTGACAAACACTGCAGGTCGGCGTGTCACTTGCATCATCATGAGTCAGTCTCAAACACTTAATCATCAACATAAATCATAATTTTGCTCCACTATTTTATCTATGTGGCTTAAGGAAAATTCCACACGTGTCGCCACACGGAGTTTAATTATTTTTTATTTATTTCGAAAAGGGGACAGTGTACATTAAATCAAAATTCATGAATGTAAATGTACTCAAATTATCCCGAAGGCTAGTTTTCATTGGTAGTCAAGAGTCTGGGTAAAAGATGAAGACGAGGTGACGTTTCATTTTGATGTCAACCATGTCAATTCAGTGAGGGTCAAACTGTTCTTAAACTGACACTAATAGAGTTAATTAAGAAGATTAATTATCTAATAGAGATGGCTTGATTGATTCATTTTAAGTCATCTGTTTATTCTGACAGTTTATTTCGTTATTAAATAAATAGATTAGTAAAATTACAGTAAAAACACTAATATTGTGAAATATTATTACCATTTAAAGCCATAACTTTTTCGGGTTAAAAATTATCCATAATAATAATAATAATAATAAAAAATAAATAAATAAAAAACAACCAGCCAGTGTTCAAAACTCTCTGCTTGCCTTCGGTCGATTCAAAACGGTAAGCTTGTAATAATGATTTTAATCCCATTGGTACTGGTGGATTTCCACGGGAAATTCGAGCATGTCTTTGTGTCATTACGTCACATCTGCGCGCATAAAGGAGTCCCGGGTAGTCGGCTATATTGCGTGTGAGGATGTTGGGGGTGGAAATGTATAGCCTTTTCTCACAGCACTTTAAATAATTAAACTTATGGCGGATCCAGAAAGGTTTAAACGACAATCACCAGTGACAACTGGAGATTCACCTGTTGTAAAACCCAAAAGATTTCAGACTTCAGAGTGGGTAGAGAAAAAAAAGAGACTGGGACCGGGCCACGCAAAAACAAGGATAAACATCGGCAGGGTTCAAAAGGGATGCAGAGATGTTTTTTTTTTTCTGTTGGACAGCTAAGAGATTTCAAAAGCTCAATAACACACTTGTTCGCTTAATTCACACAGTTACAGAGTTTCCTTTGTTGTGTGTTTTTTTTTTTTTTCATTACTCCAGTCTTCAGTGTCACATGATCCTTCAGAAATCACTCTAATATGATTATTTGATTATATGATTACATTTCTGATTATTATCAGTGTGGAAAACGTGATACAATTTTTCAGGATTCTTTGATGAATAAAAAGTTCAAAAGAACAGCATTTTTTATTGTAACATTATAAATGTCTTTACTGTAACTATTAAAGGGTTAGTTCACCCAAAAATGAAAATTCTGTGAGTATTCACTCGCCCTCATGTTGTTCCAACCCCGTAAGACCTTCGTTCATCTTCACAACACAAATTAAGATATTTAAGATATTAAGATCACTCCTATATACTAGTCCATAGGCGTCCTGAGGGAATGACACTTGCTGGCATCGAAAAGTCATCAAAGACATCGTTAAAATAGTCCAAGTGACTACAGGGGCTCAATCTTAACTTTATCAAATGACGAGAACACTTTTATGTGCAAAAAACAACAAAAATAACGACTTTATTTCAACTATTCACTTCCTTCTCCATGAGCCAGTTAACGTAGTGTGATTGCGTAGAGCTACGTCACACGTAGGCTCACTATTGGCCGACGCTGGTCATGTGTGTGTGATGCGTGTGACGTACAATAACAGAAGCTTACGCTATTAAACTAGTAACCTGACTCGCGCAGAGGGAAAAAAATAAACAAATAGTTGAAATAAAGTCGTTATTTTTGTTGTTTTTTTGCGCACAAAAGTGTTCTCGTCGTTTGATAAAGTTAAAATTGAGCCCCTGTAGTCACTTGGACTATTTTAACGATGTCTTTAATGACTTTTCGAGGCCAAGAAGCCTATGGACTGTATGCAGGAGCGATCTTAATATCTTAAATATCTTAATTTGTGTGCCGAAGATGAACGAAGGTCTTACGGGGTTGGAACAACATGAGGGTGAGTAAATACTGACAGAATTTTCATTTTTGGGTGAACTAACCCTTTAAATCAATTTAATGCATCCTTGCTGAATAAATGAATTCATTGCTTTAAAAATCATCACACTGGCCCCAAACATTTGAATGGTAATGTATTTAAAATTGTATATGAATCTATTAAGTAATTAATGTATATGACTTTATCGCCCGGTTTCACAGATGAGCTTTAAAACATGCATGTTTGAGCTGTTTGAGCAACTTGCACTAAAATGGCTTAAAAAAATGTTAGTTCTGCTCACAATGATTTATTAAAACGAACAACATTTCACCCAAAGGGTCTTCGTCAGGCAAGCAACAGTTCTGCCGTTTACATACTTACACTTAATACTCTTTCTCCAAAAGCTTTCAATATGGAGTTTGATTTGAAATTTTTTTTTTCTTGTGAATATTTTTTGTTGTGAATTTTTTAGTGATTACATTTGTGTTTGATTAGGTCGTTACTGCATTGGATGATTAGGTAATTAGTTCACTAATGGGGTCAGGTGTGATGTTTACACTTCATTTTAATAAACCCTTGGGAGCAGAAGTGGCAGTGAGCCGACTCTTGTTTATTTTGAATTTGATGTTTCATTTGATCGAGCACCTGCCAAACGTATTTTGGATGCGCGCACAATTTCTTCCTTTTAAAATAAGTCAGTGTCATTGTTTTTTCTCAAGATGCACACCAGTAATGTGTTTTTTTTTTTCTAAGGCATATTTATATCCTGGCTCAATCTAAGCTCTCTCTGTGAAACCGGGCATATATCAAATATATCATATTATAATTATCAAAACAGATAGATGAATTACAATAAATGAATTAATTTTTTTTTTGATATATAGTAAGTAGATAGAGCACCTGATGCCCTCTATATTGCATACTATATCACATCTAAAGTGCTTGCTGTGTCTAACAAACGCCGCTAGCCAAATTCAGCAGGATGTTGATGTATTTAGCATGGGGTTTTACATGACTTGACCACATATGTGAAGTAAGGGAATCCCCACTGGCCTCGTGTGCACACATATCAACTCCACATCTCAACCACAAGACAAAAGCAAACTGAAGCGTCTGCATTAGAGAATAAGTGGTTTGTTTAGTGGTCAGTGGTGTTACACAACACTCTGGCATGGAGATAAACTTGGCTCTACTGCTCTTTTTGCACCTATGAGGCGAGTGGGCTCAGTTTTCAACACCCGGTCTTAATATCTGTGGGTTGTGTCATCTACTGCGCACTGGCTTCAAAACACAAACACACACACGCTTGCTGCTGGGGAATATGATATCATCCTCTTGGCTGAATTAACATTACAGATAAACCTATATCTGGAGTGGATGCTGGCGTTCTTGCGCAGTAAACCGTTGTCATAAAGCTCAACCATTTGGCTAAATAATTCCCAGCATTATGTGAAGAGACAACCATGAGTGTAACTATAAGCCACGGAAAACGTTGTTTTGAGAGGCCCAACATTGACTAAACCAATGGCCTTAGTGTAAAGTGGAATTAAATGAGATGAATCTCATTGACCTCATGTTTATACGTCACACAGAAATCAATAATGCGCATAGAGAAAACGAAGCCTGTTTCCAAGGCGATTATGTAAGTCCTAGAATGAGAAATAAATGATTATTATATTAAATGAATAAAGTGCATCTGTATGTACACAGCAGAGAGGTATTTGTTTTTTAAGGCAGTTTTTTTTTTTTTTCACATTAAATTATATTTTTTATTTTGTGGTGAAAATGACATTTCAACCAGGAGCTAAAGTGGAAGCTTGTGTTAGTTTAGCATCATTGAAATACTTTTATAGTTTCTGTTAATATTTTGAAGACTTTCTTATTTTAATTTTAGTTAAAAGTGTGTCATTTTGTTGTGTTTTTGTCATTTTTATTAGGATTATTTAAAAAAAAAATTGCCTTGATCGTTTATATAACTAGTTAATAACTTTTATTTTACGGTGTCCGTGATACAGAGTAATTACTTAATTACTTAGTAGTAGACATAATGTAATAACATGTAACAAAATGTAATTAACATGTAACTAAGTTATGGAACAGACTGTACTTACAGATTGCAATTACACTCATGTAATAGGCAGCTACTGTTACACAGGCCGAGTCGATGACATTCATGTTTCTGACTTGCTACAATGTAATTATATAAGAAAGTACTTTGTACTACTCAATGTAACAAGTACTTAAATATGTTACTATGAAAAAAGCCGGTCATTTTGTACCTTCTAAAATAGTGTATCAAGATTGTACTTAAGTGTACTTCATGTGTATAAGGTATGTAGATACACATGAAGTACACTTACTGTAAGTACAATCTTGATACAATTTATTTTACGTAATATTTAGTAAATTGAATGTAATTAAGAAGCTACTACATGTACTTAAGCTGTGAACTAGAGGGTTAATTCAGATGGATAAGGTATGTAGATACTCATGAAGTACTTGATACACTTTATTTTAGAAGGTACAAAATGACCATGTGTAACTGCAGGCTTTTTACCTTAGTAACATATTTAAATACTTGTTACATTGTACCAAGTCAGTAACCAGTGGTGGAGGAAGTACTGAATCTCAGTACTTAAGTATAAGTACAAATACCCAGATAAATATTTACTTTAGTAAAAGTAGAAGTAACACAATGACAACCATACTTAAGTAAAAAGTACTTTATTTTAAATGTACTTTAAGTATTAAAAGTAAAAGTACTTGCATAACAATTGATTCTCTTAATGTCTATTTTCTAATGATTAATACAACATTGAATTCTAACTCTAATAGCCTACTCCTATAATGATGTTCAATAATGATGGAAAAAAATGTCACCATTTCTGAAACAAGCTTGCAATTAGGAAATATCATGCTTATCCTTACTACATGTTAATAACTATTGGCAGTAAACACGATTCATTTATGGTGTAATTCTGAACCTCTTGGCTTGCCATAATCCTAACCAAACCAAACGTATATTACACACGGTGTGTTTCCTATGCACGTAAAAACAAATTTTCGCGAATGAGTTGCATGATAAACACACTGCGTGCGAGACGCATTTAGTTGATGTATCTATGGCAACCAAACGTCACTGGTGAGACAAACGTGCAACGAACGGACGGTCAGATTACGTTTTGGCAGGGGAAAAACTGATCAGAAAATGTAACGAAAATGTAACAGAAGTTGTAGAAATGTAGTGGAGTAGAAAGTAGAATAATTGCAAAGTAAAAGTAAAAAGTATGCACTATTTATTCTACTTAAGTAAAGTAAAGATACGTGAAAAATGTACTTAAGTAAAGTATTTGTACTTCGTTACATTCCACCACTGTCAGTAACACGTATGTAACTGACTCAAACTGTTACATGTGTAACAGTAGCTGCCTATTACATGATTGTAATTACAAGTACAGTCTGTTAACTTAGTTACATATTAATTACATTTTGTTACATGTTATTACAATGTCTACTACTACTAAGCAATTAATTAAATAATTACTCTGTATCGCGGACACCGTAAAATAAAGTGTTACCGAAACTTTTTTTAACTCATGAGAGGCGTAAAAGATTGTAGCATTAATATATATCATGAATATTATTATGTCATATTGTTTTATAAAATAATGCCTTATGGTATAATAATAAATGAATGATATAATAATAATCGTTGTGCGACTACATCATGCTTCATGTGCTCGATTACGTGACGCTTGATAGGATCAGTCGAACAGACAGAACAGAACAGAAAAGTTTGCAAATATCTGGAGTAAAACACTACTGTTATACTACTGTAGTCCTTCATATTTTGGATTCAAAACTGTGAATTTCCCCAAAATCCAACATATTTGCAGTAAAATACGGGTGTAAAGTCATCAGGGGTGAAAAAGGTGACAAAATGTGAAGCCCTCGAGAAAAAAAAAAAAGTTTAATATCACCTTTAAAATGTGGCTTTACAGTTCATTCTAACATAAGGTTATAGAAGAAAAAAAATCTTTATATAATAGTGTTTATTTTTTTTATAAAAAAAAAAAAAAAATTCTCTCTAATTTAGTTCAGGCTACAAACAAATTACAGTCAAACCAAAAATGATTGAGACACCAGATATAATTTTGGATATTTTTTACTTACTAGTTAATTTCTGAAAGTGAGGATAGCAAGGTGTCTGAATATTTTTTGGTTTGACTGTATATGTTCATGTAAAGGACAGGTGTGCGGTGTGAAGTGTGTGTGCGCACCTGGTGTGTCCTGCTGTAGGCGTACAGGTGGGCCAGACGGTACAGACTCTTGTAATGCTGTGGGAAGCGACTCAGACACAGGAACAGAGACCTCACACACACGTCCACGAGTGTTTTCCTCTGCTCTGCCCGTCCCGCGGGCAGACTCTTGGGCAGCTCGATGACCTCGAACGGGGGCGGCAGCTCAGGCCTGCGCTTGCCCTCGCCGGAGGAGCCCGTCTGGGAGTGTGAGGTGTGTGGTTTGTGAGGTTGGGTGGTGTGCGGGGTCAGACCGGGAGCTTGGGTCGGGGTGTCTGTGGTGGGGGTCTTCGGGACCGAGGCCTCAGGGGAGGTGATGGATAAGGTGGTGTCTGAGGACTCTTGTGTGACAGAAGACTCTTGAGACAGTGTGGCAGAGCTGATGTCCATGTTCTTGTCCTCCAAGGTGCCTGTGGGATTTTTAAGAGGGCAGAGGTGACCACCAGCTGCACATTTTGCTTGTAAAAAGCAACCGATTAGGGAAAGAGAATCTATCGTGTATAGGCTGAATCTTATGAAAACTTTCAAGACTGGATAAAAGCGAAGCGAACTCCGTGAGCAACACTAGGCGAGAGAGAGACAGAGTGTGACTTTATTTAAACTTATATAATTTAACTAATATCATTTATTTTACTGGACAGTTTAAAGCTTACAAGCATATTTTGTTGTTACTTGAAGAGTGCAGTGTTATGTTGCATCATGCTGTATTTGTCCTGAAAAGGCTACTGAGTAAATGTCTGTTAACAAAATAAATTTAAGGTCATTCCTATTTTATTTGTATACATTTTTATCATTAACCTTAAAAGCAAACTTTTTTTACAACTAAAATAACAGTCAAGGGTAAAAAAAAAAACCAATTAATTCCCCAAAAATTTTAATGGAATTTGGCGAAAAATAAAAAACGGATTTCATAGGGCCCTACATTTACAATAAATAAACACTACTGTTATCAAAACAGTGAATTTCCCCAAAATCAAACATATTTCAGTGAAACGGGGGTGTAAAGTCATCAGGGGTGAAAAAGGTGACAAAATGTGAACCACTCGAGAAAAAAAAAAATGTTTTAACCCTCTGATGGTCTTCCTTTATGAGTCACGTCCTGGCCAGAGGCCTAAAAATGAAATTTCCTCCATCCCAGTAAAACCAATGCAATTTATTTTTCTTCTATAATATTTATTCTTTTAAATTTAGTATTTTGAGACAATTTGATTGAATTTATTAATATTTATGCAATATTTATGGTCTATTTTTCAATGAAAAAATATATATTTGAAGAGTTCAGATGCAAAAGCCTCTAAATGACATTTGAAATTTTCTTCTTTAATGATGATTTTTATCAAACTTGTATATTTAAGTTCAGTTATTTCACTTAAATAACAATTAATAGGTAATTATCATTGCCATTTAAGTGAAATCACTGAACTTAAATATACAAGCTTGATAAAAATGATCATTCTAGAAGAAAATTTCAAATGGCACTTAGAGGCTTTTGCATCTGAACTCATATATATATATATATATATTTAAATTATTAATGCAGTATTTTAGTTTAATATAGTCTAGGCCTTCAGGAAAAAAAAAATGTTGAAGAAAATTAGCACCATCTGGTTACAGTATAGAGAAAAAGCGTAGAATCATGGTGTAACCACAAGATGGCATGTACAGCTCTCTATGGAGAGGCATGTGAATTACCCAGATGTTTATGAACACATTTTTTTTTTTTTTGCTGGATTTGAATATATAATGGCCCTACATTTACAAAAAATATTGTTATTCACCTTAAAAAACTTGGCAGCGTGTACAGTATGTCTCGGGATCATTACCTATATTGTCTTCTCCTGTGGCCCGTTTCTCTTTTCCAATGGCATTTGATTCTTCCGGGAAAACACGACACTTCCCGGGATCGACCTTGTGGCTGCTGTCCTGAGAGCTGGTCGGGTCCATGAACACATCCTGCAAGGAGCTGGAGTCCGACATGCCGGCAACACTGTCCTGACTTTGCTCTGATTTAGGGAGAAAATATACCACACAATTACACTCATTCTATAGGACCGTCCTCCGTCCTTTGTAAAGATTCATCCAATTAAAAAACAGAGCGTTTCCAAGTAGCCCAATTCACGCAAGCCACAAATCAACACAGTCACCAAGATGAATTGTGTAATAAACTCCTCCACTGGACACTGGAAACATTCGCAGGCATGAGATTAATTACGAATGGCAGCTGTACAGCACCTGGCTTTCTTAAAACAAGGATTTGGATTACAATTTAGAGATCGTGCTTTCAATCCTGCTCTCAATTTCTACACTGTAAAAAATATTTTCAAGATTTGTTATCACAACATATTTTCTTTTGTCAAATCAACTTTATAATAATTTATTTAGTTGAGATAACTTATTATTTTGAGTTTCTGACAGTTAAATGAATCTACTTCATTGTATTAACTCACTTTTTCCAGTTTAATCAACTTAAAATTTTAAGGCAACCCAGGTTACTTACTTTTTTAAGTTAAACCAACAATATTTTTTACAGTGTTGTAATCACAACATTTTTTTTCTTTTGTCAAATCAACTTAAATAATTTATTTAGTTCCGATAACATATAATTTTGAGTTTCTGATGGTTAAATGAATCTCCTTCATTGTATTAACTCACTTTTTCCAGTTCAATCAACTTAAAATTTTAAGGCAACCAGGTTACTTACTTTTTAAGTTAAACCATCAATATTTTTTTACAGTGTACAAATTAAAGGAATCGTAACCTGCAGGATTGAGTCCTAAAGCCTGGAAACGAGTTAGCAAGTCAATGGGTTTTCGATTGAATGTCTGAAATAAAGTCTATAAACACAAGATTACATTTTGTGAGTCTTATAGATTTTTAGGTTGGCATATCCATCGGTGTATAAAACAACATCAGTAGAGACATATTTCTCCGTTTGTGTTCTACAGAAGACCAAAAAAATAAAATCATGCTGATTTGGAAGGGCATTGTGTTGAGTAAATGTTAAAAGAACTTCAATTTTTGGGTGAACAATCCCTTTAATAGGTACAGTGTTGGGCAGCAACAGAAGATATGGGGTAACACAGCCAGCCTGCTAAAAGTGCTTAAAAATATTGTGCTTCTCAGCCAGCCCAGAAAAGAAAGTTAACGTGATTCCTCTTGTTCTGCCCACAAACAAGTAGAAAAGGCCCCTGAGCATGCTGGGAGTGTCAGCATTTGGCACAGAGAGTCGAAATTCATTAGCACACACACCATCACCTCCATAACACAACAAAGTACATTGCAACACCAACGTCCCCTCCTCCAGAGAACGCCAACGCACCCGAAGGGGAGAAATGGCGCTGCGTCAGCCCAAACTTGCAGCTTCCTGCAGAGCGCATTAGTAGCTTTAGGCCAACACTGCCTGGAGGACCATTAGTTGGGCTGATACAGATTTCATCAGGAGCTCAAGAGCATGTTAAAGACGCAATGAGAGTCTAGACGTGACCTGGGTGTGTGCTGGGAAGTGTTGGCCAGGGAAAATTAAAGGAATGTATGTTTCAGAAATGATTAAGGTGGGAAATCACCAACAGAGTGAGAGTGCTGTAATATTTAAATGCACAGAAGAAAAGGACTTTTGGGAAAAACAAAACAAAGGTCAAGTCCTAATGTGACCCACAGTAAACATTAGAACAGGGTTCGGTTCACCTTCCTCAAAAGCAGAGCCGGTATAGAGTTTATAAACACTAGCCGTGTTTTTATCCGAATTAAGTGATATCGAATGAAAAACGCCTTATGAAAATTCGATGAATTTCATGAAAATCGATTTTCTCTTGATCGATATACGGCTAATGCGATAAAAGCTGATGGAAACGTTATTTGCCGAAGAAATAATGACTTGCGATGCCCTTTTATGGTTGCAACACGCAAGAGGACGAGTTCATTTCCGGCCAGTCTGCTTGCGCACACATGGCGGATGTCAACAAAGACAGGTGTAAGTGGACAAAGCAAAAAAAAATGCTTCAACCAAAGGGTTCCCGTGAACATTGTGTCAAATTATTGATTTATTTGGTTGATTTATATGTAATAAGCAGGATAATATATAGCGAGACGGTTGTTATAGCGAATAACAACCGCCTCGCATACATTATCCCATACATATGTCGCTATCAGCTGGCACATAAGCATTATTGGGCTTCAACTTGTGAAATACTTGATCATTTGTTGGTAGATGGCGCAATCCGTTTTGTCTAACAAAACTTTGCTTGAATGTTGTTCGATTCAGTGCGAAAATGAATGGAAACATCTTAAAATGTCTCAAATCAATTTGATCGCAAAACAGCATGTGACGTCATTACGTACAGGTTTTTATTCGCTTTAAAGGGATACTCCACTTTTTTTTGGAAATAGGCTCATTTTACAACTCCCCCAGAGTTAAACTGTTGATTGGTTCTGGCAGTAGCACGTTTAGCATAGCTTAGCATACATCATTGAAGTGCACAAGACCATTAGCATCTCTCAGAAAAAAAACTACCGAAGCGTTTTGATATTTTTCGTATTTAAAACTTGTCTCTTCTGTTGTTACATCGTGCACTAAAAACGACGGAAAATGTAAAATGGCGATTTTCTAGGCTGATATGACTAGGAACTATACTCTCATTCCTGCGTAATAATCAGGAAACTTCACTGTCGTACCATGAGTGCAGCAGGCGTAATGTTATGACGCAGCGCTTGAAAATAGTCCCCAGCTTCTAACGTGACCGGGACTAAGTTTGTGTATTCATTACGCCTGCTGCACTCATGGTACGACAGTGAAGTTTCCTGATTATTACGCAGGAATGAGAGTATAGTTCCTAGTCATATCAGCCTAGAAAATCGCCATTTTACATTTTCCGTCTGTCTTAGTGCACGATGTAACTACAGAAGAGTTAAGTTTTAAATAGGGCTGGGCAAAAAAATCGATTTTTCGATTAATCGTTTTTTAAAATGTGTTCGATTCAAAATTGATTCTCAACGGCCGGAATCGATTTTTTCCATATAAAGGGTGCGGTGCTGCATCTTCTCGTCTCTCTGCACTAATCAAGCCCCAAGCGCTGCAGCTGTCGATACACAGACACATGCGTTTAGGAGTCGGGACATGACGGAATATTCACTTAACAATCGGGCCAGCATTGCATCGTAACCTATGATCGTAATCACGAACGTTTATCATTTTCACGTCTTTTTGAGTTTTACAAGCAATGTTAAACCATCCCGTGCTCGCGAACTCTCAGAGATGTCTTTCACTGCGTGCACAGTAACGTTACAGCCTAAATCTGCCTCACAAACAGCTCGCCAGAAACAAAAGTTTTATCCCTGGATTATATCACTTTAACAGTTAAAACACGCGACATTATGTCAAAACTCTGGTCTTGGTGAGTAACCTTGTAAAGACAGTCGGTAATGTCTTAAATTAGCATTAAACGCGTGTGACAGAAAGTTAATGAAACAATAATGGATTCGCGCACTAGTTCTTAAAGTGAACGCAGCCATTTGTGTCAAGTCATTAATTCTGTTGTCATAACAACAGTATATAGTATTAATTGTAAGCAATCAGAATTAATAGCCTTTGTATTTAATTCAGTCTGGACTAAAAAGACTATCCAGTGTTATTTTACATTGGATTACTTTATTCAGTTTCTGTAGTATTTCTGACATACCCAAAAAAACTACCCCAAAATGTCTCTTAATTTGTGTCTTTATTCTATTGTATTTATTTGTGCTACTTTTTTCAATTTAATTCAAAGATTGAAATCAAGCTTCCATACATAAACTCTTAAAACAAAAATAAACAAAAAATTACATTACCATTTAGGTAAGATCAATGTAAAAAAAAGTCTAAATATTTATAGATTTATTTATATATATTTATCTTAAACATAAAATAACATGATACTGTTTGATCAAGCTGTGCGACTGTTCTGACTTTTTTTGCATATTGCATCAAAATCCTGTTTATTCTCTGTATGCATTTAGTGTACCTAAAATAAAAAGAGTTTTATATACAGGTTTATGGCTCTTAATTTCCTTGTATTAATTAACCACCAGTAAACTTATGTCCACTGTTCTTTTTTATAAATATAGGATTTGTATTACATCTTCATTATAGTCGAATCGAGAATCAAATCAGGAATCGAAATCGAAAATTGAATCGAGAATCGAAATCGAATCGAACTGAGAGCTTGTGAATCGAAATCGAATCGAAATTGAAATGTGAATCGATACCCAGCCCTAGTTTTAAATAGGAAAAATATCGAAACACTTTGGTAATTTTTTTGGGAGAAATGCTAATGGTCTTGTGCACTTCAATGATGTATGCTAAGCTATGCTAAACGTGCTACTGCCAGAACCGGAGATCGTCTGAATGGATTCAAAAAAGGTAAAACTCAACAGTTTAACTCTGGGGGAGTTGTAAAATGAGCCTATTTCCCAAAAAAGTGGAGTATCCCTTTAAAGCCGTTTGATAGAAACACACTTTCACCAGCTTTATTCGCATGTGTTTTTTTACCCAACTTCAGATAATTCGATTGACAAGTGGATGGAAACATGGCTACTGAGAATTAAGAGTTAAGAATATTGACCAATAATAGAGCTCAACAGCAAGCATTTGAAATCTTCATTGTGAAACAGATTAAGCAATACCAAATGTACTTTTCAAGTGTTTAATTGCACATTCTCAATGAAATTCGTCAATCAAACGTCATATTCCAACAGGATAGCTAGGTAAGGTTGGCTAAAGAAGGAAAGTATGTTTGAGGTACGCTATATGGACGAGTTAAGACGGCGCACCTCTTAATTACTGTATTCAAGTGTTTCAATCAGACGCATTCCCACGAGTGTGTTCAATCAAGCACCTAGCCATGCAGTCTGCATTTACCAACACTTGTGGAAAAATAGGTCATTCTGAAGAGCTCGGAGATTTCAAGCGTGGCACTGTGATAGGATGCCATTTCCACAAGTCAGTTTGTGATATTTCATCCCTGCTAGATATTCCACGGTCAACTGGTATTACTGGAAGCATTTAGATGGGGGATAAAATTCGCAAAAGATTTGCTGATTCCATAGCCTTAGAGTACCAAACTTCCACTGGCATTACAGGATTGGATCACTTAAAAATTAAAAATTTCCTGATAGTTTACTCACCCCCACGTCATCCAAGATGTTCATGTCTTTCTTTCTTCAGTCGAAAAAAAATTAAGGTTTTTGAGGAAAAGAACACGTTCTCCATATAGTGGATTTATAGTCGATAGATGATTCCAGACGGGTAAAATCACAGGCTTCGCTTCGTAATTTCAAATTCACACAAGGACCCCAGATAATACTAATCCCGTGCGAATAGGGCTAATGATGTCAGATGATTTTGAAGTTTGAGAAGAAAATGATAGTTGTTCACCCTACCCTACCTTTCTGAACCGGAACACCTTTTAATTTTTCAACCGGAACACCTTTTAATGTGATTACGTAATGTGTGAAATCGTGGAGTTGCTGGAAGAGCATTTGTGGTTAAAAGGGGATCATGTAGAAGCCTTTGAAGCTGGATTGAAACTGCAATTTGGACCTTGAACCCATTGGACCCATTGAAGTCTATATAAATGAATCAAAATGAACGAATCTTTTACCGAGTCGTTTGGTTCATTTTGATGAACGAGTTTGAAAAGGAGAGTCACAAACGTGCATCACAGAACAGAGCAAGGCGAGCATTTGAGCTTATAAAACGTAAACTTTTTTTTTTTTTTTTTTTTAAATAAGCGATCGTTTCGCTTGATAAGAACCTTATTCATCGTCTGGAATCATTTAAAGCCTGAACAGTTTGCAGTTTGCACTGAAAGTGTCTTTTGGACCTTGAACCGTTTGGTTCCCATTGAACTCCATTATATAGAGAAAATCCTGGAATGTTTTCATCAAAAACCTTCATTTCTTTTCGACTGAAGAAAGAAAGACGTGGACATCTTGGATGACATGGGGGTGAGGAAATTATCAGCGAAATTTTTTTTAAAGTGAACTACTCCTTTAAAGGCTTGAAACTCCATATTGAACAATCTTCTAAAAGTGTATGCTCACTGTTGAGCTCTATAGTGTACATGGTGCTTGACAATAGCTCTTGCTATACTTTAGGAACTTGAGCCCTGCTTTTGAGGGATGACAGGTGAGCCGGAAGTTTTGTACTATTGGTTGTGCGAGGAAAGGCGTCTGTACCATACGCAGATCCTGGCCGCAAAGCAGAGAGACACACGCAGTAGTCATGGTCATGTGAGAAGTCAGCTGTTGAGGAAAGTCAGTTTAGAACATTTTGCATAACCTGGACTCAGAAAACCATACAGTTGTGTATATTTTTGGGTACCATTGCGGTGTGAATAAAGCAGATCTTTCCTTTTCTGTTCTGCTGAGAAATGGATAGCATTTTAGAGGTTATTCAAGTGAATCTCACAAAAACTAAGCAAGATCATGTATTTCACCACCTTTGGGGGGTAAAATTGAGCTTAATTGGGTTGAAAATAAGGCCTCAAAGCAAAAAAACAGGCTTCATTTTCTTCATTCAAAAAGAAAAAGGGTCATCATTTAATTTACTCATTTAATTTTGAGGTGAGATGTGACCTGCATGCGTTTTCGTGACATTCACTTCCCTTCTTTAAAGGGATAGTTCACCCCAAAATTAATAAAAGTCATAATTGACTCACCGTCATGTTGTTCCAAACTTGTATGAGTTTCTTTTTTCTGTTGAACACAAAAGAAGATGTTTTGAAGAACGTTGGTAACCAGAAAGTTGATGGACCCCATTGACTTCCATAGTATCTTCTCTGTCTCTGACAGTTCATGCTGACTGTACTGGTAAGATCTGATTTATGAGATCTGAATTAAATAGAAGTCAAAATTCACATTTAGTTTTTTATAACCTATCTGTTTAAAAGAATGGAAGCAAATTTAGTATATATATTTAGTATATAGTATACCTTTTATCAGGTATAGCATTTGGATATATTTACTGTAGACAAGATGAAAAACAACTGTCATTTAGATTAGAATTCACCCTCTTATTTTTACCCGATTTGCTTCAAACTTCATCAGTATAAAGTCAAAACAGAGCAGATGTTGACCTGTGAAATGATCCTTGATTTCTTAAATACTGTTGCCCTGACGGCACGTCAAACTTTAATAAAATTCTCTCTGTGTTTTTGAGGCTCTATGGAAGTCAACAGGGTCCAGCATCAACTATATCTTCTTTTGTGTTCAGCAAGAAAGAAACTCATACAGGTTTGGAACAACATGAGGGGGAGTAAATGATGAAAATTATCATTTTTGGGTGAACTATCCCTTTAAGGTCCCGATATACTTCAAGCGAAATCGAAGAATGAACCGGTGTGAAAAAAACTCACCAAATCAAACAACCATTAATCTGTGGCGCTTATGTAAAGGTTTTCCAATTAAAAGCATTAACACTGTTTTTTCAAGCATATTGCTGTAATACAGGTCTATTGTATAAAGTGCTATATAAATAAATGTGACGTGATGTTACTTTAGTGGAGTGGCGAAAATTAAAACCTCATGCTAACATATCCAACATCGGTCAGATGCTTAACTGTTCCTCTCAGCGGCACTGACCGCGTTGGGCTGTTTGCAGAGAGCATTTCGCTGCAAGAATATTAAAAAAATCTAAAAAATATTTTAAAAAATAATAATTATTAAAAAAATAATTTAATTTAATTTAATTATTAAAAATGTATTTATTTTTTATTTTTTTATTTTATTAAAAATATTTAAAAAAAATTAAAAATATTTTAAAAAAATCTTTGTCAAGGAATAAAAAAAGAACTTCGCTGTGAGTTTATCGGGGCCTCCATACAGAAAGACACTGAATTGATCAAGTCTTGAACTGTTGTAGCAGCTTTGATCAATGACAAAAAAGCTAAACTCATCCACATACACCAACATTACCAAAAAAAGCCGTTGAAACATCCCCCTGTCTTTACCAAAGCACATTATTCAGCACAACCCACAAGAACAATTTCACCTCCCTTGCACGAGTGAGCAACGGCAGACACTTTGATCAGTTTGCACACAGAGCAGTGCGGAGTGCATTGTGGGAAGACTGTTGAATCAGGGTGCTGACCCATCATGCATCCATTAAGAAGCAGCAGGTGTGAAGCAGGTCAGAGGCAGGCAGAGAGGGAGCAGGCAGGAGGCAGCAGGGAGACAGGGAGACTAAAGCAGGCCATGGGAACAACTGAGGAATATGGGCAACATGGGTCACAATGTCCACCTTGAGAAATCACACGTCAAATCTGCAGCAAGCTGTTGTGAAGGCATCAGTAAAGCAATGAGATGAGGCCAGCCACAACAACAGCAACAACCTCAGCTTAATAATACATTATTTAGGTCCATATATCATTCACGGATAACTGCGAAAATAAAACTGACGATCGATACAGAGAGAGAAAATACAGCCATTATATATATAAAAAGTACACCTCTTTGGGCCGTTGTTCTTCACTGTTTTTTCAGCATCTTATGTCATGAGCAATCAAGTTATAACCTGTTTAAACAGACTGATCTCATGAAATGGCGTATGTATGACACGGCAATTCGTATTTCCATTTTTGGCGTGCCATCAACACGCATAATCGCTTTTCAGCGTGTTTATGAACGCCGTTGACTTAACGTTATTACTGTATATATAAATAGGGCTGGGTATCGTTTGAATTTGAACGATTCTGATTCCGATTCCTAACGATTCTCGATTCCGATTCTTTTAAGAGGCAGGGTCAAAAAAGTTTAGCTAACCTTGCTAACCAACGGCCTTTCTGAAGGAAATACTCCTTCTGTCACAAATTTTGCATTTTGCCGAGATTTCGTTATTTTTAGAAAAGTGAAGCCACACTTTGGATCGCCGACGTAAGCTACTCATGTTCGACTCGCGTGGTTATGCCAACACTTCCGGTAGACGCTTCTTCGTTGGTGTTGTTCAGCGGTTTCTTCTTCCGCTCGGCGGACTGTGAATATCGAAACTAGGAATCGAAATTTTAACTTTTGAACGATTCCGGGAAAAACGAAAAGTTAGTCCCGGTTCCAATCGATACTCGATTCTCGATACCCAACCCTATATATGAATATATGACCTATGACCCCAACCCCGTCCCTAAACCTGGTCCGTCACTGGGGTTAATAGTATTTATGAATCTTCCCCTACCATCCTTGGAAAAAAAATATCACTCCCCAGATGTAGATCTACATTTTGCTTTGTTTCGCTCGGACATTTAACGGCGTAGACATACACGCATACACGCGGATAGCTCAAAATGCGTATAGATAACACCACTTGACTTGAAAGTGGTGTGTATGTTTACGCAAAAGTCATGATGTCATGTTGGTTTAAAATCCAACATCCATCCTGTTCTGTTAGCAGGCTATATGAATTAAACAGACCCTTTAAATGCGAGTCTGAGGGTTTTCACATTTAATCAACAAGGGTTGACATGAACTCTTTTGCTCAGCAGTCGCTGTGATTAGTGGTTTTCCAAAGTTACAAGCCACTCAGCATTTTCACTGGCCACAATTTTGACATTGATACCATGGGGAAAAACTGCAATATAGATATTTATAATATGATATCATAATTTGGCAGCAGGAATATCAGGCTGCTGTCACTTTAAGACCTCACAAACGGATCCAATATACTGATACACATGCATTTTCTTTCTCGACTGCTAAATATAACTGACTGCGTTTATGAGAATACTCGCCAAGACCAACATTTTGACATTGTTGTGTGTGTTTTTGACTGTTTAAGTGTGATTGCAACAAAAAATAACTCAGTTTGGTGGCTTTATGTGCCACAGTTTGAGTTGAGTTGACAAACTTATGGACACATCTCACACTGAAATTCAAGTCCTGTAACACTACCAATATTCAGAGCAAACATCCAGACCAAATGAATCGAGTGAGTGAGGAGAGGCGGGTTTGTGTGTCACTCGCTGTCGAAGAGATGAGAGAGAAAGCAAATATATTATTCTACCATTCAACTAACTTCCATCATACTATACATGACACATCTACATGATTTAAAAGATTTTTCTTTTACAGCTTATGATGATAATATTTCATAAATTGTGAAACAAGTCACACTAATTTTTACACACTGCAGTTAAGAGTTGGTCACGAATTATGAATTTGTGAATTGTTTCAGTTTCAAAGCAATGCATATTTTGTTTCAAGTCCCTGGTTTTAAATAATTAGCTTATTAGTTAGTTGCTTTATTTAAAAGGGGTAAATTGCTAAAAGTGAAATTATCTGTATGTCAAAACAACCAGTTAATGTTACTGGCCCAGAAATTTTGTATCTAGAAATATCTATAATATCTAGTAACTTTAACTGCAGTGGGATTTTTTTCCTGTAATAAAAATTGAGTTTCTTGCCATTTAAAGTTATATTAAATTTTATTGGCCGCAAAATTGCATGATGACAAATACTTTTAATGTAAAAAGCATTAAGAATTATTCTATGTGACCATGCCTTATATAGCTACAAAAACTAATGTTCATTCACAGCCATGCAAGCCTCATGGTATTTGATGAACACAACAAGAGCTGAGCAGGAATGTAGCCCTTCATAATCCACCTTAAGACTGAAGTGACTGACTAAATCTATGAACTGTATTCTAGAAAATGAGCACACCAAGAGCAACTAGGTCAAAGCCCTCATCTGACACAGTTCTGAAATCTAACTGCATTTCATCAAAACAGGCCACAGTAATATTTAATCAAGTGTACTGTGCAATGCCCCCCTTTTAAACTACATAAAGAACTCAACATATTGCTAATGCTCCTCTTTTGTAAGTCACTTTGAGTAAAAGCATCTGCTACATGCATAAAAGTAAATGTATCGGGCACTATGTGCAACCCAACAGACTTTAATCCTTCAGACATATATGATAATGCTTTCATATTACATTTTATATTCACTAGTGACTCAACGCAAACCCGTCCTAAACAGTGAACCTGAGAGTGCGTTGGTCCGTGTTGTCATAATAAATGATTTATTGATTGATACTTATCAATATCAAGTTTTTATCTACATATTAAATACCTATTATGTTATTCAGTAGTATCATATTTTAAGTGGAAACATATTAGTTGTTAGAATCCACAGCATTTCAACAGCTTTGAGGTTAAATGTCATGTGTCTTGTGTGCATTACTTTACAACCTACTAGCTTAGTTCAACCAAATAAAGTACAGTTAGTCACAAACTAGCTAGTAGTTACTAAGCTTTTAGTGTGGACTTTACATTTTAATTTAAGAAAGAAATTAATATAAATATTTCTACCCAAATGGACTCTAAGAGAAAGTTACCACAAGATGGGGAGGAAGAAAACAGAGCATGAAGCTTTAAGCAATCACAATTAATGCGTACTACTCCAATATGGCCACACACAAAAGAAAATCTCCACTTTTGATACAATTAATTTAATAAAAATCTAAACAAATGACAGCAATCTGGTCTGGTCAACCACCAGTGTTGACATATGGTTACGTACAGTACAAGATTAAGAGTTAGCTTATTATATTGTTGATGCAACCAATAGATAACAGCAGGGTTTACTGGGAGAACAACAGCGAAGCACATTCAAAATCGGTGCAGGAATGGCACGAGCAAATAAAATGGCGAGAAAAACAAAAACAAAATGATTGTAATTCGCTGGACTGGGTGCAAAAAAATTGGGCAACGCAAACAACAAAGAATGAAAATCTGATTTCATCACCTGGAAGCAAGACATGACATTGGCTACGTCCACATTAATCTAGTCATTTTCATTTCAAAATGCTCTAAGATGTAATAAAAGCTTAGACCAGACATAATAATACTCTCTAGCTATTATTCTGCCATGATCATTTCAATAGAAAAATATCTCATCACTTCAGGTCACACCCAATCGCCATTCTACGTCTGGTCTAAAACACAATTTGCCGCGCAGGACAGCAACTTTCTGTCATCTTTGCAGGAACGTGATACGAAGAAACATTTATCTTTAGCAGCGCTGTGAAAGTGAATTTCAGGCAGTGTGAAAGGGCAACTATTGATATCTCTATGGGCGTCACATGACTATACCTCTGTTTTCACAGTCCACACTTCAACGCTACAACGGCGGTTTCAAATTTTTCGACTTGGGAAAGCCCAAAACCTAGAGAAAAATATTTTTGTATTCATATGTATCCAGTAGTGTTGTCACGGTACCAAAATTTTAGTATTCGGTACCAATACCAGTCAAAATTCACGGTTCTCGGTACCAATTTCGGTACCAAAGCTTAGTTTAAATTTACATATATTTAAGTGTTTATCACGGTTACAAGTATGGAAACTGTACATTTGTATTATAAACACTTAAGAAAAAAATTTGATAAAATGACCTAAAATGAACAAGTGAACAATCAAGTGTTTCTATTAAATAACATTTACAAACATTAATTAATGTTGTAAAAATATATTGTTCACACAATGTGTTGATGTGAAGTAGCTAATGTTGATAAACGGTATCTTATTGTAGCATTACCAAACTATAGGCTACAGGAGAAAAAACATGTTTTATTTGATTTGACTGTACTTTTATTTATTTCTAAAACTGCATTCATATTTAATTTTGAAAAGGCTTTTTAAAACTGCTGAGTTATAAAGGCAAGAATACGCCTAGAACTGGCACTGACATTAAATGACATAAATAGGGATGCGTCGATACTAATACCAGTACTCCGGTGTCGGTTGGATACTACTGTGCTCATGTACTCGTAAAACTACCCCGAAAGCACTTTAGAGGCCGTTCACATATCGCGCGTGTTTTTTTTTATTATATTTTTGCACGTGCTTATTCTTTCCAAAGCGCTTGCTCTCACGCGGCGTCTGCCGTTGCTATGCAACGAGTTTTTATTACGAGCGCGCTTGCCTCGCGCCTATATTTGAAATTGCGAATTTGCATGTAATCGGCCTCTTATGGCAACGTGACATTAGCCTAATCCAAAATATTTCCATATGTGGCTCTTTCCTCCTTTCGTGTCAACAAGTGGATTCAGAGAGAGAGAGAGAGAGCCATATCAGCGTTATGAAGAGGACGCAACTGTGCACCTTTCAGACAGCGCGTCTAGAACTGGATTAACCTGGTACTCGGTACCTAGAAAAGCTGGTACCGTAACATTTTTTTTTTTTTTAGTACCGACTTGGTACCGAAGTACCGAGTTTTTTGACAACACTAGTATCCAGATTAATGTGGATATAGCTGAAAGAAAGCGGAAAAGGCGCTGAGACACTGTTA
The DNA here is from genome assembly GCF_016745375.1 of Pimephales promelas. Next base: position 7,520,292 of record NW_024121199.1, on the reverse strand, counting down.
GCAATGTTGCCCATTTTCCCATGATCCTCTATGGCCTGGTGCAGATGGTAAGAGGAGGGGTGGGAGGAGATGTTACTGTACACCAGAGCCCATAAATGAATTCATAGTGGTAAAAAACCTTCATCATCCTCATTCCCCCGTGCATGAGTGAGTGAGTGAGTGAGCGAGTGATACTCTGGCCCTGGTACTGTACCGTCCTGCTGCTGCTGCTGCTGCTGGAGCTCCTGCCCCCGCCTGTGCCTCTGCTGCTGGCTTTTACGCTTGACGTAATCGTGGTCGACCGGAGTGACCGAATACGGGGGAGAACTCGCACCTCTCGCACCGTCGCCAGGCAGAGAAGCTGCTGCAGCCACAGATGTGACCGATGAGGAGGTCAGCGCTGCCGGACAGGTACTCACGCCAGCCGAAGAGCGCGAGTCTTCATCGTTATTGGATGGAAGCTTTTCCCTGTTGGGAGAAAAGATGATGTTAACAAAATACAAACACTCAAAGATCTAGAAAAGTCATTTCACACATCCTGCTCCTGGAGGACCAACATTTAAACTTGCTCTAAAACAGTTGTTTGGAAGTTTCGAGGCTTCTGGTCATTCCTCGGTTATCTAAGTCCACTAAAGGAGGGAGGGCGTCCACACATTTAGCTCCTAAACTCTGGAATAGCCTTCCTGATATCGTTAGAGGCTTCCAGTTTAAAACTAGATTAAAGACGCATCTCCAGTGTTGGGAATGTACGCGTTATTATACATGTATGCGCTTCGGTCTGCGCAAGCGCTGGAAGTGATCTCTCGCTCGTGTACGTCACTCATTGTTTACACTGAGATTTTGGAGGCGTTCCCTTTCACTGTGAAGAACATATTTAGATATACAGGAAATCACAATGGAAGACGATTTCGATATATCAACCGACAACGTTGAATTGAGAGATCACTTCCACCGCTTGCACAGACAGAATCGCCCGCGCCCTCAGATCACTTGGATACCTCAGATATAAATACTGTTCGTTTTCTCACACAAACCGCTCGTTTCGTGTCTTAGGCCATCAATGTGTACTTACATTTACGAGTCATTAAATCATGTTTAATTTGGACTTCTCTGTGCATGCTCTTTGAGGTGGTGACCATAGACCTCCATTATATGACTGACAGACAAGAACGGTTTGACCTAAAAATATCAAAATTGAAAATACTGTGGAAACAAAGACACCTACATCTTGGATGCCCTTGAGGTAAGATAAAACATACCAAAAAATGTGATTCAAAGTCAACTATCCCTTTAACTTTTAGCTAGGGTTGGGGATCGGTTGGGTTTTATCCGATACCAGTACCTACTCGGTATTTTTTAAACGGTTCCGGTGCCTAAACGGTTCTTGAAACGGTACTTAAGAAAACGAAACCGCACACACTTTGTCAAAAAAAATAATACCCCTTTATTTACAGGGCCAAACTGGACACAATATTAAGTGACATATGTAGGGATGGGAATCGAAAACCGGTTCCACTCGAGAACCGGTTCTAAATTTTACGATCCATCGATATTGTATGCGCTCGACGTTAACGATTCCTCTTATCGATGCTCCTGCTCTGAGTCAACCAGTATGTAGGCTTCAGACAGTGAACTAACAACTGTCCCTTTGTCCTTTATTAAGCACCAGCACGGCGTCCAAAGCGATTTTTTTTTTGTACCACCAAAGCCTTATTTGATCGGTGAGTACCGGTAAAATTGTCTCTCTCTGTAGTTATGAACCGCTGTGCTCGTGACAGGGCTCGTGTTAAACTGAACGAGCAGGGAGAGAGAGAGCCCCGGTCGTGCGCGCGCGCACCTCTCTCTGGCTTCACTGCTCAAAACTAAGCGCTGTCTTGCTCTCTCTTTCTCCCTCGCACATATTAATCAAAATAATCGACACAATAGTAAGGTCGGGAGACTAAAGTTTCATGTGTAGCATTCGGAGTTTTGTTTTCCTGAATTACCGCTGGGTGTGAATTGTGCTGAAATAGGTCTACGTTGCCTTATCTTCTCTGAAAAGCGGTCCGCACATTTAGCTGACATAAACCACACTTCAAATAAACGGAAAAAACGACCAAAAGATGAAATGTTTTCTGTGATGACACACATCTTGTGTCGGAACGCGCACACGTCTGATAATGACACGTTCAATTCGCGAACTAATGACTCATTTGAACCGATTCGTTTTAATGAATGGTTAAAACAACTGAACTGATCTCCCAACACTGAACTGAACTCATAAGGTTTCATTTATTATATAAATTACATCAAAAGTACAGTTTACTTAGTCAAGTGTAAGGTTTAAAACAAATAAAACCAATTGTTTCTTTCCCCAAAAAAGCATATGACTACTTTTTCCCACACAGTGCTATCAGGAATCGATAAGAGAATCGTTAAAGAATCGGATCGATAAGCAGAATCGTTAGTGGCATCGATATCGATAAAATCTTATCAATTCCCATCCCTAGACATATGGTAATAATAAATAAACCAATATAAAATAAAAGTTCATATTTATATTATATCAAAAAAAACAATATTATATCAAACAATGTAATTATACTGGAGATTAATAGAGATTACTACGTGTACATTACAAACATTTCACGTGTGTTTAATCTCCTCGCTATCAGCGGACGTTTGTTGAGTCTCCCGCATATTGATAACGGCTCCCGGATGATCGCAAATTAGTTCAAATCTAGTTCAAAGCGAGCGAGCAAGAGCGCGCGTGCGAGACAGATCAGACAGTGCTTCAATAAACCGTATAGTGCGCGCACGTCGGAGAGGGAGACAGCGAGAGACTGCGTGTGTGCGCCTCATGCCACAGACTCAGGCAGCGAAATTTTCATTCTTCTTCGGTCTGGTTACTACCGTTTACGTCAGAACCGGTTCCCTATTGGCACCGAGTTTCGAAACCCAACCCTACTTTTAGCTTGCTACTAATTACTGCATAATCTGGTGAATGACTGCAGTGTGTAATGTCAATGTTATCACTGCTCCTCTTTTTCAAAGTTCGTCAACACACAGCTGAAATCAGTTGAAATCTGAATCTAAGGGGATAGTTTTTCACTCTTTCTAAACTCCTGGTGGCTCTTAAGAGTGTAAAAGGTTCGTGATCATACTTGTCGCTGCTGGTTTTGGGCGTGGTCTTCTCCTCTCCTCGTGCAAAGGGTCCGACGGCAGCTTCAGCGAGCATGTTGAAGAACACCTCGTAGTCCAGGAACTTCATCTGCTGCTCAGACACTTCGCCACAGTCTTCCTCATTCTCCAGCAACTTCAGAATTGTGGCGCTCAGGCGGAAAAACAGCTGGCAAGTTGAAAGAAATTCATTAAATTCGACGTATTTTGTCGTATACTTGCTTGCATTAGCACTCAAAAGGGTTGGATTCATTATGGGTTTTTTTTTTTGTTTGTTTCTTAAAGGAGAACTCCGGCGCAAAATGAACCTTTGGTCTAATTACACATTGTTACCTAGTCAACCGTTATCTGAGATTTGTTTTCATGATTGCCGAATGTAAATAGTTTTATCTCTAAAAACAGTTTAGCCTGTAACGCTAGTATAATGCTAGTATACGGCATAGAGTAATGACAAATAAAAATCGCTTGTTATTACCACTAACAAGGCTCAAAATAGCCCCACACTAACACGACAGCATAACAAGGGTCCCTACATTCAAACCGAAGCATTGAGAACTTTGTCAGTGTCCAAACAGTTTAATAAGCAGATATTTTATACACACAGTCAACTTCGCGAATACAGGAAGAAGCCATCTTTGAAAAATAGTCTCTACCAGTCGATCTACGAACGCCGATCCAAGTGCGCTGAACTGTGCAGAATCTCATATGGTCCGTTGTTTCCAGAAGAAACACAAACACAAACCGTTTTCTTCTCTTCAATATGTACACGTAGCCTACTGTTCGCGCTCACCTTATCACCTTATTCACATCTCACCAGCGCACTTGGATCGGCGTTCGTAGATCGACTGGTAGAGACTATTTTTCAAAGATGGCTTCTTCCTGTATTCGCGAAGTTGACTGTGTGTATAAAATATCTGCTTATTAAACTGTTTGGACACTGACAAAGTTCTCAATGCTTCGGTTTGAATGTAGGGACCCTTATTATGCTGTCGTGTTAGTGTGGGGCTATTTTGAGCCTTTTTAGTGGTAATAACAAGCGATTTTTATTTGTCATTACTCTATGCCCTATACTAGCATTATACTAGCGTTATAGGCTAAACTGTTTTTAGAGATAAAACTATTTACATTCGGCAATCATGAAAACAAATCTCAGATAACGGTTGACTAGGTAACAATGTGTAATTAGACTTAAGGTTCATTTTGCGCCGGAGTTCTCCTTTAAGAAATTAATACTTTTATTTAGCATAGATGAAAGAATGTATTTTCAACATTGATGATAATCAGAAATATTTATTAAGCCGCAAATCAACATTAGAATAATTTCTGAAGGATCATGTGACACTGAAGTAAGACTGAAGTAATGATGCTGAAAATTCATCTTTCCATCATATGAATAATTTAAAGGGATACTCGACCATTTTTTCATATTAAACCATGTTATTCCCTTAACTAAGACGAGTTGATAAACATCTCTCTCAATCGCTCTGGCGCGCGAGACACTTTGATAAGCCAGTTCATTCAATATAGAAGCTGAAACCAAATGGCTAGCTCTGATACAGCTTCCGATGGCTCATTGACGTATCACGTTCTGTGCACTATGACCCCAGCGTGTGTCTCATGTTGTGACGTCAAAAGCTTCATTTGACCCATCTGCTATGTTCCTTCTTATAGTTATTGTCTTTTTACCATTGCTTCATTCTATCCTTTCACACACACACACACGCAAAGTTATGACTAAATGAAAGTACATGGACGCGCTGAACTCTCCCTCTACTCATCGGCTTTATTTATTTAGTTTATATTTATTTTATTATTAATTTTTCTGACAGGGTCTATTTATTTTATACTCTAACCAATTCAATGTTCAATCAATATTCATAAGCAAAATGTTATCTGTTTGACCACAAATGTAATTGATTATTTTACGTGGCATTTTTACCGCCTTTTTTTAAATGAGTGTAAAAATGAGTTTATCTTAAAGCTACACTGTGTGATTTTTACCCCAATCTAGTGGTGAAAGGATATATGACCATCCAGTGAATATTAGTTTCTGTTCCTCTCAATTCCGATTTCGTTTTAACTCCTACGGTGGCCAATGTAGTCCAAGATTAACATGGCTTCCAGTTCGACCTCGTCCATGAGTGTTAACTCGAACGAAAACACGAAAGGCGAATCTTGAATTAACGGGTATGTCCCTCTTTGGCTAATGTACTTTCAAGATGGAGGGGCATTAGAACCCCTTGCCCGTATGTGTTTTCAATGGCATATTATACACTCACAAGAATACTTTATTACTTGAACGAAGTAAATATACATTAATGAGCGCATATATTTTTGAAAGAACTAAGTGCTTTTAGCTAAGAATAAACTAAAAGCTTTAAAAACTAATTTATGTAAAGAGTTCAAATCAATTCTGTATAGTTTAAAATTGTTTCATGCATGTTTTTCACATTGACAAGTTTGAGGTTGACATTTATCATTTTTTGTATTGAATAAAATATGTAGAATTTTTTTTAGTTATTTTTCTTTTTGTTTATTGCACTTTTGAGATATTTATCTAGTTACTACTGATTTATTACAAACATAGCCTTCAAATAGGGTGAGTAAGGGTTATTTTGATGTATGGCATTTGAAAATGCTCAAAATAGCAAAGTGTCTCACGCCAGAGCGATTGAGATGAGAGAGTTATCATTTTAGTTAAGGGAATAACAGTTTAATATGAAAAAACGGTGAAGTATCCCTTTAAATACATTAAAATAGAATTAAATATACTAAAACAACACTGTACGTTTGATCAAACAAATGGTGGGTACACTTACCGTGCCGCTTTCACAAATTGCACCTTTTGAACAGTAGTGTCGACCACATTGCAAACCACTACATACCTCTAAGGCCTCCATGGCGAGGTCAGGTGGGTTGTGGTAGTGGATTTTGCGTGGGTATCTGGCTGCCTCCTCATGCAGATAGTGTGCAGACTGCAGAAATATGACACAGAGCTGTAATGAGATGTGTCGGACTGCTGGGAAGTCAGAAGCCTCTTTTACACCATCAACGGCTTCAGACGCTTCATCAAATTTTCTACATTTTATCCGACAGGAACTGACTGAATGATGACAAATACATACCAGAATGGAGCCAGACCTGAAGGTGACACAGCACACCTATGTCACAGAATGTCCTAATCATTCTCAAACTGTATCATTGAACTATGGCCATGTTAGATTGAATCGACCACGGCAACAGACGCAACCTCAATAGCCAATCAGATTCTCCACCTAGATTAGAAGATCACCTTTTTGTACAGCAGCAGGTAGTCTTTGGGCGGCATCTTGCGCTTCTCTGCAATCTTTCCCATCATGTAGTGAATGAGCCACTCCTCCTCATCGCCGTCACAGCGAGAGGCTCCGCGAAAGCACTGCGACGACGTCTCTAACATTGAGTCTCTGCGCTCTTCCATCTATAAACACAAGCAACACAAACTGAAACAAATCTTGTCGCTACAGCACACACTTTAGCGCTTGTTTTGCAAACAATCACATGGCTCTCTTTCTCAGATAAGTCTTTATTTATATAGCACTTTTTACAATAGGGATTGTTTCAAAGCAGCTTTACAGTGATCACAGAAAAATGAGTTTGTTTTGGCTGTACAGCAGATCTAGAAGAAAATAGTGTCATAGTCCAGCTCAAGTAAATTCAGCGATGGTTCATTTCTGTTGTAAAAAAAGATAGTTAATTAATTTAGTTCATACTGTACATATATATATTTATAAATCCGCTCTGGAGAAAACAGTGTTGTCATCGTCCTGCTCAGTTCTCACATAATGGTGTTAATGCAGGCAAATCAATGATATTGTTGAATAGTAGTTCACTTTCAAAAAAAACTTTTGCTGATAATTTACTCACCCCCATGTCATCCAAGATGTCCATGTCATTCTTTCTTCAGTCGAAAAGAAATTAAGGTTTTTGATGAAAACATTCCAGGATTTTCTCCATATAATGGACTTCAATGGGAACCAAACGGTTCAAGGTCCAAATGAGAGTTTCAGTGCAGCTTCAAAGGGCTTTAAACGATTCCAGACGATGAATAAGGGTCTTATCAAGCGAAACGATCGCTCATTTAGAAAAAAAACAAAGTTTAAGTTTTATAGACCATTTCACAAGATGTAAACAACACTGGTCCAGAAGCACTTCCTGTTTCAGTTTGTAACCGTTTTCTTTATTTCACATGTAAAGAACTTTTTGATTCAGTTTTAAATGTTCTGTTGGTTGTATTTTATCCCAGCTTTTATGTAGTGTTAAAAAACTGAAACAGGAAGTGCTTCTGGACCAGTGTCGTTTACATCTTGTGAAATGGTCTATAAGCTCAAATGGTCGCCTTGCTCTGTTCTGTGACGCGCGTTCGTGACTCTCCTGTTCGAACTCATTCATCAAAATGAACAAATCTTTTTTCGTGTCATTTGGTTCATTCAACGAATGAAATGAACGAGTTGACTCGGAAAAAGATTCGTTCATTTTGATGAATGAGTTCGAACAGGAGAGTCACGAACGCGCGTCACAGAACAGAGCAAGGCGACCATTTGAGCTTATAAAACTTTGTTGTTTTTTTAAATGAGCGATCGTTTCGCTTGATAAGACCCTTATTCATCGTCTGGAATCATCACAAACCTTTGAACAGTTTGCACTGAAATTGTCTTTATAGTTTGGTTCCCATTGAAGTCCATTATATGGAGAAAATCCTGGAATGTTTTCATCAAAAACCTTAATTTCTTTTCGACTGAAGAAAGAAAGACATGGACATCTTGGATGACATGGGGGTGAGTAAATTATCAGCAAAAGATTTTTTAAAAGTGAACTACTCCTTTAAGTGTAGCTTAGTAGCTTAATAGAAAGCGTTTTTATTAATGAGAACAAATGTTTTTGAAAACACTGTACTAAGTGGATACATTTGAAAACACCATTTTCGCATTGTAGTGTGGACTGACTAGACTGACTTTTTAAATACCTCTGTTTTGACAGTTCTACCAATAGATATTCATGTTTATACCGGTATAATGCCTGTTATGTGCTATTCACTTTCACACCGTTACTACAATGTGTTACTTTACACACTCTTCATATTACAGTCCTGCAAAGACGACAGAACATTTACTCACATTTGCATCAAAACATGAGCAGTCGCGTTTTAGACCAAATATTTGCGCGATAACCATTTATTTTCCATCTCAGTGAGCTTTTGTGAGGTTTTACGCATGCGCAAACGAATCTTTCCAAGTCAATTCGTTCATGTTGTTCGTTGAATTAACCAAATGACTTGGAAAAAGATTTGTTCATTTTGATGAACGAGTTCGAACAGGAGAGTCACGAACGTGCATCACAGTACAGACCAAGGCGAGCATTTGAGCTTATAAAACTTAAACTTTGTTTTTTATTTATTAAATGAGCGATCGTTTCGCTTGATAAGACCCTTATTCATCGTCTGGAATCGTTTAAAGCCCTTTGAACAGTTTGCAGTTTGCACTGAAAGTGTCTTTTGGACCTTGAACCGTTTGGACCCCAATGAAGTCCATTATATGGAGAAAATCCTGGAATGTTTTCATCAAAAACCTTAATTTCTTTTCGACTAGAGCCCGACCGATAAAGGATTTTGAAGGCCGATACCGATACAAATTATTATTTTTTTAATCCGATATTCCGATATATCGGCCGATATATATATATTTTTTTTTTTCCAGAAACGCGCAACAAAACATTAACAGATTTCCCTAACATTAGTGATTTGTAGTTATTTATGAGTTTTAACTAAAATAATATGATAATGCATTTTAAAAAGAAACTTGTTTCTTATTGTCACAACAGAACAGACTGATGATAGTGGTATTAGCTAGCTTTATGGTTAGCTAGTCTATGATGAGCCATAATTTAGCAATGGATAACGTCATACTGCAAATTGTAAAACATACATTTTCAATATAACAGGCCAAGGAGAGATGATGCGTCTCATTGCTAAAACTGTCACGCGCTTTTAAAGAAATACTTCAGTCACATTGTCAAAACTTAAAAGGACAGTCAGTCAACTACACTGTAACAACGTAACATAACTTTTACTAGCTATTTCCGCTTGTTTTCTTGTTTTCAATTCCGCTGTTTCGCCCGTTTTCATTTTATTTTTGAAATATTCATTTATCAGCCATTATAACTGCCGATACCGATAGTTTGGAAAAAACCTAATATCGGCCTGCCGATATATCGGTTGACTGAAGCATTTGACTGAAAGATGACATGATGGTGAGTAAATTATCAGCAAAAGTTTTTTAAAAAGTGAACTACTCCTTTAAGGTGAGTTTAGCGTTTTTCAAAAGTTTCTCACCCACACTGAAACGTGGCGAGAAAAAAAAAAAGAAAAACGTGGACGGAGAGCGTTTCAAAATAAAATCGCATTCTCAAATGTATGTGGATTCATGTAGACGTAGCCTAAATATACAAACAGAAGTACCTGTTTGATCAAGTCCAGGGGAAGTTCGCGTTTCCACTGTTTGAGCTGTCTGGAAGCGAAGGAGTGCAAGGCATAGGACATGGTACCATACTCGATCCACAGGGAGAGGTTTGAGGCGTCGATCTCCAGAGCCCGTCTGAAACAGGTCAGCACAGCCAGAGAGTTCTTCCAGATGGGTCCGTCACTCCTCAGCTCATTAGAGTTCAACTTGTCCTGGATGCGACTGGCACGTGCCAGGGCCATGCCTGCCCATGAGTCAAACCTACATGAGAGATGGAGAGATAACATGGCTGTCCGCATTCAAAGGGTCACTGCAAGGTTAAAATTAGGGCTTTTTTAAGTAAAATAAAAAGGAAAACCGTATGAGCAGTGTAGAGCAACTCTATGGATATATCCAAACCATAAAGTGACTATAAAAACAATAATTTATACAACTTTACCAAACCATTTTATGGATTGTATAATAAATATAGCAGGAAAAAGAAAGTGCAATATAAACACTATATAGTAAAACAAAGTCATAATTATGAACTGCTTTGAAACAGAGTCTGTAGAACGCGCAACAATGATGCGTTTTGACTTTAAAATGCTCAGCGCTTACAATTAAATAATCGCCTTTTAAAGTTTAACATTCACATAAATCCATATCGCGATCCATGTTTTACTGTTTCTGAAATTAAGACTTATAATTATATTATGATATTTAATATACCAGTAATAGAATTATATGATGACAATTAAAACATTTGAAATATTTAAAGTCCTCCTGTGGTGAAAATCCAGCTTTTAATGTTGTTTATATGTCTATGTGGTGTTTTTAATCTGCTTTAAGACAAACCATGTGTAAATTCTAGGGCTGTGCAAAGATTAATTGCGATTAATCGCATCCAAAATAAAAGTTTGTGTTTACATAATATATTTCTGTGTGCTTTGTATAAGTATTTTGTATATATAAATACTCTCACATGCATGTATATATTTAAGAAAATGTGTTAAGTATAAAATATTTATATATATATATATATATATATATATATATATATTTCAGTATTTACATGCAAATAATTCTTAAATATATACATGCATGCATATGTATTTATATATACAAAATAATTATCCACAGCACACACACACATATATTATGTAAACACAAACTTTTATTTTGGATGCGATTAATCGCAATTAATCTTTGCACAGCCCTAGTAAATTCAAAAGACAACAGCATTGATTATTTTATCCACTCTCAAAAACACGGTTTGAAATTGCTGGTGTTTCTGAGTGACGTCACAAACTACCTTGTAACCAATCAGATCAACGTGTGATCGTCAACCAGTGGATCTCTGAGTGAGTGAGTAGAGGCGGGGCTCATTTGCATATTCATAGAACCGCATATAGTAAATGAGGCAAGGGTGTAAAGTTACATTCAAGCTATTTTAAAGGCATGAAGAAATTTGTTTTCAACGAAAAAATTTTGGTGATCAAAGACGAATTTTAAGAGATAAAATTATTGACTTCTGGGGAGTTTTTATGGGCCTAAATTTCTTCAAACTGAATTTAAGACTTAAGGACACACATGGATGTACAATTTTAGCAGACCTGTTGGGGCACATGCAGATGTCGTGCATGTAGAACTTGATGGCTTTCGACTGCTCCTTGTTTTTGAAGTGGTAGTCCGCAAGCAGGTAGTACAGCTCGTTCACCACAGGGGGCGCCGGGGAAGCACCTTCTGGAAGCGCTGGCACCTTGGACAAAGAGAAATGCTTTAAGTGACAGATGAACAGACAAAACAGATCTAGATGAACGGACGAGGGTCATCGAGCTCATACCTTGACAGCACCTCCCTCAATATAAGCAGACACTTCGTCGACGGAGAGTGTGGGGCCGTCATTGCGTGGGATTATACCAGAAAGCCTTTTAAGCAGGTTGGCAAGGTCAGCTGAGACAGTGCTGGTCTTATAGCTGTCAAACTCTGGCAAGGTTTTGGGCTTAAAGTACTCAAACATAAAGATGGCATCGCTCCAATGAAGCTCCACCTAGATCAGAGAGTGGAAGATAGATGGAAAGAGGCAGACTTTTAGATGGTACCATGTAAGCAGGGTCAACGGTGTTATTTTTGTATTATTTACATACTAATTTCAGTTTTCATTCATTTTTTATGTTTACATTTATCTTTAATTTTTTTTTCAATTTTAGCAATTTTATTTTAGTCAACAATTAAATGACTAGTTTTTCCTTTACATACTAATTTCAGTTTTCATTATTTTTTTAATATTTACATTCAGCTTTCATTTTCTTTCAATTTTAGCAATTTTATTTTAGTAAACAATTAAATGACTAGTTTTTAATTTACATACTAATTTAAGTTTTCATTCTTTTTTAATGTTTACATTTAGCTTTAATTTACGTTTTTAATTTACATACTAATTAGAGTTTTCATTTTTTTTATATATTTTTATTTAGCTTTAGCTTTCATTTTCTTTCAATTTTAGCAATTTTATTTTAGTAAACAATTAAATGACTAGTTTTTAATTTACATACTAATTTAAGTTTTCATTCTTTTTTTTAATGTTTACATTTAGCTTTAATTTTCTTTCAATTTTAGCAATTTTATTTTAGTCAACGTTTAAATTACTAGTTTTTAATTTACATACTAATTTCAGTTTTCATTATTTTTTTAATATTTACATTCAGCTTTCATTTTCTTTCAATTTTAGCAATTTTATTTTAGTAAACAATTAAATGACTAGTTTTTAATTTACATACTAATTTAAGTTTTCATTCTTTTTTAATGTTTACATTTAGCTTTAATTTACGTTTTTAATTTACATACTAATTAGAGTTTTCATTTTTTTTATATATTTTTATTTAGCTTTAGCTTTCATTTTCTTTCAATTTTAGCAATTTTATTTTAGTAAACAATTAAATGACTAGTTTTTAATTTACATACTAATTTAAGTTTTCATTCTTTTTTTAATGTTTACATTTAGCTTTAATTTTCTTTCAATTTTAGCAATTTTATTTTAGTCAACGTTTAAATTACTAGTTTTTAATTTACATACTAATTTCAGTTTTCATTATTTTTTAATATTTTTATTTAGCTTTAGCTTTCATTTTCTTTCAATTTTAGCAATTTTATTTTAGTAACCAATTAAATGACTAGTTTTTAATTTACATACTAATTTAAGTTTTCATTCTTTTTTAATGTTTACATTTAGCTTTAATTTACGTTTTTAATTTACATACTAATTAGTTTTCATTATTTTTTTAAATATTTTTATTTAGCTTTAGCTTTCATTTTCTTTCAATTTTAGCAATTTTATTTTAGTAACCAATTAAATTACTAGTTTTTAATTTACATACTAATTTCAGTTTTCATTATTTTTTTAATATTTTTATTTAGCTTTAGCTTTCATTTTCTTTCAATTTTAGCAATTTTATTTTAGTAACCAATTAAATGACTAGTTTTTAATTTACATACTAATTTAAGTTTTCATTCTTTTTTAATGTTTACATTTAGCTTTAATTTACGTTTTTAATTTACATACTAATTAGTTTTCATTATTTTTTTAATATTTTTATTTAGCTTTAGCTTTCATTTTCTTTCAATTTTAGCAATTTTATTTTAGTAACCAATTAAATGACTAGTTTTTAATTTACATACTAATTTAAGTTTTCATTCTTTTTTAATGTTTACATTTAGCTTTAATTTACGTTTTTAATTTACATACTAATTAGTTTTCATTTTTTTATATATTTTTATTTAGCTTTAGCTTTCATTTTCTTTCAATTTTAGCAATTTTATTTTAGTAAACAATTAAATGACTAGTTTTTAATTTACATACTAATTTAAGTTTTCATTCTTTTTTTAATGTTTACATTTAGCTTTAATTTTCTTTCAATTTTAGCAATTTTATTTTAGTAAACAATTAAATGACTAGTTTTTAATTTACATACTAATTTAAGTTTTCATTCTTTTTTTAAGGTTTACATTTAGCTTTAATTTTCTTTCAATTTTAGCAATTTTATTTTAGTCAACGTTTAAATTACTAGTTTTTAATTTACATACTAATTTCAGTTTTCATTATTTTTTTAATATTTTTATTTAGCTTTAGCTTTCATTTTCTTTCAATTTTAGCAATTTTATTTTAGTCAACAATTAAATGACTAGTTTTTAATTTACATACTAATTTCAGTTTTCATTATTTATTTATTTTTTATATTTACATTTAGCTTTCATTTACTTTCAATTATAGAAATGTTATTTTAGTCAACGTTTAAATTACTATTTTATTATTTAATTATTTTCTCTCCATCACTTTTTACTATATTAATTTTGGACGCTGCATGTACTTCTCAATGAGATTTTGCTGTACACACAAGAATGGCAAGTTTTGACTGGATTTCTGTCAATCTGTGAATAAGAACAGGCTCTTTTTGTCCCGCACAGTAATCTGAACAACGACAGGCGTGCAATAATATCCTCCACGCTGAGACATTTCCCATTATCAGAACCATTCGAACGCAATGACGAGTGACAAAAGACAGAATTATCGATTACCCATCTGAATAAAACGCTATTTTCCCACTGCCATTATGACAAGTCTATAACAGGGTCAAAAAAATTGAGCTGACTAGTTTTGATTTATAACACCACTTACAATGCAGGATCAGATAAAGGAAAGAAACAAAACGTGGTTAATACTAAAGAGAATAAAACTAGATTATACAGTTTAGTTACGGATGGAAACTAGCTTTTGTTCAGCAAATCGGGATCCAGTATTTTGTAACCTGATAATGATTCTGTAAAGTAGGCCCGAAAGAATATGTAATTTTGGTGCATATTCTAGACACAGCAACTCACTAAATTCATCCAAAATTAAGGAAAAAGTGGAGAGAAATGTTGATTTTTAAACCTACAGTATAAATGGATTTTATTCCCTACTGCAAATGCAAAGAAACGACAACTACAGCTAAAAAAACCCAACATTCACTTTAAGTTTTGCGGCTGTTTTTGCCTTTTGCCAAAATGGCCCTGTACCTCACAGTCTAAGCACAGTTCAATATTTGCCAGTTGCCTGAAAAAACACAAGCAGCATCTACACCACACAATCTGTTTCCTCCAGAGACAGAAATAAGTACAGAACACCTCGGTATTGTACTTTGATGGTGTGTACAGCATTTCCTGTGTGCAGAGCAGTGCTGCATAATGGGAGTGTGTGGGTGGCTAAATGATCAATGGCGACTCTTGCTGCCAAAAGATAATCAATCACCGAATTCTTGCTGAATCAGACCGCCAACTCGCCCGGTCCAACACCCACCTACCTTCATTAGCACGGGGACAGAGCTCATTCTCCAGTTTTAAAGCTTGTAGATCTTACAGAGGCAAAATGAGTATGGAGATGTGTTGGGGAGTAACTTACGAACTGAAGTCAACACTATTAAGGCGAGACACTACAGGTGAAGAGGGTAATTTTTTAACTAGCAGATATCACCATGAAACTTTACCAGTTGATTACCTACATTAAGATGAGGAATACAAGTTTTGTGTAATTTAATGTTTAAATATGAAAATAAGGCATTATCTAATTAAGTATGCGCAAATTTGCATATATTTAAAAACAAAATCTGAGTAGTGGATAAAGCCAGGTTCAAAATTCTTCACATATTAGATGAGAAAAAAATTACAGAGGGATTTATGGATATGAAGAGTTCAGATGCAAAAGCCTCTAAGTGCCATTTGAAATTTTCTTCTAGAATGATCATTTTTATCAAGCTTGTATATTTAAGTTCAGTGATTTCACTTAAATGGCAATGATAATTACCTATTAATTGTTATTTAAGTGAAATTACTGAACTTAAATATACAAGTTTATTAAAAATCATCATTAAAGAAGAAAATTTCAAATGGCATTTAGAGGCTTTTGCATCTGAACTCTTCATATCTACTTTTGTTATCCTGTAAATCAGAAAAAATATTTTTGCCATGTTTTTTTGGAATAAAATGTTATAGAAATTAGGCTAGGAAAAACATATTTACAAATCCCTCTGTAAATGTCTAGGTACAAGTTATATTATAAACCAGCTCAATCTCTTCCATCTCAGATAGAGATTTTTACTCTTAACTGTTTTTATTTATATTGCTGGCATTTACTGAATGAGCACTGTGCCACTGTTCGTCCGACTGTACTATACATTTTATTTTCGACACTGTATTTTATTTTTATTATTATGATTTTTTTTATTCTAAACTGTTTTAATTATTCTGACTTCTTTTGATTATTTTAATTTCTTCCATGTAAAGCACTTTGAATTGCCACTGTGTATGAAATGTGCTATATAAATAAACTTGCCTTGCCTTGCCTTACAAGACTGGAAATTTTGGTGTATACAGGTGCAACTGAAGTGGAGATTTCGGACTTGGAGTATGAGAGAAAACTGACTTTAAAGATTTAGCATCAGCCAATGAGATTGCGTATTTAGAGTTAAATCCCCCCTTTACTTTCACGATTGGTTGCTGATAAAAAGGAAAAGACCATATTTGGATCCGACAGTGTTGTACAGGAGAAAGAGAGCTTTCTAACGGTGTGTGTGTGATGACAGATCGCGATCGCTGAGCAGCAGGACGATTTAACTGCTAGTTAACTGGAGATGTTTTATTTATTTTTGCATTAGCTGTACAACTTTCCCCCCAACTTTCATAGACAGCATAAATAATTTGCAAGCTGCTAACATAAAGCATACAAAACATCAGCTAAAATGATCTATATGCTATTATAATCAAAGCATGTGCATATTTGTCAGTGATTTATTTATATTAGGTTATTACAGCATTTAAAGAGCACAGACCTACGCAAATGAGGTGCATGTGAAACGCCTTGTTAGAAATACTTTTCCTTTTCAGGAAAAGTATCGAAATCGCAATTCTTTACTTGGTATTAGGGATGGGACGATAACCGGTTTCACTATAAACCGTGATAAAATGTACCGACGGTTAGTATTATCGTTTAAAATTTAATTATCATTAAAACCGTGTTTGATTATCGCATTTTAATAACTCACTGAATCCTGTCGGCCAGTCTGACGCAGGCGCGCAGCACGCAATATTTTTTTTAATTACTATTCGAGAAGGAATGGCGGAAGGCAGTGACCGTGCTCAGGAGGTTTTTCAGCCTTTTAAGAGGACCAAATCTGAGGTGTGGTCATAGTTTGGGTTTTACAAAAGTCCTGAGAGAAGCTTGATCGAGGATGGTCACCCTGTCTGCCGAACAAAAAGTCACTGCAATAGAAACACTTCAAATCTGCCGAGTCGTCTTGTGTGATCATCACCCGAACGCAAGGCAAGTTAACTTTGACCTCAATAACAAAACTACGTCTGGGAAACAATTGGGCACGAAATTAGGGCTGGGCGATATATCGAATATGTACGATGTATCGTTATATTTTTTGAAACGATATGGAATGAGGCAATACCGTTTATATCGATACAGTAGTTTGATATGAGCACATCTGAAAAATAGCGGAGGTTGCAGTGTGAGCTGCTGCAGTGAAAGTAGCTAGGCTACGTTGTACAATTTGTCCTAAACATGACACAAGCTTATATTAATTGCGTCAAAATCACTTTGATATTGTTAACAAGTTTAAGGCAGCTTGCCGCCCTGTCAAATGCTCTGACAGACACTGTTGCTCACTGACAGATATATTGCGCTGTTTAATGCGTTTGAGTGGTGCTTTCCTCAGTGCTCAACTTACATTTCACAGGTATATTCTCCATCTGTAAATGTTAGAAAGTAAAGCAAATATGTCCATTTCACAACAAATATGTCCATGTCAGAAGAGGACGAGCTTCTGCAAGTGAATCTCCGCTAAAATTCATGCTTCCTTAAACGAGCGCCGGCGCGCGCATGCGCGTGAATAGTACTACGTAGTACGCAATAATTCTGACTAAAATAAACATATTGCTAAAATATTTGTTGTTGGAGAAAATAAATGTGCCATATGTGGAATTTTAAACCTACAAGTATATATTTTTAATGAAAGTGAAAGTGATTATAATGGGGTAATCAAATGCAGGCTAATATAATTAGTTTGTGCTTTTGTTTGTTTTTATTTTCATTTTTAGTTTAGCTTCTAGTCAATATAAAAACAAAAGCTTTTTGCACATAATATATTGCATAGCCTATATTATATTTGTTTCCATATCCTTCAATATCAACATTGTTTGTAGGATATCATTGGGCCGAATGTGAATATATATATATATATATATATATATATATATATATATATATATTATTTTATTTTTTTAAAATATAAAGATTTTCTTTATCTAAATAGAAAACTTAGAAAGTACCGAGATATATATCGTATATCGCCATTTGACCAAAAAATATCGAGATATGATTTTTTGGCCATATCGCCCAGCCCTACACGAAATGTTGTTTTGAGTTGAAACATTTTATGTCACTCACTTGAAGTAGACGTGAAGCTTCCGCGAAGAAAAGTTCGTAGCAAGTGGATTTGAGCCAAAGACGAACGAACTTCAAACAAGACTATTATTAAGAGTGATAATAGTAAAGTATAGATACATCACGTATTAAACCGATTTTATTTTTACCACATAATTACGGGGACATATTGAATTGATAATGAGATTAGCTAATGTTTTAATTCTTACCTGTTTATGAATTCATTTTGAAAAACAATCGTCCAGACAAGATATATCACACCAATATTATCAAACTCTGTAAGCAATAAATCAACTCTGATTTCATTTTTGCAATACAATCAAAAAACCGGAGACGCAAGACGGCAAGTTGTATTTGAATGAAACAAGAGTGCGCGTCCGTTGTGAATGTTATTGATGTGCGCTGTGTAATAATGCGTTGCTATTGACGACGGGCATTATAAAGAAGCAAATGCCATAGAATAGAATCTTGCTTAAAAAACTGCATAGAGAGGCTTGTTTAATTTGTTGTTTGTTGATTTTCAATTATAAAATGAAATGTTTTCAGTGTGAGCATCAGTTCTTTTTGAGCAATTTCATAAATTTTTAACAAAAACCGTGATAATATTGATAATCACGATTATTTTGGACACTACAATCGTGATATGAAATTTTCATACCGTCCCATCCCTACTTGGTATCGGTATCGAAACAATAATTTTGGTATCGTGACAACACTAATTACCTGTGGGGCAGAATGGTCCTCCAGGTATCGGGCTTTGCTCTTCTTGCTCGGGTAAGCGTACATGCAGAAGAAACACTGCTCCAGTGCCGTCTCCAGATCCTCTTTATACGGCAGCTTCTCCTGTCCTGAGAGCGTCTCCCGCAGCACACGCACCTGAAAACACACAAGCACAATCACTACACTGAACTGAAGGCAAAATATTTCGCTAAATGGTGCAGTGCTGCGCATAGCGGTTTCATTCAACTGTTGAAAAGAGTAGTGCTGCTTCATATTTTTGTGGAAACTGTGATTAGAAAGTTCAATAGAACAGCGTTTATTTGGAACAGAAATATTTTTCAATATTACAAAATGTCTACCGTCACATTTAATGCGTCCTTGCTGAATACAAGTATTAATACTTTTGAAAAAGTATAAGTAACTTTTGAATGGCAATGTATATAAATAAGTGTTAGTGTAAAAAAGTTTAATGCATTTTTACTCTTTTAATACGTTAGCTGTATTTTATAAACGTATCTGTTAAAGATACATTTTGTCCCTGAATTACTGTAATTTAGACCCTTATTGTTTTTGTGCCAGATAAATGTAAAAAAAGTTCTTAACATCACATCGGTTTAAAAAGTGTCAAATGTGAAAGGGTTAGTTCACCCAAAAATGAAAATTCTGTCATTAATTACTCGCCCTCATGTTGTTTTAAATCTTCAGAACACAGATGATGATCTTTTTGATGAAATCTGAGAGATTTCTGTTCTGTTGACGCTTCAGAAAGTTCATAAAGAGATTGTGAAACTAATCCATATGAATTAAGCGGTTTAGTCCAAATTTTCGGAAGAGACTCGGTCGCTTTATATGATGACCGGATTTAATTTAGGCTAAGAAATATCTTTATTTGTGTTTCGAAGATGAACGAAAGTCTTATGGGTATGGAACGACATGAGGGTGAGTAAATGATGAACTATCCCTTTAAGGAATGATTAATAGAGCCCGACCGATAAAGGATTTTGAAGGCCGATACCGATACAAATATTTTGGGGTTTTAAAAACCGATATTCCGATATATCGGCTGATATTTTATTTATTTATTTATTTTTAAACTAGACATGATAGTCACAAAATTTGTCAAGCTTATTTGAGTTTAGAGAACTGATGGGGATGTTCTTTTAATTGTTATTCAAGCAATGACCAACTCAACGAGTGTTGCCAACAGGAACGGTGTGGAGTGCCCTCTGGTGGACAAACTATACATCTCCAACACTCGTGACATGGTTCAAGCGTGTTTCGTCCGTTTTTATTTTATTTTTGAAATATTAATTTATCGGCCATTAAAACTCCTGATACCGACAGTTTGGAAAATGCCTAATATCGGTCTGCCGATATATCGGTCTGGCTCTATAAAATACACACGACAAAATTCAAAAGTCCTGATTACAGAAGCATAGAAACATGTTCCAGAGAGATCGCCATGACAAAACACTCACAAAAAACTTAAGCAGAGTGCCATCAGAGTTGCAGCACCAGGAGCGCCGGCCCAGGTATTCATGTGCCGTGTTCAGGAGCATGAGGGAGGAGGGCAGCAGCGGCGTGTCGTCTTCTGCAGATCACACACACATACACAGCTGGCTCAACAACACTGTCAAATACTAATACACACTAAGGTTATCACTATCCTTAAACCATGTAACTTTTGGCCTTCTATGGTTTAAAAAAAACTGCATGCATTTTGCGGGAGGACATTGTTTTGGTTGTGCTTTGGCTCTGTTTGACAGTGCGGATGAATATGATAATACTGCAGTTCAATGAACTCTGTTAGAGCTGCATATGGCAGTTTACCTGTTCAATAAAATACAGTGGTGTGAATAAGTGTTTGTCCCCATGCTAAAGTTGCCTAAAAAGAGGAATAAAAAAATCATCTTTTGGATATTGATCTTAATGCCTTAATTAGAAAAATGAGGAAAACTCCAACCTTTAAGGACACAAATTTTCTTTGTGAATGAATAATGTATCATAAATAAATAAATGTTTTTTCCTTAAAATACAGGGTGCATAAGTCAGGGCACCCCTATGTTAAATTCCCATAGAGTCAGGCAGATTTTTATTTTTAAAAGCCAGTTATTTCATGGATCCAGGATAATATGCATCCTGATAAAGTTCCCTTGGCCTTTGGAATTAAAATATCCCCACATCATCACACACCTTCCACCACACCTAGAGATTGGCATGGTTTTACTTCAGTTAGCCTAATAGCTGGTTTGATTTGCATTGAAAGATGATCTTATGGAAAGTCCCCCATGCCAATCTCTAGGTGTGGTGGAAGGTGTGTGATGATGTGGGGATATTTTAATCCCAAAGGCCAAGGGAACTTTATCAGGATGCATATTATCCTGGATCCATGAAATAACTGGCTTTTAAAAATAAAAATCTGCCTGACTCTATGGGAATTTAAACATAGGGGTGCCCTGACTTATGCACCCTGTATTTTAAGGAAAAACATTTATTTATTTATGATACATTATTCATTCACAAAGAAAATTTGTGTTCTTAAAGGTTGGAGTTTTCCTCATTTTTCTAATTAAGGCATTAAGATCAATATCCAAGGGTTGATTTTTTATTCCTCTTTTTAGACAACTTTAGCATGGGGGCAAACACTTATTCACACCACTGTATATGGTAATCTCTGTGTTGCTTTTACAACATTTAAAATCCCTCAGTTCTCCATCTCTAAAAAAACCAAAGCTGATGTTGGTTCTGGTTTTATTACAAGCCCTTGTCTTGTTCTCTTTTTCCGGGCCAATGCTACATCATCGCGAAAGTTTATCATTGGCATGGGTTTTTAAGTCTGGCCAATTTAAACATTCAAGTGATTTTAAAGCGATTTCAAGTGCAAGAAGTATGGAAAAGAAACTTGTGAACAAATAAAGACATGATTGTGTTAAATCTTAGCGACTATCCTAGTAAACAGTCATTTACAGTAGTGGCCAAAAGTGATGATTTTCACCCTTTATTTTAATATTATAAAAAAATTGGTTAAAGATTTTGCTTGGAGTTGATTATACAAAAACAAGAGAGAAACAACAAAATACTGTAGCCAATGTATGCCTTTCTCCTCTTAGCTTTTGTCTTTTCTATGCATTTTTTTGCATAGTAAAAAAAAAAACCCTTAAGCTGTAGTTTGCTTTTTTTGGCTAATCATTTTATCAGATAAACAGCTTAACATAGTTATGCGTTTCGTTTATCCCTTAGTTTTTAAATATATAAAAAAAAAAAAAAATAAATAAATAAAAATCCTCATATTTAAATGTTTAATCAAACTTTTAGGATCTTTAAAAACAAATACCCCCTCCGGACATCACTTTTGGCGACTAATGTATGCATTAAGTGAATGTAAACAGCTGAGGGGACAAAACACATGGATATCCTGGATCTGTGGTCTTTTTTTAACAGTTTAAAACAGTTTTTAAGAGATGAAACTCTTTATATTCATTTATCATGAAAACAAATCTCAGAAAACGGTTGACTATGTACCGATATGTTATTAGACCAAAGGTTCATTTCGCGCTGAAGTTGTCCTTTAAAGTGACAGCAGTCTAATATACCTGCCATTATTTGTTCATTAAACAAGAGACAAAGTACTAACTTTAATTAAGATTAGTCTATATATAATTTATACAGTGAAGACTATGCAGTGTCATTTTACATTTAATTACTTTATTTTTTTTTAGTATTCAGGCACAGAAATTGAATAAATTTGTACGAAAAACCTTAATTTGTATCTTTGTTCAGTAGTATTTATTTGTGGAATTAGTCATTTGTTTATTCATTCTTATTTATCTACTGACTGGTCACTTGTCTTCAACAGGGTTTGCTGTGGTAACGAAATTACAATTTCACTAGTATCTAAAATGTTGGTGTCATAACCTTATTTACTTGAATTCAACGTGAAAAAAAACCAACAACAAGAACTCTTATATAATGGTTTTCTTAAAATATTGGCAGGGAAAATACAAATTTGACCCACTGGCCCCGACCAGACCAACTTTAGTGGTGTCGAGCCCTGTTTAATGTCATTATCTTCCTTTATTCATACCATCGTCATCCTCGTCTGTGATGTGCTGTCGCAGCATGCAGTCGAACGCCGCCTCCTCCTGTTTGATGAGGTGGTACAGCAGAATCCATGGCAACAGTGATGAGAAATGAGCCTCTTTGGGGTCATCAGGTAAGACCATGCTGTTGGCTATCAACTGGAGAAGGAGCACACACACACACACACATAGTAGTTAAAACCTGATCATGTAGATACAAACACTCCCAGTAAAGGGTTAGTTCACCCAAAAATTTAAATTAGCCCATGATTTACTCACCCGGAAGCCATCCTAGGTGTGTATGACATTCTTCTTTCAGACAAATGCAATCAGAGTTCATTTAAAAAGCTTCCAAGCTTCATAATGAGAGTCAATGGTATATCAAAGTGCATCTATCCGTGATAAAAGTGTCCCAAAAGGCTCTGCGGGGGTTAATAAAGGCCTTCTGAAGACGGTAGTACGCAAGTCGACTTATACCAAAGGAGTAATATCACTTCAGAAGGCCTTTATTAACCCCCGCAGAGCCGTTTGGGACACTTTTAGGCCTTTATTAACCCCCGCAGAGCCGTTTGGGACACTTTTAGGCCTTTATTAACCCCCGCAGAGCCGTTTGGGACACTTTTAGGCCTTTATTAACCCCCGCAGAGCCGTTTGGGACACTTTTAGGCCTTTATTAACCCCCGCAGAGCCGTTTGGGACACTTTTAGGCCTTTATTAACCCCCGCAGAGCCGTTTGGGACACTTTTAGGCCTTTATTAATCCCCGCAGAGCCGTTTGGGACACTTTTAGGCCTTTATTAATCCCCGCAGAGCCGTTTGGGACACTTGTAGGCCTTTATTAACCCCCGCAGAGCCGTTTGGGACACTTTTAGGCCTTTATTAATCCCCGCAGAGCCGTTTGGGACACTTTTAGGCCTTAATTAATCCCCGCAGAGCCGTTTGGGACACTTTTAGGCCTTTATTAACCCCCGCAGAGCCGTTTGGGACACTTTTAGGCCTTTATTAATCCCCGCAGAGCCGTTTGGGACACTTTTAGGCCTTTATTAATCCCCGCAGAGCCGTTTGGGACACTTTTAGGCCTTTATTAACCCCCGCAGAGCCGTTTGGGACACTTTTAGGCCTTTATTAACCCCCGCAGAGCCGTTTGGGACACTTTTATCACGGATAGATGCACTTTGATGGACTTTGATACACTATTGACTCCCATTGTGAAGTAGAATGTCATATACACCTAGGATGGCTTCAGGGAGAGTAATTCATGGGCTAACTTTAACCCACACAGACCTGTATGAGGTTGTTGGCGAGGCGAGGCAGGTTTGTGGAGCGCGGCGTGAGACAGAGAAGCTCAGGCTTGTCAGTGATGCAGATTTCGATGCCCTTCAGCAGGGCCGTGATGGTGGAAACCCACTCCTCCTTAGCAGAGGGGCTGCTGGGTAATGAAGAGTTCAAGTGCTGCATGGCCTCGTTGAGAGACACTTCAGATGTCTCAAAGCAGGAGCTGAAGTCTTTCAGTCGCAGCAGGGAACTCTGGGGGGACGGATGTGGAGTCAACAGGTTAAGTGTCTGAAAACTTGAATTGAGGGTTTAGGAAATGTTCAGCCAAGCTTGTCACATTTAAGACGAGTGGGATATCGCACACTTTGAGTAAAGCTAGTCATTATTCCAATAATAACCTGCTTTTAACATGCTGGCTCTATCATTTTGAGCTCCGACATGAATCCAGCTGATCCACAGATAACACGGCTGCGTTTACGAGACAATCCAGTAACACTTATAGTTGTAGATAAAGGTGTTCATAATGCCTAATTATATGTAGAGCCTGACCGATAAAGGATTTTGAAGGCAGATACCGATACAAATATTTTTGGGTTTTAAAATCCGATATATGGGCCGATATTTATTTTTTTTTTTATTAAATATTGTTGGATTTCACACACGTGTAAAAGAAAAGCTAACTTTTCTGCACAAGATACGTTTGATACCTTTTCTCTATGTCTAAATGTTCACTCCTCGCAAGTCTAACTTACATTTTACAATGCAGGAACTGTAACTAGAGATATGCGAGTTATAAATACAGTAATAAATACTTTATTTAGGTAGAAAAAGTTCATTGTGGTTTCCAAGCTCATTAATGTTAACGTTAGCGGTCTTCCACTGATGATAGTGGCATTAGCTAGCTTTGTGGTTAACTGGTCTATGATGAGCCATAATTTAGCAATAGATAACATCATACTGCAAATTGTAAAACATACATTTTTAATATAACAGGCCAAGGAGAGATGATTGAAGCGTGTTTCGTCTGTTTTTATTTTATTTTTTAAATATTCATTTATCGGCCATTATGACTGCCGATACCGATATTTTGGAAAATGCCTAATATCGGCCGATAATATCGGTCTGGCTCTAATTATATGCATGATATATTATTTACAATCCATTTAAAAGTTTTGGAAGATTTGTTTTTGAAAGACCCTTTGAATGCTCACCAAAAATTTATTTGATCAAAAATACAGTAAATTCTGTGAAATACAAAAAGTGTAAAATTCTCTATGTGAATATATGAGGAGTTCTTTTCCAAAACGCTATAAATCCATTTCAACAGTTTTCAGGAAAACTACATTTTTTACCTAGACCCACACATTTTGTGAATATTCTAGTTATCCTGTTGAAATGTTTTATTGGTTCAGTCTGAACATTTTGAACAATGATTATTAAATCAAACAACAATATTGTTAATGATAAATTAATAGTTTTTTTTTTTTTTTTCAAAACACTATAAATCTAACCATTTATTATTTTTAGTTTTTAAAAGACCTTTTGAATGCTCACCAAGGCTGCATTTATTTGATCCAAAATACAGTAAATACTGTGAAATATTTAAATTTAAAAAAAAAAAAAATTCTATGTGAATATATAGTAAAGTGTAATTCACTCCTGTGATCAAAGCTGGATTTTCAGTATCATTACTCCAGTCTTCCGTGTCACATTATCCTTCAGAAATCACTCTAATATGATGATTTCATGCTCAAAAATATATTTTGTAATCTAGAAATCTTTTTATCACTGCATGAATCCAAAAATACTGTCGGCAGACTGCAGCCAAAAATAGTTTAGGACTAAAATGTCCTTGAAGATTTATTCTGTAATATTAAAATACTGAAATTAAAAGTGTAATAAAATAAACACTTAAATGTGTATTTTAGATGTTTTCTTTACACTAGTCTAAAAAAGACTAAAAAGCGCAAAATCTAAAAAAAAAAAAAAAACATTTTGTCTTGCTTTAAATAACTTTCTTATTAGTTCTTTTAAACAGTTCGATAAATAATTCAGTCTCTCTAAACCCTTCCTTTCTTAGAGCATGCTCTGTTCTGATTGGTCAGATGGCCCAGTCTGTTGTGATTGGTCGAACTCTTAAAGAGCCGGTATACTCATGGCAAAGTGATTTTCCTTCTTCGCACGTTGAAATGCAATGAAAGTGGCTTTGCATAAAAGCATCTGACAAATGCATAAATGTAACTTTCTTTAAAGAGAATAACACCTCATAATACATAAAATAACACTTCAATAACAGTATATCACTGGCCACACTTCTTTTTACCCCTAAGTGAAGATGGAAAATCACTTTTCCATGACCATATCGGGTCTTTAACTCTTTCCCCGCCAGCGTTTTAAAAAAAAGTTGCCAGCCACCGCCAGGGTTTTTGACGATTTTCGCTAAATTTTAATGCCCCGCTGAATATTTTCTTCCATGAATATATGAAGATGATATATATAAAAATAAAGATCTGAGCCTCTGCTTTTAGGCAAAAAAAACGTTTTTATTTTATCTTCATTTGTTCTTTTTTTTATTGCCTCTTGAACAGAGGTAGGTTTTGTCAAAAACACAACATTTTGGACAAAAAACTGAGAAAAAGGTATTTTTATCAAACAAGTGCATTTAAAAGCAGAATACATTCAGATGTTGTTTCCTTCATATATAAAACTTTCCAAAATAAATTAAAAACATAAATAAATGTAAAATATATCAAATTTCCCAGGATGTAAGGGAAATGTAACTTTTGCAATAAAACTTCTGCCTCTCTGTGTTCTACCTGTGAATAATGAATAATTGGAATTACAATAAAAAGGCCTAGACACACACACACACACACACACACACACACACACACACAAATACATATTACAATGTGGTAAATGTGCACAAAGAGAGAAATAATTTGACAATTACACCTTCATATTTAGACAGCCACACATAAATGCCTGCACACACACATAAATATTATAGTGTCATAATATTATACGATCTATCTGCGGCACGTCCATGGCTAGAACTTTCTGTGACAACATGTGCATCTCTCTCACTGACTACTTCGTCCCGATCAGATTCAGAATTATCAAATAAAGAGTGATCGGACTCCGAGTCCATTAACCTCCAGTACTTCAGCCATATACCTCTGCATTGTCTGTCTGATACATTCTCACTACTCCACTGTTTGAGACGATTGCAATCTGTTTCTCTGATCAAAGAGTTGCGCACTCATTCAGGACAAGCGCGCGGGTCTTCTTTACCGTATACCACCTAAAACACGGATACCCGGAAAATTCCGTGTTTGGCGGGGATGCGTTTTTTCATTAAACACGGAAAATTCCGTGTTTGGCGGGGAAAGAGTTAAGAGTTCGACCAATCACAACAGACTAGGCCATCTGACCAATCAGAGCAGAGCATGCTCTAAGAAAGGAAGGGTATAGAGAGACTGAATCATTTATCGAACTGTTTCAGGAACTATGAGAATAGTGGTGATGCTGAAATGTGTTTTTGACCTTGGATGAATGTAAACCTCCAAAACAACATTAGGAGTGTTTAAAATAGCATAACAGTGTGAGTTTAAGGAGAATGTGTGATGTACCTGCAGCAGTAGCAGCTGCGCTGGTCTCTCTGGAGCAGAGCTGATGTAATCCAGAGGTTTGAGTCGTGCCGAGCCCTGGCCGAAGCTCAGTGTGGGCTGCAGTAAACGCACCACAGACTGATAGTCTCCAGCGTCAAACAGTCTCTGGATCTCCTCTAGAGACTGACATCGCTCTAGAGACTTCAACTTCTTCTCAATCTAAACAGAGCAATGAGGAGAAGACATTTGATATGTTTCTACACTTAAAGTAGTGCACTATTTAAAAAAACTTTTGCTGATAATTTACTCATCCCGATGTCATCCAAGATGTCCATGTCTTTCTTTCTTCATTTGAAAAGAAATTAAGGTTTTTGATGAAAACATTCCAGGATTTTTCTCCATATAATGGACTTCAATGGGGTCCAAACAGTTCAAGGTCCAAAAGAGAGTTTCAGTGCAGCTTCAAAGGACTTTAAACGACACCAGACGATCAAAATAAACAAATCTTTTTTCGAGTCATTCGAAATGACTGCTGGTTTCGCTAGATAAGACCCTTATTCATCGTCTGGTGTCGTTTAAAGCCCTTTGAAGCTGCATTGAAACTCTCATTTGGACCTTGAACCGTTTGGACCGCATTGAAGTCCATTATATGGAGAAAAAACCTGGAATGTTTTCATCAAAAACCTTAATTTATTTTCGACTGAAGAAAGAAAGACATGGACATCTTGGATGACATGGGGGTGATAAATTATCAGCAGTTTTTTTTTAAGTGAACTACTCTTTTAATTGGGCCATATCATGCAAAAGTGGACCAATGCAGACATATTCTAGCTGTTTATGTTTTTTATGTTTTGTTTTTTTAATGATTTATGTTCATTTTTAAATGTTATCGTTATCGGCCCGATAAGAAAATTTGGCACATATATTAAAGCTGATAAATAATGGATTATTTACTTCGGCTGAGGCACTTCACGGTTCGCCATGATGGTTTTAAATTGCTTGAAATATGATTGAAATCACTTTCAAAAAGAAAATGCAGTTCAGTGTAAGATGTGCAGCGCAAGTCTGTCATACAGGCTACATAAAGTTATAATGAGAACATTATAATTGTGGCTTTTATTGGTGAGTCTTTTGTTTCTGTAAGCAGGCTCAAAAAAAACTATAAAACTGTACAAATCGGTGCAAATCTCTCATGTAGTCACCAGGACACCAGAATCTTTTTTGCCATTTCCATATTCAAGAAGGGATATTGGGGAAAAATATATATATATTTTAAATCCTTCAAATGTATACTTAAATAAAGGGGGGTTCACAGTAATGCCACAGAAGAACAATTTTGTTTCTCCTAAGAACCTTTCAGTGATCAGTTCTTAAAAAAACATTTCTCTTAGTGTGAAGAACATTTTAAAGCCCCATTATGACATTTTTGAAATTTTGCTCTCAGGGTCCCTCTACAGTTGGGAAACAGTATTGTCTTCTACCACCGTCTTAAAATCTGTCAAGGTTATGTAACGGGGTTAAAAATGCACTTTTAGTAATTCTTATTTTCAAATTAGCATCTTTGTTTTTATTTATCATTTAATGGTTGAGTATTTGTGAATTTTATCTCATTGAGTTATTTTTATGTATTTTTATTTTTGCGAATGTTACCCAGTCCCTCCAGAAAAATGCGATTATGCGATCGCTGAATTCAATGCAAAATCAGCCAAAGTCCGCATATTTATGCGGGGGCCGCATTTTTTCGAATAAGCCGCACTTTCGCCGCATAAAATGCCGATTTCCACGCAAAATATGCGGGGCTCGCATGATTTCATAATCCTCGTATTTTCGTTGCAAAAAAAAGTCACATATATCTTCGCAGAAAGTTGAAAAATGTTGCGTTTGCTTCATACAAGAGCAGCCATTTCCTCCGGTTTCCATGGGAACGTTATGAAGTGACGCAATTACGCGATGGGATAGCTCACAGCTGAAGTTATTGCAGAGGCCAGAAAGACTCACGGAGGCGATTGACATCTCACAAATCGAACTCGTATAACTGTCTGTCACACGTTCTACCGTCACATCGTTACTTAATTAACAAAATAAGATAAAAGAATAAGCATCAAACAGAAATTACCCGCACACGACATGGGGTGTTTGAGGCGCACACACTGCAGACAGTTCAGCGCGCAGCTCTTAAAGGGGCCACACCTTATTTACACTCGTTACAGTCTGAAATAAAACATTGCTGATTTTGTAATTGTGAAAGAGAGTCTTTGTGCACTTATTGTTTGAATGTCCCTATTTTTCAATCTTTTGGAATGAGATGTCTCAATTTCTAGGTTTTAAAATGAATTGCAACCTTGTCTTAAATTTGTCATCTTCATACAAATGATTTTGACTTTCCTATAAGAAAAATGTATGTTATCGATTTTTTTCTATTATTAGGAAAATTTCATATTCATCAAACTAAGTGGAGTAGCCTAACTCAAAACCCAACTTTGCTCATTTCAAAACAGCCTTTAAAATGTATTTTGAGTCTTTAAAATTTAAAAAAAAAAATCGAAAAGCCCAAAAGATCTGTATCTCTGCTAAAGGAATTTAATATGTCTGTGATGCCCTCTATCTTTTTTTCTTTTTTTTTTTCTAAATTATTGTTTCATGTTTTAGGCTACTTCTCAGATGTTATACTTATCAGAAAATGTGTAAAAGAAATGTCAAGAACTTGATATCAAACTCTGTGATTTTGAAAATTTAATAAAAATAAAACAAGAGAGAAATTAAATATTCCCAGCACTTTCTATGATGTAGTATGCTTGCTACATCATAGAAAGTAATAAGAAATGACTCTTTACATTAAGGTAGTAGCCTAGTGAGAACAGGATGTTGGGGGAATCACTTTTTTTCTCTTTTTCATCAAACCGCAGTTTTTGCAAGTTCCCGCAATTTTTGCAAGTTCCCGCAATTTTTGCAAGTTCCCGCAATTTCATCGCATAAAATTGCATAAATATCCCGCATATTCCATCGCATTTTTAAAGAAAACGGGCCGCGTAATCAAGGATTTTTGCCCGCAACAATCACAAAAAAACTCCGCGTTTTTCTGGAAGGACTGGTTACCTGTGGAAATGACCCTTCCTGCACACTATCCTTTCTGTCCCTCCTAAGCTTCCGTAGCGTACCGTCTCCCTCAGTCTCGTTTTGCACTGCTGAGGGTAAGTTGAGTGAAAATGTGCTGCTGAGCTAATTTACTGTTTTCTATTTTCAATGTATAACGTCTAATGTTAATACATTAACACTATGTGTGGCGGTCTCGTGTTATTTTGAGCTGAATCTGAAGTTTTCAGATTCACTTTCCAACCGCCATTTCACGACGGCACGCGGGTCGCGCTCTGTGAGCAATGTAGATCGTCGGAGTTTTCAGCGTCCCTTTATATATAGTGTAAACGCTGTATTTTTGTATGTTTAGGAAGCAGAGGTGCTGTGAAAGGAAGCCAGAAGGCAATTAATGTGCATTTGTACTCTACAGGTATGCATTTTTGTTTTTGGTTATCCATTAAATTTTTTTTTTGTTGTTGTTGTTGTTTCTGTTACCCCACACAAACTTTATTCAGCCCATTGGGCGTTTCTGTTATACTATTCTCTTTAAGGAAACATATGCACTGTGTTTATGTATTTGTTGCATTTAATGCTTAATATTTTCTGGACGGTGTTAATGACTTTCTATGATTAATGTGCACTCTACTATGCAAAATACCTCATGTAATTGTTCAAATAATGTATTTGTAATGTAATTTAATTACAATAAGTGCCGAGTCTCGTTTTGCACTGCTGAGGGAAGCAGAGGTGCTGTGAAAGAAAGCCAAAAGGCAATTAATGTGCATTTGTACTCTACAGGAGTCAATAAATTGTGAAAGTCATCATATCCTGAGTCGTCCTCCACACCAGCGTTTTATCTGCGTATTAGAATTGATCTCAGTCCACATTAAAACGACTGAAAACGCGGACCACGTGACCATTCACCAACACTGGGCATGCGTGTGCCGGTTTAAACAGGGGCTGACAAATCAGGGAAGGACACGTCATGACTGATGACACCCAATCATAGAGCCGAGCGTCAGCTTCTGCGTCATCGTTTGTAAACTCTTCCGTTTTGTCCGGTCTTCACTAAAACGCCCTCCGGATATTCAAAACGCAAAACGCAGCTGCAGCGTTTCTAAACATCTCCGTTTTAGGTCTTCGTTTTTCCCGTTTTAGTCTGGACGGGAGGTGCAAACGTAGCAAAAGGTCTCCGTTTTTAAACGAAAACGCAGTAGTGTGGACGGGGCCTAAATCTACTTCTAAACCTAACCTTAACCCATGTACGCAAAAACGCACAAATACACACCAAGCAAAATCTCCTATTATAGGTGCCACACTGCCACTATAGGTGATGAAAGATTACACCATACAGTTATGTGTCCATGCACACTTCTTTTCTTGCATGGTATTGTTACTTCTACATTTACATTTATTTCTACTCCATTGGCCGATGAATAAATATTTAAACCGCACTTGGACACTTCAAGACTGGCTCTTCTATGAATTCTCAGAAGCGACTCAAAAAGGGGATTTATGTGGTTTGTACTGTACCTCCTCTAGAGAGATGGCACTGTCCATGCTGAGGTTGGGCAGGAGGATGGTGATCTTTTCCATCTCACTCGTCTGACATTTCAGCAGACCGACACACATGTCGTAACACTCCAGCGCCTCCTCCATGTCACCCTAAAACAGTGCAAAAAATACTATCACACGCATTTATAAAAGTGTAACCTGGAAATTCAGTCAGCTCTACTCAAGATTATCAAATTTTATTTATTTATTTATTTATTTATTTATTTAAAAGGGACAATGCATATTGATAAACATTTCAGTAATGTAAATATGCCAGAATTAGCCCCAGGGCTACTTTCCATCTGCAGTCCCCTGTCAGGTCATCACAAAACAACATATAACAAAACTAACATTTAAGTTTAAATTGAATACTACACAGTTTGAAGAACACCTTAAAATTCAGTAACAATTACAAAAGACACCACTGTTTTCAGACAAATTACACATATACAGTAAAGTGCTATTCTATGTATACATGCTGGAATTACAATAAATACTAAATTGGGTTTATTATACATACAAACGCTTACACGATACTACAGTGTTCTTTATTCATATACCTCGATTGTAAAGAATAAAGAGAAAAAAAAAAAAAAAAAAAAGAAAAGAAAAACAGAAAGAAAGGAAAGACATCAATTTTGATGTGTCTTGAGCCATTGTTTAAGTTGATTCTTAAATCTGGGAAATGTCGGACATTCTCTAATGACAAGTGGTAATTTGTTCCAAATCTCTGACCCCTTTATTGACAGAACATATTGTCCAAATGTAGTACGCCTGTACGGTACCACACAATCACCCCTGATGGAAGCTCTGGTGACACTTCTTCCCTCTCCCTGTTTTTTTTTGTGTAATATATTCACTCAGTGGGGGTGGGGCAAGACCGTGCAGGATCTTATAAACAGCACAGGCATATTTAAGCTTTAGAAAATTTTCAAAACTTAGTAGGTTATATTTCTGTAATATTAAGCAGTGGTGATGTGAAAACGGTTTCCTGTCAAATATTTTTAAGGCTCTTTTGAAAAGTGACTCAATTGGTTTAAGCGTTGTGGCATTTGTGAGTGACCAATTTACAAAACAATATTCAATGTGCGAGAAAATCATAGAATGAAGAAACATTCTGGCTGCTTTACAAGATAGTGATGGTCTGATGTATTTGAAGTTTGCAAGATTAAATTTAACACTTTTCGATAGACACTTTACATGATTTTTAAAAGATAGTGTGGGATCTAAAACAACGCCAAGATACTTAAATTCATTTACTAGCTGTATTTCTTCTTGTTTTAAAAATATATTTGAACGTGTCATATCAGTCTGCCGCTTAGAAAACATTAAACAAACAGTTTTTTGGGATTTAATAGTAGACATGATTTTGTAAGCCATTCCTGTACACAAGTCAGTGCCGATGTAAGCGCCTGAGAGGCGTCTTGGGCAGTTTTTGCATGTGTAAAGAGTACTGCATCGTCTGCATACATTAAAATATTTGTGTTTTGGCATACTGTAGGGAGGTCGTTAATGTATAGGGAAAATAGAATTGGTGCAAGTACAGAGCCTTGAGGAACTCCTACTGTACACTCAAGGTGAGGAGATTTAATATTGTTAACAGAAACACAGTGCGTTCTGTTGGTTAAGTAGGAATTCATCCAGCTGATGGCTTGTTTGGAAAAATTGTCTCACTAGCGTACAACACCTTTGTGAAGAACCATATAAGTTATGTAATAGAAAGATATGTCTGCGTCTCTGATAACTGAGCTGTCTTACCTGAAAGGCGAGGTGTCGTGCTTTAAGCCAGTGAACTCTGACGGCAAAGGAGAGCCAGTCGTCTCCAAACAGATCTCTCTGAGACGAGGCCATGGTCAGGAGGAATATGTCCGATTGAAAGCACGTCTCTGAATCCACATCCCCACAATCCCTTCCTGAAGCAGACATGGTCTTCCTATGAGACACTGTAAATCACACAGGCACAAGACATTTGTGTGATTACTTTTCATGGTGTGTGAAGTAATATCTGAATATGAGTTCCTGAAGTCAGGGGCGGACTTTGGGGTAAGCAGCCGCTTTGGGCCCCCGAAAAAAACCCTAGAAGCCTATATAAATCATCTATTCAATCATATATTGTATGGCCTGTCTATAACCATGTTAACTACATCTGCTCAAACATAAAAATCCAATTTTACATTGAGAAAATACAACAGTTGCAGGTTAGAGAAGTGCAATCAAAAATATGCAAGATTGTTTCGCCACCAGGGGTCGCTAACCTCTTACAATAACAAAGGCGTATCTTCTGCATTAAGCTGAATTATGGATCTTGACGTCAAGCTGATGGATCTTTTCTGGTTGAGTGAATACAGTGATGTTTTCAACATGACTGTGGTGTGAAGCAATGCGCGATTGCTAGACGTATGCTAGCGCCACATGCAACGCGAGTCCCGCGGATAAAGGAATAAGGACATTTAATTCTACCAAACTACACGCTGAATTACTCACACAGGCCAGTTTATTAGAGGAATTAAACTTGAGGTAACGCAGCGCTCTAACAGTTTCACTATCACACTAAACGGCATTTGAGTGTGTTGAATGTTGTTAGTTAGGTTGTTTGTTGGCTGTATGAGGCTAAGCTAGATTAACATTAGAGAACAACATACAGATCATATTCTAACTTTTCATCATGTTGAACTATATAACATTGATTAGCTTTATGTACATTTGCTCACCTGTCTAATAAAGCACACGCAACACTCGCGTCTCTGTCAAGTGAAAGTTAGTCGCGGACGTGGAGCTCTCGGCATGTTGATCTTCGTTCTAGTCTTCTTTTTGTCTCAAAGTCTGCCTGCCATGGTCCAAAACGTTTGAACAAAACAACAACAGCGTGAGCGTCCTGCTAGGCATAACGGACATAACCGACCCAGTTGTCCACGTCTGTCGCCATGGTTACTATTGCAATACGAGGTCAAACCTGGCGGAAACCGTCAAATATGACGTCACACGCCCCGTTTCCTCGGATAAAATCGCAATTTTCTCACGATTTACAAGTAGCTGGAAACATTTGGGATATTGTAAGTAATCAACTAAACAAAATATATAACATTGGCCTAGTGCTTTTTGGATATTTTACTGCAAAAATCCTGCATATTGTAACTTTATTTAACTGTAAATAGTTTGTGAATTTAGTTTTTTTGTGTGAATTCAATTGCATTTCATTTTACATTGAGAAAACAAATGTACAAATGTAGAAAGAAAAAAAAGTAGCCTATATATAAAAAAAGAGAGAGTTGACTGTTAGGGCTCCATGACAGAAATCGCTTAGCGCCCCCAAAAAACTAAAGGCGGGCGTACACAGTGCGAGTTCACATTTACATTTATTCATTTAGCTGACGCTTTTATCCAAAGCGACTTACAATTGCTATAAATGTCAGAGGTCGCACGCCTCTTAAAGGAGAACTCCGGCGAACAATGAACCTTTGGTCTAATAAAACATCGGTACCTAGTCAACCGTTCTCTGAGATTTGTTTTCATGATAATCGAATGTAAAGAGTTTTATCTCTAAAAACTGTTAAGCGTATAATGCTAGTAATGGGGGCATTGACTAAGTAAAACAGAAATTGCTAGTTTATACCACTAACAAGGCTCAAAATAGCCCCACACTAACGCAGAAACATAATGAGGGTCCATACATGCAAACCGAAGCATTGAGAACTTTGTAAGTGTACAGACCGTTTAATAAGAAGATACTTTATGAAGACAGTTCACTTCGCGTATACAGGCAGGAGCCATCTTAGAAAATAGTCTTGATAAGTCAAACCACGAACGTTGTTCATCCAGTTCAGAAGTTCGCTGAACTTCATACAGTTCAGATCACTCAGCACGTCGTTCGTGATTTGACTTATCGAGACTATTTCCTAAGATGGCTCCTGTCCTTTGCGACTTGGCTCGCATTTCCTCTGACACACTGCGAGCCGCGACCATCACCGATTTCCACACGATCATCTGCGAGCTCGTAAAACAGTAAAAATCGCACCGTGTACGCCCGCCTTAAGTCCACCCCTGGACTTAATGATGATGTCAAACACATGACAAACATTTGACTGATTGTATGTTCTTACTGTTCTTGCCCTTCGTCATAGACTTCTGTTCCAACTGCAGCTCCAGACAGCAGAGACTCATCAGCATCATTTCCTGTTAGACGAGAGGCAGTGTAATATGATGATGTACTGTACAGTGGTCAGACCTGCAAACATCTATTACATGTTGAAATCATGAAAAATTTAATCCGTATGTAATCCAGAAATACTGTACATTTCAAAATAATAGTCAGTTATTTATTACGGACCGTTTACTTTTTTTTTGTACATTTAATTTAAATTAGTGCTGTCAAACGATTAATCGCATCCAAAATAAAAGTTTGTGTTTACATAATATATGTGTGTGTGGTGTGTATAATTATTGTATAAATATAAATACACACACATGCTTGTATATATTTAAGAAATATTTTCATGTATATACATTTATAATTTATATTATATATAAATATAAATATTTTATATAGAAATAATATTTTTTTCTTAAATATACATGCATGTGTGTGTATTTATATATACAAAATAATTATACACAGTGCACCCACATATATTATGTAAACACAAACTTTTATTTGGGATGCGATTAATCGTTTGACAGCACTAGTTTAAATGATCTGTATTGGTGGGGTGTATATATATATATACACACATACATATACATATGGCAGTTTTTCTCGTGTTATCAAAGATGGAATCGAATATCGATATTTTTAACCGTATCCTACTGAAGTTGGAAAAAGCAATGATGTGAAAGTTTAAGTTCATTTCATGCAATTAAGAGCCTTCAAAAAACAATCAGGCCAATCTACTATATTGTAATGAAATGAAAGCAATATGCATTACAGTTGTTGTTGTTTTTTTTAAAGAAATACTTCTATTCAGCAAGGATGCATTAAATTAAGCAAAAGTAAAAGTAAATATTTTCACATTGTTACATCAGATTTCTATTTCAAATAAATTGTATTCAACGATTCAAAGAATCCTGAAAAAAAAAGATCACGTTTCCGTAAAAATATGAAGCAGCACTATTTTCAACATAACATAATAATAGATGTTTATTGAGCATTCAAATGTCTGAAGGATCATGTGACACTAAAGACTGGAGGAATTATTCTGAAAATTCAGCTTTGCATCACAGGAATAAATTACTTCTTTTTTTCTTTACAATTATTTTAAATGATCCTGTTAGCTTAAGAAAATAACAGCTAAACTTTTAATTATTCAGTTTATGGTGTGTTTGTGACCTAGTTTTTGCCAAAAGCACACTCATTAAAG
This sequence comes from Pimephales promelas, assembly GCF_016745375.1. The sequence continues at coordinate 7,482,529 of NW_024121199.1, read as the reverse complement.
TCCTCAGTCTGTCTGTTTCTCAGCAGCTCCACTGGGAGAAATACAGCAGGTTCAGGTGGCATGATGAATAGAGTTGTGTTGCCAGGCAGGTGCAAGCAGTGGGAGAAAAAAAAGTATCCTACATAGTAGGATACTTTGGAAGTCAATGAGACCAGAAACTGTCTGGTTACTGATATTCTCCTAAATATCAGAAAATCGGCTGAAAATCGGCAAAACTCAACTGTTTAACTCTGAGGGGGTTGTAAAATGTGCCTATTTCCAAAAAAAGTGGAGTATCCCTTTAATAACACTGTTTTGCCGGTTATAGAGTTCTAATAACGGTGTTCAACTGTAACCGTAGGTCTCAAGGTTATATAATAACCCTCACACCCCTACATGACTATCTTTCAAAGTTGTACTAGCATGAACCAGTAAATGTCTCACCTTTATGTGCTGGTTGTTGGAGTCTCTGAGCAGTGGGTTGGGCAGCCCAGAGCTGTGTTTCCTCCAGCATATGAAGAGATCCAGCACCACTCCAGCGAGACCCGCTGGCCACTCCTCCAGAAACATCTGCCCCACCGCCTTCAGGAAGCGTATCATCAGCTCCAGGATGCCTCCGTTCTGCATGTTCGCCAGCAGGAACGCATGCACATCCTTGCGCTCTGAGGAACCACGGAGAACCGAGAGAAAATGCAGAAGCAGATGCAGAAAGAAATAAAACAATGAATGAAACGAAAACCTCAGTGTCTGTACCTGACTCCATAGAGATGATATACTCAGAGGAGTTGGACCCGGAGCCGCGGTTCAGCTGGGAATCCGGTTTGACATTACAATGAGAGTCCATGTTACTGAGACTCTCCTCATCTTCATCGTCTTCAAACTTTTTCAGCCTGAAAATAAAGCAGCTCAACATAAAAGGAAGACCTTTTTTGACTTGGCATTTTTGCATCATTTTTAAAGTGCCTCTGTTATGCTTTTTTAGATATGACCTTTCATGCAGTGTGTAAAATAGCTGTTCATTCATGTAAAAGGTCTGCAAATGATAATTGGAGTTATTTTCTCCCAAAAAAAAAGATTCTGAAATGCCTGAAACGAGTCGTCAGTAATTCCAGTCTTACTTCATGCATGCATGAACAAATGTAATTTTGTAATACTTTTGCATAATGCCAGTCTATGGTGTTCATTGGCAGCTTGTGAACAGCGTCTACTTTGACCATCAAACACTGTAGTTGTAACTGAGAGTGGAAGAGTTTGGTTTGTGTTGTCTAAAAAAAATGTTCTGTGCTACAAAAAAAAAAAAAAATACTAATAATTTCATGCGCTGGAATTGATACAGTAAAACCGACACCATTGTTACGGTTCGTATCACTGTGTATCATTTGTTTAGAAAAATCCGGTGCTAAAATTCATAGGTAATGAGTGTTTGCATCTGACCAATCAGAGCAACTCTCGGAAAGGAGGGGCTTAGAGAGACTGAATCCTTTATTAAACTGTTTCAGACACTGTGAGGAAAGAGCTGATACTGCAATGTATATTATGAGAAAATGTAAATGTTTAACCTTGGATGCATGTAAACCTATTATAGGAGACTCCAAAACAAAATGAATTGAACCTTTAAAATATTATAATAGGGGCACTTTAAAACAATGACACTGATTAATAAATAATCAGGTGTCTCACTTTAGCTGTATTGACCCTACAGGCAGTTAAAGCACATGTATATTTGAGATCTAATATACAATTGAGTGCAGGAGGATTCACTCAATGTGACGAAACAAAAATAGAAAGCTCATGTCTGACAAAATGTCTCTTAGGCCTCGTTTACACTGCATGGTTCAAGTGACCCAAATCCGATTTTTTCCTCTCATGTGGCACAGATCGGATATGACCGGTGAACGTGTAAGCAGGAAAAAAACGCATGGATTCTGATTCTCTCAGATCGGATTCAGGCCTTATTCATATGTGGTAATAAATCGGATATGAATCAGATACGTGCATTTGCGTGTGCCATGTAAGCAGACAAATCGGATATTCCCCGGTAATGCGAGTCGTACGTCATTAAAAGTGCGCGATTATAGGCGCGATGGAAGAAAGGATACACACAGTGGAGCAATGCGGAGGTTTCATGTCTTTTGAGTGTTTGGGGTGAAGAGTGCAGGCGAAAATGCAGAAATAAATCCGTTTTTGAAGACATTTCACGAGATATGAGGCATCGTTTTAAGTGCTCGTGGCTAGAGCCTCCTCTTTTTTTCTCCGCCGTACGAGACCAATGTTTCGATGAATTATTGAAATATTGTGGAAAGAAAACACTGGATAATTTTATTCACATCTGCATCCATTGAATTTCGTGCTGTTTTGCTTAATTTCGCGGGTCAGAACGTCTGCATTTGGTAGTTTCAGCAGTGGATAGTGTAAATGCAAAAATCGGATATGGGTCACTTTTAAAAGATGATCAAAAAGTCAGAAAATCGGATTTGGGCATCAAGACCTGCAGTGTAAATGAAGAGTTCAGATGCAAAAGCCTCTAAATGCCATTTGAAATTTTCTTCTAAATTTACCATTTTTATCAAGCTTGTATATTTAAGTTCAGTAATTTCACTTAAATGAAAATTAATAGGTAATCTTCATTGCCATTTAAGTGAAATTACTGAACTTAAATATACAAGCTTGATAAAAATGATCATTTTAGAAGAAAATTTCAAATGTCACTTAGAGGCTTTTGCATCTGAACTCTTCAAATGCAGCCTTAAAGCCTTGCTTGATACGGTCACAGCAGGTACAACAAAAACCCTGAATAGATAATTAGTAAAATAATCACCTAGAAGGCAGGAATTTGAGCAGAAGCTCTTGGAAGTCGATCTTCTCTTCTTTCTTGCATTTGGTGTTGCGGACACGTGCAGAGCGTCTCTTTGCCGTCTCTATGTTGTCTTCTACCACACGTTTTCTCTTGGTGCCTTTTTTCGATTTATCACTCAAGGCAGCGTCCAGAGCTGTAGGGTCAACATCATCCGTGTCATAGTGTTACTTTTGAAATATATAAAATATATACATTACATGCAGTCAAACCAAAATGTAGTCAGACACTTTCAATATTTCTCACGTTATCAGAGTTTATTCACTATAGTTTAGAAAATGGTAATAAAGTATAAGAACTCGGAGTTATCAAATCAGTCGATATTTCACTGGTTTTGTCCGTCCTTCTGTTAGACTCTCACAAATGAATTATGTTGAATATCTGTCAGCTGTTCATTTTAACTACACAATTAGAGAATACCAGTTTAGCTCAACCATGTGGTTCAGTCTGTGTGTCAAAAGCTCGCATTAGCGATTACAGAAAAAACACTTCAGCAAAACATGATCCGGTCAAAGTGTCTGAACATTTCTTCTGGTAGTCACTGTATAAAGAATTATTAGGTATAATATGTCACCGTTTACTTTATTTTGCAATCCTCACTTACATAAATATACTATAGTTTCCTACACCCACTAGTAAAAAAAAATGATATGTGGTGTCTGAATAATTTTTGGTTTGACTGTATACAGGGTTTGAAATTAACTTTTTCAACCACCGGCAAATTTGGCACCTACGTTTTTATTAACCATTCAGAACTTCAACTAGCCTCCCAAAAAATGAACCAGATTAACCGTCACAGCTGACACAACATACATATTATAAAATTCGGATTTCATAAATTCATTTCTTCTTTAAACAAAATCTCCTCATCACCAAAAATGTGTTTTAGTACAATGAACATCCAAAAAATGTAGGATGTTGAAAAATAACACTGTAAATGCTTTTAAATCTTCACTATTGCTTTAATGCACATGAATAAGCGCGCCACGCTGTAGTCAAGTGCATGTTCACGTAAGCCAAATATGCGAAATACGCTGTATTTAATATATCATGGTGACTCACGAATTCAGTATTTGCGTAGCCTGGATGCCAGCCCGAACTCCGCCCACAACATTTTTTGGTCGGGAAGTTCGGTCTGGACTCGATCCATTGAGGAGTAATTATGATCAGACAAGAAACGTTCGGGCCAATCAAATTGCCAGGGCGGGCTTTATACGATGATGGACAGATGATCTGCAGGGACGTAATCATCACGTTATCAAAGAGCGCTAACTGGTTTCCCTCAGAGATGACGGAAGCTGGAGAATTGAGATGTATAGATTCCGCTATCGCGTCTTTTGTTAAAATAAATCGTCAGCGCATTCATTTTAAATAAATCAGATAAATCGAAAGATATTTTTGGCGTCCTTCCTGCATGATTCGGCAAAAGTGTAACTTATCAGCTGGCTCTGACGGTCACTAAGAAGATGGGACGTAATGAAAAGCCTGTGGTCGTTGTGGTTTCTCCTTTGGTGGCACTCATGGAGGAGTAAGTAAAGAAGCAACACTCGTTATTTAACTTCTAAAATAAGTAAGTTCTGTAGCTGACAACTGTATGAAAAGGAGTAGACTTACTGCATTGCTCTGATTGGTTGTAGGTTTACCGACTATCCAATTGAGTGCAGAGGGGTTTTTTTCCTGGTTCGGTTACGACACGCCTCACAATCAAAGCCCAACGGAGGAGTTTCAGACTCATATTCTCACTAGAATATGACGAAGTCAGGCTAATATTTGCGCTTAATCTGCACAGATTTGGTTTACACAAATTCCCCAGGAAAATAACAAGCCAAATTGGCTCGTGATTTGACAGCATTCCCCGCCACAGTTGATTTTTACCCCCATTTGGCGGGTTGGTGGTGTTAATTTCAATCCCAGACTGTATATGAAGAGTTCAGATGCAAAAGCCTCTAAGTGCCATTTGAAATTTTCTTCTTTAATGATAATTTTTATCAAGCTTATATGTTCAAGTTCAGTAATTTCACTTAAATGATAATTAATAGGTAATCCTCAATGCAATTTAAGTGAAATTACTGAACTTAATTATACAAGTTTGATAAAAATCATCATTAAAGAAGAAAATTTCAAATGGCATTTAGAGGCTTTTGCATCTGAACTCTTCATATGTTCATGCATCATGTATGCATTTATGCATGCTCGGTCCAGGAGGGCCACTGTCCTGCAGAGTTTACTTCCAACCCTAATCATCACACCTGAGAAAGCTAATCAAGGTCTTCAGGATCACTAGAAACTCACAGGTAGGTGTGTTTGATCAGGGTTGGAGTTAAACTCTGCAGGACAGTGGGTTTATACTAACCCGCAGTAGTAACCGTGGTAAGAGCAGCATCCTCCGCTCCATTGGCAACAGTAGTGGTGATCGTGGTTGTGCTGATCTCGATAATGCTCTGGCTCTGTGGTACTCCTGAAGGAGCGATGGGGTCAGCCAGCGGTGGGACGAGCTGTTCGGTGCACGGGGGTTGGCTGGAGATGGGGCTGCTGGGAACAGGAGGAGGGGCAGGGGGGGCTTGAGGTACAATGACGATGATGGGAGGCTGAGGAGGGTCTGGAGCAGCAGGGGTGGGCACGGGTGTGCTGGTGGGCATTTGCAGGAGGCACTCCGGGTCACGGTACATTGACAAATCAATTCGGCGGCCAAAGTCAGGCCGTGGGACCAGGCAAGCGTTCTGGTGTTTGTACATGGCCAAGAAACTCTCCCCCACACTCTTCCATCTACACGGATAACAATACATCACACAGAGAAATAATAATTAAGTGCGTCAGCGGCCTTTTTTGAGTAGAGAAGAATATATATTTTTTAGGGCTGTGCAAAAGTTAATTGCGATTAATCGCATCCAAAATAAAAGTCTGTGTTTACATAATATATTTGTGTGTGCTGTATATAATTATTTTGTATATATAAATACCTATGCATGCATGTATATATTTAAGAATTATTTGCGCTTAAATTCTTTATATATTTATAAATACATAATCTATATTATATAAATATAAATATTTTATATATGAATAACACATTTTCTTAAATATATACATGCATGTGTGTGTATTTATATATACAACATAATTATAAACAGCACACACAAATATATTATGTAAACACAGACTTTTATTTTGGATGCGATTAATCGCAATTAATTTTTGCACAGCCCTAATATTTTTAAATAAAATCAAATAAAACAACTGAAGAATGCATTTCGAGCTGTAACTAGTGGTGGGCGATACAAACAACTGTTCAAAAGTTTAGGGTCAGTACGTTTTTGCAGCACAACTGTTTACATCATTCATTCAGCAATTTCACTGGCCACAATTTTGACACCATAGGAAAAACTGGGTAACGCTTCCTTTTACAGTACAGTACTTACAGTGTATTTACCTAGAAAGTACTGGCTAATTTAAGGTAAGTACGTGGAACAGGGGTAGGTTCAGGGTTAGTACTAGTTATTACCCAGTAATTGTAGTTACTAAAATAAGTACATAGTATTTACATGGGTAACTGGACTGTAAAAGGAAGCGTTACCAAAAACTGTCCAATGGATATTTTTAATATTATCTCATAATTTGGCAGTAAGAATATTAGGCTGCTGTCACTTTAAGACCTGCGTTTACACATGCGCTCAACTGTTAAAAACATTACTGACTTTGGTAACACTTTATTTAAAGGGGTGTGCATAAGACTGACATGACACTGTCATAAACATGACATAACACCTGTCATGAACATGATAGAGTCTTTATGCATGTTTATGACTGTTGTCATTAAGTGTCATTCGGTAAATGATGACACTTTCAATGCAAAGTTGACATTGTTTAAAATGTCTTTGTTATGACAACTTGACATTAACAAAGATAGAAATGTCTTTGTTATGACAACCTGACATTAACCAAGAAATCATAACTAGTCCAATGTGTTCCACTTTACTTGAGGTAAGGGGAAATATAAATGACACTGTTGTTAAAGCATTTTAACCCTTAATGCCATCTTTATAACTAGTACAATGTGTTCCACTTTACTTGAGGACAAGTAAAATATTTATGTCACAGTTATAATGGTGTCATGACAACCAAAGTTAAACCAACCATAACATATGATAGGGTAATGTAATGTTAGCACAAAGCTAAATAACTTCTTTAAGTTTGATAATTAGACTTGTTATGACATATTTGTGACAGGTTGACAGGTTATGATTTCTTGGTTAATGTCAAGTTGTCATAACAAAGACATTTTAAACAATGTCAACTTGTCATTAAGTGTCATTCGGTAAATTATGACACTTTTAATGCAAACAGTCATAAACATTCATAAAGACTCCATGTTCATGACAGGTGTTATGTCAAGTTTATGACAGTGTCATGTCAGTCTTATGCACACCCCTTCAAATAAAGTGTTACCCTGACGTTACAAGTTTACGTGAATACTCATGAAGACTGGCATTTTGACATTATTTTGAGTGTATTTGATTGTTTTAGTGCAAAAAGCAGTGAAAAAGAGCTCAGTTTATTACTGAGAGCCGAGTTTATGTGCACGCTTTGTGTGTTAGAGCACAAAATCTGCTGGAATGAGTAAAATACGCGTAATTCCACGCTGAAATTCAAGCCCTGTAACACCAATATTCATTCACAGCAAATGAATCGAGTGAGTGAGGCAAGGTTGGTGTGCAACTCGCTGTCGGAGAGATGAAAGAGAGAAAACGTGAAAGCGCAGCTGGTATCGTGTGTCTGTCTTGCGGAAAATGAGTATTGGAATCGTCTCAGACATTTCAGTTTCAATATGCATAAAAAAAAATCTATATTTTTGACAGCACTACATTGCACATAATTTATTATTTCAGATGCCTTTACAAAAGACTACAATTGAAAAATGTATATATTATATTAGTGCTGGGCAATGATTAATCGCATCCAAAATAAAAGTTTGTGTTTACATAATACGTGTGTGTACTGCGTATAATTATTTTGTATATATAAATACACACACATGCATATATATATTTAAGAAAAATGTGCATGTATATATTGTATGGATATTTATACTACACATAAACATTTATATTTTATACATAAATTATACATATAGAACACATTTTATTAAATATATACATGCATGTGTTTGTATTTATAAATATAAAAAAATTATGCGCAGTACACCCACATGTATTATGTAAACACAAACTTTTATTTTGGATGCGATTAATCGCTGCCCAGCACTATATTATATACAATTCGACCCACCAAATTGGCTAGTAGGAGTGACTGTGTTGCATAACACTGCTGAAACACACGCATTTGGTGATTTGACGGATGTTAATGTCAAGCCCTGAAAACATCATGTTCTCATAGGGAGGAAAACAATGAAAAAGTCCATAGACATAAATAAATTACATAAATAGGATAGTTTTATTGTGTATTATGATAAAAAAGTGATTCAATTAACCCATGATATTTCTTAAAAACAAACTGTAAGATGAATTCCAGCAGCAGTCTGTGGATTAAAGGGTTAGTTCACCCAAAAATGAAAATTAAGTCATTAATTACTCACCCCCATGCTGTACCAACCCCGTAAGACCTTCGTTCGTCTTTGGAACACAAATAAAGATATTTTTGATTAAATTTGAGAGCTGTATAACTAACACATTGGCTGCCTAAGGGACTGGCTCTTGACGGCCCAGAAAGTCAATGAAGAAAAGGTTTAAATATCCCAAGTGACTACCGTGGCTCAACTATAAGTTTATCAAGTGACGAGAATACTTTTTGTGCGAGAAAACAAACAAAAAATATAGCTGCGAGCAGCGATTGCGGGCCCAAGCCGGTGGCACCGCAACCCCGATGCCTTTAGTTACCCAAAGGCACCGGGATGGTGGTACCGCCGGCTTTGGCCCTTTATCGCTGCTCACAGCTATATTTATATTTAATATAAAGCCGGTGGCACCGCCACCTTGGTGCCTTTAGGGTTATTCTGTACGACGTGTAAAAACGTAACCCCCGCTTTGACTATCAAAAAGAAGTGTATTGTAGAGCTTGCATCAATGCGGACTCGATGCGCTGTGCGCTGTAACTCCATGTGGCTTTAAGCGCATCATTCTCCACTCGGGATGCGCATAAGCGTTTTGTGCCACACTGTACTGAGCCTTTCATATCATAATACAGTGACGCAATGACAGATTATTAATTGCCTTTCTTGTTCTGTTCCATCTATTATATGTTGATAATAGATAGGACAGAGCACTAAAAACCTCAAACAAAGCACTAAAAACTTAAGCTGTTTGCTGTGTAGTCTGAGAATGAGCTGTTTGATTTGCACCCTCTTCCTCTTCACTGTCCTCCATAAAAACCAGCTATCCAGGTCCATGTTGTTCTAGAAAGTTTGTATGTTGCTGCCTCAATTAACATCTCTGCTATACATTTAAAACATGGCTATATCTAAAATAATTTATCTTTTTGATTTTTGTTATCTTGTTTTTCATGAATATTTTACAACAATACAAAGAGCAATGTGTATTTTCCAATAATATAGTTTGTAATGGCTTTTTTTGTCATAGATTATAATCATATATTTTTTGGATTTGTTATTTATCTTTATAATGAAGTTGTCTGTATTAAGTAGATTGTGTTTAACACACACAAGAGTGATTTATTAGTTCAACACATAGTTATAGAAATTCTACTTTATCTAAAAAAAACCCTGCACTTTATACACACACAAACACACACAAACACACACACATAAATACATGTAAATAAAAATACCAAAAAAAAACATCAAATGTGTTTTTAGTCAGAGTATTATTTTATACAGAAACAAATATTTGTAATTCAGATAAGAATGAAGTTAGTGTTTTAAAATCTTAAGGAAAACAAATATATTGAAATATAGCACATGAATTTTAAATTCATTCAACTTCAATTACAAATACAATCTTACTTTTATTTAAAGCAATCTATACATTTAAAAGATGGGGGTTATATGCCTATTTTGTCATTTAAAAATATTGTTATGCAAAATTGTTATGCAAAAAGACAAGGACTTAGAGACAAGGACTTGTAGGAAAAATCACAGCCAGCCACACACACACACACACACACATAAACACAGACAACAGCCCTCCCCTCCCCACACAGACACACACACCCACACACACACACAGAGAGAGAGAGAGAGAGAGAGAGAGAGAGAGAATCGCAGGGGAATTAAATCCATTCAAACTACAATATCTGACTTTCTGTTGCTCAGAGCGAATGACTTTAAATTGGAAAGTTGATCGGCTTGACGAGAACAATATACGTGGCAAGTTTTGTAACTGTAGGTAAAATGAGCAAAGTTATAACACACTTTATGTGTCCTTTTTTAGTCATAAAATTAATTTCCTCGCCACGGCCAGACCGTTCGAGATATCAAAAATCCGTCCGGAATTGAGCATCCTCAATGTCTTGACTTCATGCACACCGAGTTTGGTTGTGATTGGTAAACACATGCATTGTGATTTGATGTATTTCTCCTAGGACAATTATTCAAACAACCCATAATTCATAATTCATAAATAACTTCCATTTGAACTGTAATAAAACTTAGAGCACGAAAGTTGTTTGGCCTGATGTGATCTATAATTGTACCGAGTTTCATATTAATTCATGCAAGTGTGTTTGATTTATGGACAAATGTTCGAATCCCAGTCCAGGGGGCGCTGTCGAGCCACCCTGCCACGCCCGGTTACCAGCTTCAGCCCGGCCCTGATTGCCATGGGTTCTGACCCGTGTGCAAAGTTTCAAGAGTTTTCGAGGATGTTAAGGCCCCCGAAAATGCCAGAGAAGTCGCACACAGCAAATAAAGGGTTAAAATTAACCTGACAGGCGCCCCTCCTCTCACTCACACAGAGAGACACTGAGAGACTGGCAAAATTCTGAGATTTTCTCTACATTCAAACAAACATATCTGACTTTCTGTGGGTCCTAGCTAATGAGTGTCAATTAGAAAGTTGTCCGGCTCGAGGAGTACAATATACATACCGATTTTTGTAACTGTAGATAAAACTAACAACCCCACTTTTGTCAAAAGGTGGCGCTACTGAGCCCTCACCACGCCCGTTTCTGAAACTTTGCACATGTCTACTGGCTAATAAATGTGATGTGTCTGTGAGTTTCATGCAATTTAAAGCATGCTAAGAGTCTCAAAAGCATCCTAAAAGAATGGTAAAGTTTGATGCGTTGCCACGGCAAAAGTTTCAAAGATATCAAGAATCCATTCACAGGTCTACATCTGCCCTATGTTTACATTATACAGATGAAGTTTGAAGCAAATCGGGTAAAAATAAAAGGGTGATATCAAAGCATTTTGAAAGTGACACACTTCCTGCTGCCAGTTGGTGGCGCTATAACTTTGACTCACAATAGTCACATCCATGTGATCGTCCTCTTACAGCGAACACACTGCTGAAGTTTCATCAAGATCAGTTAATGTATGCTGAAGTTATAACACACTTCCTGTTTCACGTTTCTCGCCATGATTTCGTTTCCTCGCCACGGACAAACCGTTCGAGATATAAAAAATCCCCTCGCAAACTTTCATCCTCAATGTCTTGACTTCACGCTGACCGAGTTTCGTCGAATTTGGATCAAAGCTCTAGGAGGAGTATATGACATTCCATTGCGAGCGTTTTACAAACAAACCTCAATAGCCGACTTCCTGTTGGGCTGGGGTAAAAAGTAAGAGTATGAGGTATAGATGAAACGATGAGATCAACATGTGTACCGAGTTTCATATTATTACATACAAGCGTGTTTGAGTTATGGACCAAGTGTTCGGACCCCGTTCCAGGGGGCGCTGACGAGCCGCCCTACCACGCCCGGGTACCAGCTTCAGCCCGGCTCTGATGGCCGCGGGTTCTGACCCGTGTGCAAAGTTTCAAGAGTTTTCGAGCACGTTAAGGGCCCCAAAAGTGCCCAAAAGGTAGCAAAATAATAATAATACTGAAGAAGAATAATAATCCCAAGGAAAACAATAGGGCCTTCGCCCTTTCAGGGCTTGGGCCCTAATAACGAGTTTATTCGACTATTGCTTTTCTTCCTTGTTGGCCTGAAACGAGACTTCCATACGATTTCCACGCCGCATGCGCGAGAACTGAACTGAAGTAGTTGAAGGAGATCGCAATTCTCGCGCATGCGGCGTGGAAATCGTATTGAAGTCTCGTTTCAGGCCAACAAGGAAGAAAAGGAATAGTCGAATAAAGTCGTTATTTTTGTTCGTTTTTTCGCACAAAAAGTACTCTCGTCACTTGATAAACTTATAGTTGAGCCACGGTAGTCACATGGAATTTTCACATCAAGAGTCACATTTTCTTCATTGACTTTCTGGGCCGTCAAGACTAGAGCCAGTCCCTTAGGCAGTCTATGTGGTAGTGATTCGGCTCTCAAATTTAATCAAAAATATCTTCATTTGTGTTCCAAAGAAGAACGAAGGTCTTACGGGGTTGGTACAGCATGGGGGTGAGTAATTAATGACTTAATTTTCATTTTTGGGTGAACTAACCCTTTAATCGTGGCATGGACTCACGTGAAGTATTTGATGGGCTGAACCAGTTGCAGGTCAGCCACCGGGTGCCGTGTGAATTTAGCCTGTCTCTGTCGTCTCAGTTCCAGCGCTTCCTCCACAATGCTGTGAGCTTCATCCTCATCTACATCCACATACTGCACTGACACATCCCTGCAGCCAAAACACACACAGATACAGACTCAAACAAGCTTATTCTTCAACAGGACCACATAATTAGCAAAAGGTGCATACAGTTTGGAGAACATCTTCATCGAGTCTCGTCTGAGGCAGGGCTGCTCTTCAAAGATCTTCTCTTTGAGCACTCGGCCCTTACTGTAGCCTATGTCCTTCTCCAGAGCCTTACAGATGTAGTACAAACAGCCTGCGGGACAGACAGACAAGAACATCAGCTACTGAGGCAGGAAACCAACATGAAACAGCATTCACAACTTGCTCAGTAGCCTTGGCTTTAGAAGTGTTTTCCCCATTACATAAATTAGGGCTACACAATATTCAGAGAAAAAACAACATTGCTATATTTTGTGCAACTGCAATACACACTGCCCAGCCCAAAAAAAGTCACTGTTTGGATTTAAAGGGGAATTAGGGAATTTTGAAAATTACCTTTCATGTAGTGTGTAACATAGATCCAAGTGAACAAAAACATCCTGCAAAGCTTTATATATATGAAAGTTCACCGTAAAAAAAGTTATTGTCTCTCAAAAGTACGAGTCGACTCCGAGTCAATTTAACGAGTCATTTTCTTTTTCGTTGTGACGTCAAGACGAATAATGATCAAATTGGCCGCGCCCACTCATTGCGCACGGGAAACTTGAAAACACCATGTCGACAACAAGACGCTGTGTTCTGAAGTGCGAATCAAAAGCGACCTTTTTTTCACTGCCCAGGGACGAGCATGTGAAGAATCAGTGGCTAGAGTTTATATTACTATACCACACAAGTATAGCCCAACCTTGTGCTGTGTTCGTGTCATTTAATGAGCATATTGCAGGTTAAAAAAAAAACTAAAATCGAAATTTATAGATAACCTTACATGAAAATACCATATGAAAAGTTAATACAGGATTGAAAATGTTTTAAAACTACATAAGGGCAAAGTGAGCGTTTCTTGGACTGCTCGTAAAAACGGCTTTTTTTTCAACATCGTGTCATTTTACGTCACGTTAGGAAGCCTCAGCCTCGGCTCAGTGCAGAGTCGGCTGGTATTCAGTGAGAGCTGTGTGCTTTCGGTAGTTTTTGTATTTTAATTTATCATCGTCATGGTAAATTATTGTGTTTGTGGAGGTTGCAAAAACTCCGGCCAGTCAGGACTTCAAGATCGAGTCCACAAGTTTCCATTACAAGAAAAGGGACGGTGCCATAGCCCATCTTTCGTTCCTGGTGCGGTTTGTGCAGGTGAAGAGACGGGATTTCTCTTCCGCATCGGCTTCGGAAAACGCGGTCGTGTGTAGCGTTCACTTCACATCAAATGATTATCATCCCGGCGATATGATGGAGTTCAACATGGGATACCGAAGCAAGAATATTGATCGTCGTATACTATACCAATGGCATCAAATAGTGTGATAAGGGCCTCGTTTACACTGCATGGTTCAAGTGACCCAAATCCGATTTTTTCCTCTCATGTGGCACAGATCGGATTTGAACAGTGAACGTGTAAGCAGGAAAAAAGACGCATGGATTCTGATTCTCTCAGATCGGATTCAGGCCTCATTCATATGTGGTAATAAATCGGATATGAATCGGATACGTGCATTTGCGTGTGCCATGTAAGCAGACAAATCGGATATTCCCCGGTAATACGAGTCGTACGTCATTAAAAAGTGCGCGATTATAGGCGCGATGGAAGAAAGGATACACACAGTGGAGCAATGCGGAGGTTTCATGTCTTTTGAGTGTTTGGGGTGAAGAGTGCAGGCGAAAATGCAGAAATAAATCCGTTTTTGAAGATATTTCACGAGATATGAGGCATCGTTTTAAGTGCTCGTGGCTAGAGCCTCCTCTTTTTTTCTCCGCCGTACGAGACCAATGTTTCGATGAATTATTGAAATATTGTGGAAAGAAAACACTGGATAATTTTATTTGCATCTGCATCCATTAGTGTATAGTGTGAATGCAAAAATCGGATATGGGTCACTTTTAAAAGATGATGTAAACAGGTCGTCAAAAAAATCGGATTTGGGCATCAAGACCTGCAGTGTAAATGCAGCCTTATTCATGCCCTAAATAGAGGCAACTTGTAATTGAAAAACAAAATTGGTTGTTTAAATACTCAAATCTTTAATTTTCTGCTTATGTTATAACCCAGGTGAAAAATATCTATTAAAAATGTACCTGTATGCTTTTAATACAATAGAAATATACTCAAATATAGTTTTTATACATTTAATAGTATAAATCTACCCTAAACATACTAATGTCTGCTGGCCTGTTGTAGGATCATAATAATCTGTACAGTTTTGTGAGCACAGTGTATATCATTAGCGAGCGTGTATATATACAAGCACGTCTCTCACCTAAAAGCACCTGTCCTGTTCTGTTCTCCACTGGATCTCCTCACACCACAACTCAGTTTGTCTCTGACCGTTCTGTCTGACATTATCCTGGCCTGTCCCTGCTCTCTTTAGCATACGAGTCTGTCATATGAGTATTTCCTCAGTAGGGCTGGGTATCGATTCACATGTTCAAGTCGATTCGATTTCGATTCTCAATTCGATTTTCGATTTTGATTATCGATTCCTAATTTGATTCTCGATTAAACTATAATGAATATGGATGTAATACAAATCCTATATTTATTAAAAAAAAAAAAAAAAAAAAAAGAACAGGACAGGACATAAATTTACTAGTGGTTAATTAATACAAAGAAATTAAGAGCCACAAACTATATAAAAGTCTTTTTATTTTAGGTACACTATACACTAAATGCATGCAATGAATAGACAGGATTTTGATGCAAGATGCAAAATTGATGCTGGAAATTGGACAAGTCAGAACAGTCGCACAGCTTGATCAAACAGGATCAGGTTATTTTATGTTTAAGATAGATATAGATATATAAATATTTAGACATTTTTTAATTACATTGATCTTACCTAAATGTTTGTTTTTACAATGGGGTAATTTTTTGTTAAGAGTTTATGCAACACATAGAAGCTTGATTTCAATCTTTAGATTAATCCTCAGCGTCCGAAATGTCATTGCGATCCATTGTGTTAATCGACCGCTCTCCCACTCATTGCGTCACGCGCATTTTCAGACGCGGAAGTAAAATTTTCTCTCAAAAACGACCCCAGAAGCTTCTGTAGCGTATTTATAAGTATATTTTAAAGAAAATCTAGTCCCTACATTATTTTTCTATGCATTGACTCGTTGGGTCCTCTAACCTGCATCATGCCCTTTATTGACGATTGCTTTACAAACACAACTGACTGGGTCATCTGACCAATCACCGCCGATTAGCATCACGTAAAGGAGGGGTTTGGAAAAATGAGTCGTTGAACGAATCATTTGGGAGTCGGTGAGCAAAATAGGTAAAAATAAATGCATATTATAAGATAACAAAAGTGTTTTTTGTCATTGCATGAATGTAAAACTGTTATTGGGGACTCCCAAAACAATATTAGGAACATTTTAGGTGTCCTTTTAAATAGGCAAATGCTTAAGCGTCTATGAATGGATTGCAGTGATTATTATGTTTCCGTCATGTTATATGTTTGGCTACAGTTCTTCTAACCCTAATTGATGGAGTGTGTAGCTTTGCATTTCTTAAACAAGCTCGTGGGAAGACTCCTCATGTTCATTTTCCAGGATGACAATGTCAACAATTATCTGGCTCAGATTGTGAAGGAATGGTTGTGAGGAGCATGAAGAATCATTTTCACCTCTGAGTCCAGATCTTAAATTCATTGAAAGTGCTTTGGATGAGCTTTACAGAGAGATGGACTCTTGCTTTTTAAAATCAAAACCAAAAACTGATCCACATATTGATGGAAATAAACGTAAGAATATTATTTCCATTAAGAGGTGCATACATTTTTGGTTTCATCCTCACGATTAATGTGTGAAATTGATTCTTCATGAATTCTCAGATGAATCTTGACATTGTCATTCTGGAATATGGCCATGATGCGTCAACAAAAAAAAAATTAAAGGTGATGACTGCAATAGCTGGGATCTAAAATTCAAAACACCAAAATATCGAACAGTGATGATGGGAATATTGTGTGTGAATATTGTGCAGAGGTTTCTGGACTCACAGCTGTAGTCACTGAGAGAATAGAGGACCGTGATGAGACTGTCCAGGCAGGGCCAGTGGTCCGGGTTACAGCGTAAGCCCACCTCAAACGCATGACGGGCCAAAGGCATGCTGACCTTCCTCAAGGCCAACCTTCCCATTTTAAACCACATATTCACATCTGTGGAGTCCAGCATGACGGCCTAAGAGAAGCCCAAGAAGACAAGTTGACATGAACTGTGTGACTCCAAAGAGAAAGAGAACACATTTTTTTATCTTTCTGAAAGCAGTCTCTTCTGCTCAACAAAGCAACATTTATTACATGGCTATCCACCAATGTTATGAAATTTTATTGCAATTCTATTTGAATATAGTCAAATGCAATTAATTCCTGTGATCAAAGCTGTATTTTCAGCATCATTACTCCAGTCTTCAGTGTCACATGATCCTTCAGAAATCATTCTAATATGATGATTTGAAGCCAAATATTATCAAAGTTGAAGATAGACCTACTGATTCATATTTAATGGCGCTTATTTAAAATAGAAATCTCTTGCAACAATTTAAAGCCTTTTTGACCCTTTACCTGTCACCCCCCTTTTTGATAATTGACATTAAAATGCACTATACAAACTTAAATGGTTGTAATTCAAGAATGCTTTGGAATATAGACCTAAGTTTGGTCTTGTTTTAAAGAAAACAATCAGCAGATTATTACTAAATTGAAAGCACTTCAAAAAATTAAACTATAAAAAAGTTATGGAAGTTATAAGTTACAGTAAATCAAATATACTTTACTAATATATTTTTGATATGATATATATATATATATATATATATATATATATATATATATATATATATTACAAAATATGTTTTACTATAAAATTACTATAAAATGAAAGCTATATTATCTAACCAAGTTGTGTTCCAAATTTGAAGTTGAGATCACAAAAATTGAAGTTCCCATGAGATTTTGTTTAGGAGTAGTACCAAAAATAGCCACCGGATGCCATTGAATTCCATTGAATTTAATTGGATGCATTTTGCCACAACAAATTAATAAATTTCTATCCAAATATCACTTCTGTCACTAAATATGGAACATTGAGACTCAGACCTTTCTGACAATATGTGTTTTGTCAAGATTAGAAAAGGTTTATGAAAGATGATGCCCAAAAGGGGAGGGGCCTAATAAAAAAATACAGTTTCTATGGTAACACAACGTCCAATTTCAAAACGGTTACGAGCTGAGTTCGTAAGCTTTCAAATGATGCCTAATTTATGATAACTACTAAAATATGTGATATAATAATAATAAAAAAATTATATATATAATATATTATACATTTTAGAGGACTTCTTACCTTACTTTTTAAAATATAATTGTATCTTTTTTTATTGACAAATACTAATTATGTAAAATTTTAGCACTAAAAACCAAAGTTTCAATTATTAAAAGTGTGTGCGTTGACTTTTTGTGACAAAGGTCAGAAACTCCTGTAATGACGTTGATTTTTTGAGGTGCACTCTTGTCATAAATTCATATATTACTGTTCATTCATAATTTGTAAGAAAAAAACAGACCTAAAATATCTATTTAAAAGTCTTAGACCTTTCCAATGATATATAGTTTGTCATGACTAGATTAGGATTTAATAGTAATATAGTAAAGTAAGGTTAGGTTGCCTGTATACGGGCAAGTGACAGAACGACAGTGTAGTTCTAGAAAAACTGCTAAATATGCATGTGGGATGAATTATGCACCCAAACCTTAAGGATTTGTTCAAACATGTATTTACTTTTACATAGTAGTCCATGGCGGTGTCGAGATCATCTCTGAGCACAGCAAGACTGGCCAGGTTTTTATAGGTGGAGTACTTCAACATCAGCCCAGGGTGCTTCAGTCCCACTTTCTCATCTTCTGACGCCACGGCCTGGTGCGTGAAAAAAAGCAGTCACCACAATTTGGTCACAAAACTGCCTTTGCAAAATATACAAACACTGGTGTCCAAATCAAGCACAAATGAAAAGAGCCTCTGGATCTCGTGGTAACCTCTTTGAGCAGTGGGGTCTTGAGCAGGTCATGGTAGGCTTTGGCAGACTCGTCAATCTTGTCATGTTTCTGCAGATCCAGAGCTTTATGATACAGTGCAAACGCTTCTGCCTCCTGCAATACACATGAGAAGGGAAATGGTTTTACTGGATTCAACTATTTAATTTTTTCTTAATCCTATAAAGCCTGCAGTCTCATATGTGATCGTACATTTCTACAGTCTCTAAATGATCAACAAGATCAAAACTTTCCTGAAAAAACGATCTACCATACGTCTTCTGTCGTCTGATTGGGAGTTTAGACTGTTTTATCAAGTAAAAGACCTTTAAATATTATTGTACAAACATCTACCTTCAGATTGTGGATCATGTGTCTTTTTGCTGTAAAATCTTTACTGATTATTATAAAGTAAATGTAGCAATTATATTCTAAGATGAACACTTACTGGACTGAAGAAAGTGGAAAAAAAAGTTTTTTTTATTAATGTTCAAATGTGAGTCTCAAATCTCAAACTTCATTGCATTCCATCCATCGCACTATACGTTTCAAAAACTACAGAGCTTCAATTATAAAACTAAGCACTTAAATATCTTCTTACCGAGACATATTATTGGCAGATAGATGTCGACCGATATTGGATTTTACCGATACCGATATTCGGGTTTGAACATGCATGCCGATAACCGATTATTCAACCGATATTTGATACTGGATTAAAAACAAACATAACACTCCAAGTAAAACAGTGCTGAACTGAAATGTGCTAAATTAAATAAATATATAAAAATGAGAACTTCTACAGAACGAACTCTACAGAAAATAATTTAAACATTAAAATATTACAGGTTTCTTTAGCTATAACGTAGGAACATTTGTAAATTTAATAGGTAACACTTTGTAAGTCCCATTTGTTAACAAGGATGTAATACAGCTTTCATGAACTATGCATTGTTCAATATACAGTTTTACTGCATGCATTATTATTTAAGCAATACAATTGTATCTTGATCGTTCATGTTAGTTTATAGTACATTAGCTAAGGTAATAACAGATCAAATTAAAATTAAAACTTAATTTAAAATGTATTACTAAATGTTGAAATTAACAAATAGTGAATAATACTTCCACAACACTTCTTAACCTTAGTAAAAGGCTAAAAATTGAATCTTATTGTAAAGTGTTACCATTTCATATAAATCCATAGGGTCAGCAACAGACGCAACCCGTACAAACTATCGGTTTGGATTTTTGCCGATAACGATAGTTCCACCAATCAACTATCGGTACCGATATATCGGCAAGATCGATGAATCGGTCGACCTCTATTGGCAGATATAGAGTGACGACTGATATTTATCTGCGTTTTATGTCAGTAGTTTATTAAAAAGATCTAATTGATTTACAATCAAGCATCTGAATTTCATCTTTTTTTGGCCTTATAAATATCAGCATCTGCACCAAATTACACATTTTTCTCTGCATAAAATTGAGCTGAGTTTGAGCTCCATAGACTCACTATAGCATACCAGAATTGTTAAGATGGAAACAAACTTCCATTCTGATTATTATTTCATATGTCAGGCTTTACAGGTTTAGCACAACACAAAATGGTCCAGAGAAAGATAAAAGTCACTTAGGATGAACCTTTGAAAGCATCTGACTCACCTGGGCTTCCTTTGTTTGACTTGGCTTAGTGCTTCTGAATGAGTCTTCATACTCATCCGCAGCCTGAGACGCCGCATTCAGAGCAGCGATCCGGATCTGTGATCGACAGAAGACACTGAGTGAGTTTCAGTGTGTCAGTGAGCGAGTCAATGACTGAGTACGTGAGAGAGTCAGTGTGTTTGTGTGAGTGAGTTTGTATGAGCGAGTGAGTGAGTATCAGCGAGGTCTACCGCATGACAGAAGCAGGTGAAATGATCATATGTGATAGCCTAATACAAGCATAAACATATAGAATGACTTACCATGTTTCTTATTTATTAAGGATCATTCACTCAGATCATCAGCATCTGTTGTGGTGCAACATTACAAAAAAAACAACAATTATGAAATAAATAGTGGATCAGGACCCCAACCCATATTATTACACAACTAGTCGGCTACTAAAAAAAATGAATGAATTGCATCAGTGTTAGTTTATAATATTATACTGTCTTACTTTTTTCACAAATAAGTAACGTAAGCAGACTAAATAAACAAATACTGACATGTAATAGCATAAGTTGTAATATCATCATTTCTCAACACATTAAGATCCAGTGTAGCATCAACAAGTACAGACTGTGGAGACAATCTGTGTAACACTCAATTTCAGAAAATGTACACACAGTACAAATAGCATATGACTACATTTACAAATTTTGTGTGGCTGTAAGTGCCCCTACTCGCAGAATAAACTAGACTATATTTTTTGCCATTTACACTTCATGCAAATAGTATCTACGACTCTGTAAACTCAGCATAAACACAATCTTCTTTTCATAATTCACCTCATGCCTTTAGTACACGGTGTTTTTAATAATGGGACAAGAAGATAAGGGTCTGTCCAAACGGACCAATGTTTCCATTTCCCCAGACAGTAACGTTACATGATAAACTCTCAATAACAATCAAATAAACAGAATTTGTTCTTGAGGGAGCATCTTTCCCCTGTAAATTAATCAGAAGAGATTTCATTTTCACGCAAGAACTTTAAGCAAATCCTTCACAAGCTTCGAAAACATCCAAAAGCCGTTGGTGTCGCACACAATGGTTGGGTTTCTGATAACATAGCACTGTCTCGGTTTATAAACCCCATTCAATAACAACATGCTAACAATGCTAAAAGCAAAAGCAAAGCTGACAATAAAAGGCTAACTACTGCATTTCTATTTAACGCACCAGGTTCCTAATGCTTCGGGAGTATAGAATATTTAAGCAGCGAGTTCAGTTGTAAAGTTGTGTATTGTGTTTGCACGGATGTTGTTTTGATGGAGAGCTTTTGCTTACCCGCTGCACGCATGATCTTCTGCTCGGAGGAGAGTCACTCAAGGCAGTGTCGAGCGCTCCCATTGGACGAGGGTGCATGCACGCGCGGCTGAAAACAGCCAATGACGTGCCGTAACCATAGACTGTAAAAAATAAAGTATTTTCAATCAGTGTTTCTCAATCAAATGCCTGATTATATACGTGTATATTTATATACAATAGGTTAGGCAAGGTAAGATGAATTTTTCTCTTCTATTCTTAAACTTAATGCTTAATTGTGATTAAATTAAATGACTATGCAATAATTCAATAAACATTTCATGAATTATTTTAGAGTGGCCTTTATTGTGGCCAGCATGTAAAATAATCATGCTGTCTAATCAGCATCTTGATGTGCCACACTCTCTCTCCTGATCGCTCACTCGCGATCGCTTACACACACACACGCGCGCGCGCGCGTGCTTGGCTCGCGATCGTAACCCCATAATAATAAATAAACTAAAGGCTGGTTTCTAAAGTACTTCTTCCTGTATTAAAGGTTAGTTCACCCAAAAATGAAAATTCTGTCAGTATTTACTCACCCTCATGTTGTTCCAAACCTCTATGTGTTTATTTGTTCTGCTGAACACAAAGGAAGATATCTGGAATAATGTTTTAATCATACAGATCTCTGGGAATGAGATCTGTTTGATTTGAACAAACAAACAGATAGAGGTTTGGAACAACATGACGGTGAGTAAATACTGACAGAATTTTCATTTTTGGGTGAATTAACCCTTTAATGTTCATGGGTAGCCTAAATGGGTTCCATTCAGACCTTAACATTAAGTCTTTTACTGTTATATGTCAACAAGATTCAAAAAAACTTTTTCACCTGCTATACCCAATGTTTAGATCTGTTTGGGTATTTATGCAAATTGGCTAATACGGAATTAGCCTATATTATGCACCGTTTGTCCATGTTTACAAACAATTTCAAAAAACGTATAATACATTTTTTTTTTGTCTTGATGTAAGTAATCAACTCACTGATTTTCATGATGATATCTAAAGGTTAAAATTGAATGGGATATATTTGGGTCTTTTCGAAAACGGTCCCCTAATGGGATTCTTCTGGGCTTTTTTTTTTTTTTTTTTTACCTTACTCAGGACATATTGAGGATACAAAATCAGTTGAGTTTGCTTCTGTTGCAATTTGTTCAACCTTTTTTCATAAAATGACTGGACTATTTTAGCCTGAACCACACTAAATAAACATTTCACAGGGATGTTACACTACTAGACACCTCCCCTGACCCCTTGTGACAACTCACCTGTTCTAACTCAACCTGTCATTAAACTCCTCATTCCATGAATACAATACATATATTGTCAGTTATCTTTTTTTTCATTAACTTTGGTTTAGTTATTAGTTTTACCACTGATGTTTTTTTTTTTTTGTTGTTTTTTTAAGTGGGCATCAACAGTATTCCTCCAAACAACATTCTATATGGACTTATTGGATAAAATATTAACTCATTGAACAAAATATTTCTTTATTGAACAAAATAAACTTAATTTAATAAATATGTATAATGTACAACACAAACATGAACATAAATAACATTTTAAAGAAAATTACTCCCTTCCCTCCAAATCCGCCTCATAAACTAAACTATAGATTTTAAATTTCACCTCGGCCCTCTCGGCCAAACTCATCCGTCGCATGGCGGGCAAGAGGATAAAAAAAAAAAAAAAATCTCATCCTCATCTGCAGTGGACAGAACTGAGGAGGAGGAGGTGGTGTCGGCTCCATATTAGGAGCCTCCTGGAGTGTGCTTAATAGCTCCCGCTCAAACACTGACATGATCACCCCTCTCTTCTTCCTCACCTGGGGCCTAAAATTACGCTTAACCACTCCCCTCAAACCGTTAGTTTGCTATGAGCGAGAGATGGAGAGGAGGAGCGCTAGAGTAAAACCCTGCCCTCTGTTCAATATTCCGTTTCACTTGGAAATACGTCACAGCACTGGAGAAAAATCGTTTGCAACTTCCGGTTCACGGGGACTTTAACATCTCGATACATCACCCTACATGAGGCACCATTTTGGCCTCTAGAAGGATACCATCTTGCTCCAACAGAATGCACATTTGTTTGTAGTGAGGAAGAGTCTGAACATGACATTAGATACGGCTCAGAAAATTGAGGCGGCAACACGAGACCAAAGCTCTTGTCCTGAGTGGCATGACCTTCGCAAACCAAGGGTAACAGCCTCCAGGTTTCGGGAGATGTGCCATGTCAGAGTCCCTCACCAAACGCATCATCAGGGGATGCAGGCAGACAGCAGAAATGAGAAGAGGTGCAGAAATGGAGGTTAACAGCTGAGTACAGCAAGTTGAAAAATGTTAACTACTCACCTTGTGGTTTAATCATTCATCCTGATGCCCCGGATCAGTGCGTCCCCTGATGGTGTGGTGTTTGATCCCATCAATGAACACCATCAATTTGGGCTTGTTGAAGTTAAATGCCATAATGTCCACTTGCGTTCTCCACAACTACCTGCGTGTCATGACCCTGAGGTGACAGCACAGGGCAGGCAGTTACCGTAGGCCTGGTGATGGTAGTTGTCTCCGGGGAGTTTCCAGGATGTCTGCTAACAACACCACACAGGAGGCCTTGAGAGTGAGAGGCAACTTCGCCTCTTATTTCAGTGAAGAGGGCGCTGTTCCTTGGCAGGTCCAGCCATAAACCGACCCAGCATCTGCATAACACAACGGCTCTTTTAAGAGCCACCCACATTGTTCTTTAAAAGCATAGTTCCAAAGTAGCACAAGCATTATACATACATTGCTCTTTAAAAGCAAATCTCCATGTTCCATAAGTATAACACATGGAAATGTAAAGCATATATGTGATACCCCTTTAAACAGCATTTTCACACCTTTTAAGCCAAAATGGGGGTCAACCTTGAAGAAATTGCAAAAGAAGCAAACTCAACTGATTTTGTATCCTCAATATGTCCCGAGTAAGGAAAAAAAAAGCCCAGAAGAATCCCATTAGGGGAAAGTTTAGAAAAAGCCTAAATGGGTTCCATTCAGACCTCAGACATTAATATTAAATAGTTTATTGTTATATGTCAACAAAATTCTACAAGACATTTTCACCTGCTATACCCAATGTTTAGATCTGTTTTGGTATTATTTATGCAAATTAGCACATATGTAATTAGATTATGCACCGTTTGTCCACGTTAACAAACAATTTCAATTTTTTTTTACCCTTTTCACGTGAGAAAGAGAATGAATTTGGGTATTTTTCTAAACGTTCCCCTAATGGGATTCTTCGGGGCATTTTTTCCTTACTCAGGACATATTGAGGATGCAAAATCAGTTGAGTTTGCTTCTGTTGCAATTTGTTCAACCTTTTTTTTTAATTAAATGACTGGACTACTAGGCAAATATATA
Source organism: Pimephales promelas (assembly GCF_016745375.1). The sequence goes on along the minus strand of NW_024121199.1, from coordinate 7,457,389 downwards.
GCCATTTTCTGTTTGCCACAAGATGACGCCATTAGCGCATTGGTGGAAACTGAAACATACAATCTAAAATAAACTGGTCTAAAGAGTCTTTAGTCGCGAAATAACACTCTAAACCCATGGCAAATTACGCCAAGGGTTAGAAAACTCTTAATTTAGCTTACAAACTTTTACTTAGGAGTCTTAGCTTAAGAGCGATTCGGGACAATCTGAGAGCAACTCAGAGTAAGCAAAAGATAAAAACTTTCATCTTAGTGAGGAGGCGGGGCTGACCCTGTTGCTATGTAGGCCACAATCTTTTGAAGACTGTGATTGGTTGGTTGTCCAAGAAGGAAAAAAAGAGCAATTTTAATAGAATTTACTCTCTCTCTCTCTCTCTCTCTCTCTCTCTCTCTCTCTCTCTCTCACACACACACACACACACACACACACACACACACACTATATATATAGCCTATATCATGCTGTTAATTTCCTTAGGTGATTGGCTTAGAATGATAAAAATTGTTCCACTCTTTCCAACACTGATTGATGTCTATTTATATTTTATATTATTATTATATTAAGTGGTGGTTTGAATGTTGGTTTTAAAATCAAACATGGAGTAAAAAAAAAAAGAAAGACGAGAAAGCCCTACTAACCAGAAGAACCATGTTAACTGTTAGCCCAGTTAGTGGATGAACACTGGGCCATCAATGAAGGAAAATTCGGGCCGGGTCACACAACATGGAGCAAGAAGCAGACATGGGAGCTTATAGCGCAAATTATTAACAGTTCATTGCCCTGCTTGTGCGCACCAGGGAAGCCTGCTTTATTCAAAACTGAAGCTTTTTGAGCCTGCAAGGTGGGAATGTCCAGTGGAAACAATGAACTGCGACACAATAAGAGGTTCTGAAAGTGCTGTAAATGTAATTGTGTGATCATCCATTGTCTGCATCACATTTCTTCTCCCTCTTCATCGTTCTGTCATTTTCTCCTCTGCTTAAGCCTCTTAAAAGTCCTCATCCGTACTTGACCATAGGACCTCTTTTAAGGGTTAAGATTCCTTCTGAATGACTTTTTTCTTTACTAGGATTTTTTCTTTAATTTTAAGAGTAAACGCCCACATTTCTAAGAATTTCTTAGAATTTTGTCACTAGGAGCTACTCTTTGCACTAAATTTGAATTTGAATGTGTTCTTTATGAACACAGGCCCTGAACATTTATCCTAATAATCGTCATCAGATGTGGATTAGCAATCAAGACACGTTTATATAAAACACTTACAGGCGTAGGGCTGCTTTAAAGCATATTTCCCACATTACATCCTCAAAGATTACATATTTTATTTTTTATTTTTGTTCATGCATTTATTTTTGATTAAAATGATTAAATAAGAAAAATCTGTTATTTAATTATTTTATACATTCATTAAACAAAAACGAATAATAAAGTGTACAATCAAAACCTTATAATCATATGCAGAGAGGTCTCTAATTGCATTCTTAGTAACAATGCAATTATAGAGCTCTGTAATTAAAAAAGAATGGAAGTCAATGGAGACATATGACAAGTAAAAATTATTTTGTAGAGCTCTCTAATTGTAATTGCGACTAGTAAGAATTGAACTGTAGAGCTCTTTAATTTAATTCTTGCTAGTACTAAAAATGCAATTTCGACGAGTAAGGCTGAGTACAATTTAAGCTAAACCCTACGGTGGCCGAGAGAGTTCAACGTGTTGCAACCTAAAGAAGACGCATGCAAATACAAAAAACCGTGTGCAAATATAAAAACGCATGCAAATACAAAAAAAACATCTTCATCAGTTCCACAACACACGTGTGCTCCAAGTACTCACAACACAACCAAATACACAAAATGCGCTGCAAAACCTCACAACACAACCAAATACAATACAGTAACGCTGCAAGTAATACAGAGCACAACGGAAATGTTTCCGGGGAACCAAATAAGTGACGGACTCAACTGGGACTTGCTCGTGAGCTTCCCTGTACGCCTTATTCACGGCAGCGCCATCTTTGATTTTTAATGAGAATGAAAGCGAGGCTGTGAGGGATAGTCATGCATCTCTTCAATGGGCTGTACTGTTATTTAATGTGTTTTAGGATTGTTCTGCTCATGAAACACTGGAAAAATATCTTTCCAAGAAATGTCAGTTGACAAAAAAATCTCCCGACAATGTAAGATGTGGAAAATTGTAAGTAATCTAGGAGCTTTATTCAGCTTTTTACAGCGGATGCCATTGGAAACACGGTAAGTCTATCCCTCACAGCCTCACTTACATGGCGCTGCTCTGAATAAGGTCTATGCCCTACTCCCTTCAAAGGGCAGACGGCAAAGCTCTTCAAGTGGGAATTTGGCGTGAGCATGACACTAGTGTGTCAATTCAACATTTATGTAGGCAGCCGTTTGGAACTTGATGAAGGGAGCAACAACAGACAACTTAATGTAATTAGGATGTTCCTATGACAACGCAGCACTTTGTCCATCAGCTGTATAGCTGTTCAGACGACAGAAATATAATGATTAACATAACGGTTGCAAATAAATTATTTATGTTTTATTTTTACTTTCTGTATGTCAGTGCCATACATTACCTAACATTTTTAGGAAACTTTTCTTATGAAAATTTAAACATAAAATGAAACTTTTTGTATAGTGTAACTGATGTATAGATTAATATCTTAGATTAATAATATGTTCTTCTAGATCTTTTTTTTTTAATTTATTTAGTTTAGTTTTCAGATTATTGTTCTTTTCTCATTTGTATTGTGATGACATTGAACATATTGTTAACACATGTTGTATATTGTACACAAGTTGTATGTCATAATAATTTGAATCTCTGTGTTTTGCGGGGGAAAGTCAAAAGAAATTAAATAAAATAAAGTACAATTTTGAGTAAGCAAGGAGTATAGACGAACTATAAAAAAATTATAATATTATAATATTATTTATATATACAATATTATTTTAGTAGTATAGTTTGTTTATAAAAAAATATAGGCTTTGACTTGCTGTAAGCACGTCCATGCGGGTCCGTCACTTATTTTGTTCACCGAAAACGTGTTATTTGCAGCGCGTTTCTGTATTTGGTTGTGTTGTGAGTACTTGGAGCACACGTGTGTTGTGTAACTGATGAAGATGTTTTTCTTAATTTGCGGATGTTTTTTTTTTTTGTATTTGCATGCGTTTTTATATTTGCACACATTTTTTTTTTTTTTTTTTGTATTTGCATGCGTCTTCATCAGGTTCACCAGGAACTGGTTAAATGGATGAATTACACAGAGAACCATTAACAACGATCTGACAATGTACATGACAAACAGACTAGGATCCATAAACGAGACACACCTGACAGTTGATCAGACCAGAACAGAACACATAGAATGAACAAACAAACCTGCGAACCGTGACAATTTTTGATATTTATCCAAGGGCGCCAATTTTTTACCTAATTTAATATATGCATCTACTGCGAAATTACAACTGCAATAAATAATGTTATGAGATTAATGTTTTAAACAAACCATTGTCACTAAATTACTGAGTCATTGATTCAACCGATTCGTTCAAAACGATGAATCAATTAGGAAAATAGCGTTGAGTGCTGCTTTTCTTTGTTATGAAATATTTTCGTTGGTAAAATAGTTTTGTCTAAAATGTAAGTAACTTACTTGATTATAAATCATTTAACTTGATAATATTTGGCAAAACATTTTCATGTTATTACTTAACTGTATAATGTTATTAATAATAAACTGAACATGTTGAATGTTTCTTCTGTGAGTTTCTTGTGTGCTGTTATTGTTTTTGTTTTGATTTCTCCACTAAAGTCTCTCACAAAGAGACAGGCAGCGCTGGCCTCAGCTTTACCAAAATACGACAAATTATCCATTATCAATCGCTGGCTGAGGTATCACCTTATCGACACCATACACCTAATCGATGTATATTGTAATAATTGGTAGTTATCAAATAAAACGTGGGTCTAAAATATGCTATTTACACTTTTGCAGGGGTAGACTAGGACCAAAAAATGGCCCTGGACTCAGCCCACCGTACGGTGGCCGAGAGAGCTTAATGCGCTGCAACTGAAGCAAACACGTGCAAATAGAAAAAAAAAAAACAACAACAACAACATGCAAATAGGAAAAAAAAAAAACACCTGCAAATTAAAAAATCATCATCATCAGTTTCACAACACACGTGTGCTCCAAATACAGAAACATGCTGCAAATAACACAGACCACAGCGGAAATGTCCCCACAACCCTAATCTCTCACAACAAAATCTAACAAATGTCCTGGCTGGCGTCGAACACGCTTCGACCTCCCAGACTCAGCCCTGAGTCCATCATTGTCCGTTTCGGCGCTGGGAGGGGATTTTGGGGAGCCACTGTGGCTTCCATCAGTCTTTTGCTCTGGGACCAGTGGGTGGTACGGTGCCAATCGGTCCTTATGAAGCACCACCTGTCTACCCCGTCCAGGCATTCGGACCTGGATGAGACCACCTCAGAAATTTTGTCCAAAATCTCCTCAGGTCCCTGCCATTGATGAGTCAGTTTAGGTGACAACCCCCGCTTCCTATGGGGGCAGAACACCCACACTTTGATCCCGCACTGCATACGCCTCCGGCCACTTCGTAAAATAGTCCATAGCGACCAGGACAAAACGGTTGCCGGCTTCTGTGATGGGAAATGGACCCAAGATGTCCACACCAATCCTGCTGTAATGGCGCATGAGAGTGTTGACTGGGTCCCTTCTGTGCCGTGCAAATATCCCAGCAATGAACATGCAGCTCTGTATCCTGCCGACATCCCGGCCAGTAGAAACGCTGCCGCAGCTGCCGCACTGTCTTGGAGTTCCCAAAGTGTTCCCAAGTTCCTTTTGGACTTTTGACCTCTTGACAGTCCAGTCCTTTTTGTCTTTAGCCCAGACGAGACGCTTCTGATGCTGTCTCTTGTTCAAGAGTGGATTGACACAAGGAGGACTGGTGTGATATGTTCATATTTTCAGGTTCTGCTCAGAATCCAGGCAGCAGCGTTCTGTATGAGCTGCAACTCTCTTATGGTCTTTTTGGGAAGGCCAGTGAGGAGACCATTACAGTAATCCACCCTGCTGGCGATGAAAGCATGCACAAGTTTCTCTAAGTCTTGACTGGAAAAAAAAGCATCTAATTCTTCAAATATTTTTTCAGGTGATAGCATGCTGATTTAGTTATTGCTTTGACATGACTACTGAAATTAAAGGACAACTCCGGCGCAAAATGAACCTTTGGTCTAATTACACATTGCTACCTAGTCAACCGTTATCTGAGATTTGTTTTCATGATTGCCGAATGTAAATAGTTTTATCTCTAAAAACAGTTTAGCCTGTAACGCTAGTATAATGCTAGTATATAGGGCATAGAGTAATGACAAATAAAAATCGCTTGTTATTACCACTAACAAGGCTCAAAATAGCCCCACACTAACACGACAGCATAATAAGGGTCCCTACATTCAAACCGAAGCATTGAGAACGTTGTTAGTGTCCAAACAGTTTAATAAGAAGATATTTTATACACACAGTCAACTTCGCGAATACAGGAAGAAGCCATCTTGGAAAAATAGTCTCTACCAGTCGATCTACGAACGCCGATCCAAGTGCGCTGAACCGTTGTTTCCAGAAGGAATACAAACACAAACCGTTTTCTTCTCTTCAATATGTACACGTAGCCTACTGTTCGCGCTCACTGTATCACCTTATTCACATCTCACCAGCGCACTTGGATCGGCGTTCGTAGATCGACTGGTCGAGACTATTTTTCCAAGATGGCTTCTTCCTGTATTCGCGAAGTTGACTGTGTGTATAAAATATCTGCTTATTAAACTGTTTGGACACTGACAAAGTTCTCAATGCTTCGGTTTGAATGTAGGGACCCTTGTTATGCTGTCGTGTTACTGTGGGGGTATTTTGAGCCTTTTTAGTGGTAATAACAAGCGATTTTTATTTGTCATTACTCTATGCCGTATACACTAGCGATATACTAGCGTTATAGGCTAAACTGCTTTTAGAGATAAAACTATTTACATTCGGCAATCATGAAAACAAATCTCAGATAACGGTTGACTAGGTAACAATGTGTAATTAGACTTAAGGTTCATTTAGCGCCGGAGTTGTCCTTTAAGGTCTGACTCTAGAGACACACCAAGATTCCTGACTTGATTTTTAGTTGTTAGACCCCTAGCGTCAAGGTATGCATTCACCTTGAGAACTTCTTCTTTGTTTCCAAACGCAATGACTTCAGTTTTGTCTTTGTTTAACTGCAGAAAGTTTTGACACATCCAACCGTTTACTTCATCAATGCATTGGCACAGGGAGTTAATGGGGCTGTAGTCGTTAGGCGATAAGGGCAAAGTAGAGCTGTGTGTCGTCTGCATAGCTGTGGTAAGAGATTCAGTTCTTTCTCATTATTTGGCTCATTGGGAGCATACACAGGTTGAATAGGAGTGGTGCAAGAATTGAGCCTTGAGGGACTCCACATATCATGTGGCGCTTTTCCACTGCATAGTACGGTACGGTTCGGCTCAGTGCGCTTCGACTTTGCGTTTCCACTGCAGTAGTACCCCTTCAAAGTGTGTGGGACTGATCGTTATTTGCGCGCGCCTCTACTGCCATGACATCATCTTAAAAGCGCCACATTTTCAAACTCACAACACAGGAAAAATGGAGACTATCGAGGGATGGTGTTCCTGATTCTCGGTATGTGGTTGTTTTTAACTGCTAGACGGAAAAATGTGTTTAAAATGAGGCTGATGGCAGCAAAACAAAAATACTGCTAAAAAAGTGTCTCGTGTCGCAAATCCAATGACGCTAGTGACGCTGGTAGTGACGATTCTGTCTGACCAATCAGTGATCTGCAGTGTTTCACGTCACATTTTAGTACCGGTACGGTACGCTTGGAACCTCAACAGACCAGGTACCATTTAAAGCGAACCGAAGCGAACCGTACTGTACCGTACCATGCAGTGGAAAAGCACCACAAGTGAGCCGTACCGAACCGAACCGTACCGTACTATGCAGTGGAAAAGCGCCTATGGATGTCCACTCAGACTTATGGTCTCCTATGGTCAAATAATAACCTCTCCCTTCTAAGTATGACCTGAACCATTTTATGATTTTTCAGCCATTTTGCCAAAATTCTCTTAAAATGTCTTTGATTGCTCCTTGCTGCAGTTGGTCTGCCACTCCCACCCATGATGGCAAGTGTTGCCGCTTCTTGCGCTTGGCCCCGGTAATGGCTGCTTGCAGCTATATTGTTGTTCTTGCTTCTGTTTTATGTTTGATGTTTTGAAGTAAAATTACATTTGGGTTCTCAACCAGCTGGGTCCAGTGAATTCATTCATAACAATATGTGGTAACACTTTATTTTACGACCCGCAAACAACTGTATAAGTACACTGAAATTACGGTGAACGTTTCTGTAATTATAGTGTACTTCCGTGTAAGTATAAGGGAACAATATGTTAAGTTTGGGGTAATAAAGGGGTAACAAACAGATATACAACCTGCAAATAACTGTGTAAGTTCACTGAAATTACGGTGTACGTTTCTGTAATTTTAGTATACTTCCGTGAAGTTATAAGGGAACAATATGTTAAGTTTGGGGTAATAAGGGGGTAACAAGCAGATATGCAAGCAAATTATTTAATTAGTTAAAAAATAACAGGTACCTATTCTGTTAATATATTCCAGGCAAAAATTGTACGTCTGTTGTTTATAAAACATATCACATTTCTGGCAAAATATGTTTTCGTGCAATGTTACAGGGTAATTTTGACATCTGTGGGTTAAAAATTAAACGCACACACACACACACACACATATACTGTATATATATACTATGATAAAAATTAAATTTATTGCCATTTCTTACTAGATAAGTCAAAATAATTTGTTTTTGCTATAATTGTAATTTAGACCTTACCATGTGGTAATTAGTACCTTATCCCATTGAATTGCAATGCCACTTAAATGTCATGGCAAATATAATGTGTAGCCTAATTAAAAGTTTTTTTTTTTAGTTTTTTTTTTAGGTAACAGTACCTTTCTCTGCATTACAGCGCGTGTTGTTTCGTTTTGCTACATAGTAAGAATCGTTTGTTACCCCCTTATTCTGTGTAGTTACAGGGTAAGTGTAACTCCTGCGGGCTGTAAATTAAAGTGGTGCTTGATACCCCTTTATTACCCAAAACTTAACATATTGTTCCCTTATACTTACACGGAAGTACACTATAATTACAGAAACGTACACCGTAATTTCAGTGTACTTACACAGTTGTTTGCGGGTCGTAAAATAAAGTGTTACCCAATATGTGACTTTTGAGGGTTGTTTTCGTTGTTTTAACATGTGTTTAGGATATTTGTTTTAATGCATAGTTTTAACTCAGTTTAAATGTTAAGTCAATAACAGCCTCATGAAAGATCAATATCAGTGTCTTATCTAATATAGGTGTTAACTTGTTCAAATGTTATTATCTTAGCCAAAGCAAAGTTTTCACATCCGCTTAGGCTCAGGTTTCCTGTATTTAACACATTCAACGGTAACGTATCCTTCATTCCACTCCTGGGTCATTCCAAGCCTGAGCTTTATCATCTGACTCACCCAGAATCCAGACGCCTTGCCAGTGCTCGTCAAATCTGAGGACAGAAACACAAGACAAGAAACAAACGTAAGAATTATTTTGCCACACAAATAATTTCAAAATAAAAGTAGCCTAATGCTTTTAGTAAGTCTTTCACTGAAACATGGTCAGAGTTGAGTGTAATTGTGAAAAACTTTTCTCCTTTTGTTTGCAGACTATGTTTCTTACAAAAACGTTTTTCGTGATCCTTTTCAGTCTTTCACTGAATGTATGGCTCTGTGAGACTGCAACTGTGATACTTTGTAAGAAGTATAATATATATTGTTTTTTTATTGAAATGAATTTATCTTAAAATGTTGAAATATTTTTTTTATTACAATATATTCCACTCAATCTTTGTCTTACATTGCAGTGGATCAACAAGAAGATATTAAAACAGTTGATATCAATCTTGGGAAAGCATATGCCGCTCGAAGCTGCAAAGAACTTCAGAAAAAGTATCATGTTAAGGATGGTACGCTCATTTTATGTTAATATTTGATCCTAAGCAACAACTGCAGTGAAATGACTCATAATGTTTTTGTTGTTAGACGGCCTGTACTATCTGAACTCCTCCAGAGGCGTCCTGTACCAGACCTTCTGTGATATGACCACTGCGGGCGGAGGCTGGACGCTGGTCGCCAGTGTTCATGAAAACAACATATACGGAAAGTGCACTGTTGGTGATCGCTGGTCTAGTCAGCAGGGCAGTGAACCAAAACGGCCTGATGGTGAAGGGACATGGGCAAACACAGTCACATTCGGAAGTGCAGATGCCTCTACAAGCGATGATTATAAGGTATTTCTATTAAATGTATGGTTTTGCAGCAATAGTTAAAGGAACAGAAAGGACACAAGAGTGAGAATGTTTTTGTAAAATCTGAAACGTTTCCCTTCTGTCACAGAATCCTGGATACTTTGACATCCCAGCACAAGATGTGTCCGTGTGGCACGTTCCTAATAATATGGAGGTGGAATCCTGGAGCGCTTCCTCCATCCTGCGATACCACTCCGAAAATCACTTCTTAACTCTCCACGGGGGAAACCTTTACAACTTATTCAAGGTCGGATAAACTTCAACACCATTTTTGGGTTTGAAACATGTGACAAAACTACAATTTTAGTGAAATTACCATAACACCGTTTCCCCCCCACAGAAATTCCCGGTGAGGTTTGGCATAGGGACATGCATCACTGATAATGGACCTGTTATTCCAATAGTGTATGACTACGGAAATGCGGATAACATCAGAAATCTCTATGGTCCCAATTCAAGAAGTATGGCTCCTTTATTTAAGCAAGTCACTTAAAAACAAGTTCTTATTTACAACAACAGCCTGGCACTATCCCTTGAGCAGTGTTGTAGTCGAGACCACCTCACTCGAGTCCGAGTCAAGACCGAGTCCATAGAGAGTCGAGTCCGAGACCAGAGACGGTCGAGTCCGAGTCGAGACCGAGAGCAGTGAGGGTTGATTACCTGATTTACTTTTATTTACTTAGAGAATTTTTTTTTTTTTTACTGAATTTACTTAGAGTTTAAAAAATATGATCAGTTTAGGGTAAAAAGGCCACATAGTAGGTGGTGTTAAAAGTAATTTTATTACAATTTGTCATGCGCAGTTGCGCACTAGAAAATCACCAATCACTGGGCGTGTCAATCAATTTAAAGAAATATTTTATTAACATACATTAATAATCATGAAAAATATTTTGAATTGAACTCGAGTGGACTAGGGAATATGTCCGAGTCCTAAAAAAAAAATGTTCGAGTACGAGTCAATTCCGAGTCCAAATGGACACGAGTCCATGACAAGACCAAGACCATTAAAATATGGTCTCGAGACCGAGTCCGAGACGAGTCCGAGTCGCGAGTACTACAACACTGCCCTTGAGACAAGTTTTTTCAAATGGTTTGAATGAAAGTGCCTTCATCAGTTTACAGTATCTGAAAATCTGTGTATTATTAAGTGATTAAGTGGTGTACAAGGCATCATCATTGTTGAGATCCAATCACTTTATTGAATAAAAGCCATGTGTTCATGACAGATTATCATCACTGATATATTCTGTGCATTTTCCCAGCAAATTTTCAGCCTGGATTCATCTCATTCAGAGTCTTTAATCATGAACGGGCAGCCATGGCTCTGTGTTCAGGTACCAAACCAACCGACTGCAACACTGAACATGTGAGTAGAAATAATATTCTGCAATGCATGGACAGCATTTGTAAAATTAATAAATTTACAATGAAAATAAGTCATTTTTGTCAGTAATGTCCTCATATTGTTGCAGTTCTGTATTGGTGGAGGTGGACACTTTCCCGAGGCGTCCCCTAGGCAGTGCGGGGACTTTACGGGATTTGACTGGGATGTTGCGGGATGGAGCGCTTCTAAAGAGATCACTGAAGCAGCCGTGCTTCTTTTTTATCGCTGACACTCACAGCAATCTGAAATCACCAGCATCCTTTACTTCTTTCTAAGATTTTCCAGATTAATTAACACCTGAATTTTACATACACAATTATTTGCTCAAATGTATTTCTTATATCCCATGGTTGTCAATTATACTGTGTTCAGACACCAGATTAAATACTTTCGTTTAACTTCTAGTCTACAAGGTACTTTGACAAATTTTGTAATGAATCATTTCTAACAATTCTTTTTCATGCAGGATATTTGTAATATTCTTTTGAAAACGAAATGTCCGCAGCACTTGGGCCAAATAGTAAAAATGATGGACATGACATTGAAATATAATAATAGCCCCATGACATATTATTGAGTAATTAACAAATTGCTTTGACATTAAAAGGAGGAGATTGCTGAATTTGCACTTATGTTGAACCAATCATATTAGAGAAAAATGGTGTGATGATATTGAGTAATATGTCATGTTACCTTTACTATGTACCTATCCTATAACTCTTGTACTCTTCTTGCTTGTGGGATTCTCTCTAGAATGTGTGATTCCCTCCCTGTCGTGATTAAAGCATATTCAAAGGCATTGTCTGGAGTCTGTCTGGTTATTAATGCACAGCGGGTTACCGGAGCACTAGAGATCTTATTCACAAGTGATAGTGTTCACAGGGGACGAGACGTCGGGGGTTAGGAAATGCGCAACAAGTCAGGTGCATAGGGGAATTTCTACTACTACGATATTTAAATAAATATCATATATTAACTTAATTTAGATTTTTCTTTTTTTTTTCTTTTAAACATGTATATTTCTACAAAGCATTGGAGAATATTGATTGATGTAATGCATCTGAAATGATCATAGAATTGTAAGTGAATGCACGAGCATAACCCGGAGTCAGCGGTGGTCCAGCGGTAGTGGCAACCAGGAGGACGTTCCCTTTCAGTCGATAAGTCGACTGAAATGGGGAGACTTTGAAAACGCCACTAAAGCTGCCACCTTCCCGTGCCTAGACAAAAGCCTCCTGATGCCCCCGCATTTGAGGCGGGGAAGGACAGGGCATAGGCCAGGGAAGTCACTGCATGCTGTACATTGGAAGGAAGGGATGCTGCGGAAGCCACATACCCAGAGGGAGGTAACGTGGAGAATACACATATGAACTGGGCGGATGACCGGGCAGAATTTTAATTTTAATAATTTTAATAATTTTCGTAATACTAGTATGACATATGGAATGTCACGGGGTTGTATTTGAAGGGTAGGCTACTACCCTGAGGTTTTAGTGTCAGTTTTATCAAAGGTGCGGGACTTATGACCTGTAGTCATAATCGCCAGCCACGAGGGGGCTCACTTTGGCTGATCTGTCACGTTCGCTTGCAAAAAGGCCAGCAGAGCTGCTAAAATGTCAAATGAATTATTATTTTAGGTAGTTATTATCACAATAATCCATGTCCAAGAGTCCATTTCCCCAGATGAGATGGTTTTTATACGTTATTTGACACTATATTATAAACACTGACCTCCTCGAGCTTTTATTTTGGCACTTCCGGTTACCGCATTTTTCTATTTGCATATTACCTAAATATTTAGTTTCACCCAAAACATTTAGATTCAACATTTATATTTAGATTTAACATTTAGAATTAGATTTAACATTTATATTTAACATTTAAATTTAGATTTAACATTTACATTTAACATTTAGGTTTAGATTTAACATGTAGATTTCGATTTAACATTTGGGTGTAACATTTAATATTTAGATTTAACTATTTAGAATTTAAAATGAGAACAAGCTGCTTTGTCATATTACACTTCATTTTAGCTAATAGCTACTGTCTGTGTCTGTCTCACTGAAAAGCTTGCGTGCCAAAGTCATTCATTTCATTGGATCACTTGCTGGTGACGATGCAGCCTGTGGGCAGGCTTATTCTAATCTGAAAAAAAATAAAAATAAAGCCTACCCGGAAGTGCGCAAAAACTGCAATACATGAAAAATCTGCTAGGTGCAGGTCCCAAAAAGGAGAAAATGTACATAGTTCAAATTTCTTATTGCATGAGATTTCACAAATATTGAAATAATAATATATATGATAAAGTGTGAACAGTGAAAAGTGGAAGTCTCTCTTCTTCAGAATCAGAAATCACTCTGGCAAAGCAGCAACACCATTAAAGACTAAAGAAAATGTCATACTACAAACTACGCCGGTTAAATGGTATGTGCAAAAATGGGTTTATTTTCAAATGAAAAATTATTAATAGAAAAAAAAAAAACATGACAACAATTAGCAGATGGCAAATTTGATTTAGATGTTTATCAATTAATTTAGCAAAAAGTCTAATATAATACGCTTAGTGTCCTGCAAATATACTATAAATAATAATAAAACTTGAAACTTTTTTGCGTCTATAAAACTAAAAACTAGTGCAAAAACCACATCCTGAACCTGGAATTTCATGAAGCTCAGCAACTTTTCAAACAAACATACCGGTAATAGGATTATAACAGGTCACAATGACAGCAGTAACAAACATTTAAACAACTGGAGAATCTAAAAGTTAACCCCAACCAATCCAGCAGAACCCGACTGAGACCGATCCGAGCACACGGACCCGTTCGCCCGAGAGGACCGTGAGCCTTTGGACTGAAGACTGACTGAACTTGCTGAGCGAGAGCCTCCGCTGGCCCTCTGACGGCTCGAGGGGTCCGAGGACATTCGGCTCTGCTCCGGGGCCTCAAACTCAAGAGGCTCCTGTAACGCCTGCGAGGAACGACACAAGCCGACTGGAGTTAGAGGCACTTCTGGTTGGGAATGAGGCTGGGGAATGTCTTCAGCTTTAGCAGGAGGTTCTGAGTGAGTCTTTGATTCAGGTCGAGGGACGTCTGCCATCTGTGTGGAGATTAGAGAAATAATAATAATGATATAAATAAAACAAATACACTATCATTCAAAAGTTTGGGGTCGGTAAGATTATCTTCCAAGTGAGATTAATGATTATTATTCTTTAAAAAAAAAATTTATTACTCTCCTTATTAGTTAGGACTTCATTTGGAATAAAAATGTTTATGTTTTTGAAAGAAGTCTCACCAAGGTTGCATTTATTTGATCAAAAATACAGTAAAAACTGCGAAATATCATTCAAATATAAATTAACTTTTCTATGTGTATATACACTCACCTAAAGGATTATTAGGAACACCATACTAATACTGTGTTTGACCCCCGTTCACCTTCAGAACTGCATTAATTCTTCGTGGCGTTGATTCAACAAGGTGCTGAAAGCGTTCTTTAGAAATGTTGGGCCATATTGATAGGATAGCATCTTGCAGTTGATGGAGATTTGTGGGATGCACATCCAGGACACGAAGCTCCCGTTCCACCACATCCCAAAGATGCTCTATTGGGTTGAGATCTGGTGACTGTGGCGGCCATTTTAGTCCAGTCAACTCATTGACATGTTCAAGAAACCAATTTGAAATGATTGGAGCTTTGTGACATGGTGCATTATCCTGCTGGAAGTAGCCATCAGAGGATGGGGACATGGTGGCCATAAAGGGATGGACATGGTCAGAAACAATGCTCAGGTAGGCCGTGGCATTTAAACGATGCCCAATTGGCACTAAGGGGCCTAAAGTGTGCCAAGAAAACATCCCCCACACCATTACACCACCACCACCAGCCTGCACAGTGGGAACAAGGTATGATGGATCCATGTTCTCATTCTGTTTACGCCAAATTCTGACTCTACCAACAGAAATCGAGACTCATCAGACCAGGCAACATTTTTCCAGTCTTCAACTGTCCGATTTTGGTGAGCTCTTGCAACGCGTCACCTCTTTTTCCTATTTGTAGTGGAGATGAGTGGTACCCGGTGGGGTCTTCTGCTGTTGTAGCCCATCCATTTATTACACCATGTGGTAAATGCCCATTTTTGCAACATGCTGTTTTTGTGCATGTATCTTTATATGTAAATTGTCTGATTGACCCCGCCCACTTTCCGGAAGAGGGCGGAGCCTGTACAGCTTGTGCCTCAGATACTCTGCCAAAAACTAAAACATCTGTTTGGTTTTGATTGATCTCTATTGTGTTCACGCTCACGTATCATTTCAGTTCTTAATCACGAAAGTTTAGTAAAGTGGGGATTCCGTGTTCATTTGTGATGTCACATTGGATCACATTCCTGATTGGCTCATTTTGAGACACTGTTTTAGATTTATGGGGAAAATAAATGGAGTGGATTTTTACCACAACAGGTTGGTTGTGTACACACACTGCGGACACATAAAAAAATCTAACTGATCCCAAACTTTTGAATGGAAGTAAATAAATATTCATTTTTCATTAAATAATTTTGTGTGTCATGTGTGCTCACGGCTGAAGTCTCCCTCCTCTCCTCGTTTCTCTGGTTCTCTCGGCTGATGTGTGTCCGCTCTGTTGAGGAGAGCTGAGGATGCCCAAGAAGCCCGAAGTCTGATTGGTCAATTCCAGCCATAGATGCAAACCGGCCCAGCCTAACAGCGAGAAATTCCCAATTAATCCCAACGAAATCTTCAAAGAATAAAAATAACCTGTCATCACGACTTCTGTAGATGTAAAATATTAGATTTCAGGTAACAGATCAGACAAACCCAGCATCTTTCAGCAGGTCCAGGAAGGCGTGGAATTTGTGGAAGGAGGATTCGATGCTCTCCAGCACATGTTCATCCTCTAGAACAGAGGCGTTGAGATGGGCTTCAGACAGGGATTGGTTCAGACTGCGCAAACGCTCATTCTCCAGCTCCAGCTACAGGAAGAGACATGATTAACATTACTTTCTGAAATGTTACAGTTCATTTTGCCAACAGAATGACTGGGAATACGTGTACCTCCACCAGGCGAGAGTTGGTCTTCAGTCTGGTGTTCCTCTCCTCTGCCAGCCTCAGCCGACACTCTTCTAGCGCCACCTGTGGGTGAGCGGAGGAAGTGCAGCGCATTATACTTCATGTTATACAGCTAAAAATATTTAGCTGGATAATTAAGCCATGCTTAAAAATGTCAGAATGTCTTTACATTAGATCAAATATATGAAGAGTTCAGATGCAAAAGCCTCTAAATGCCATTTGAAATTTTCTTCTTTAATGATGATTTTTATCAAACTTGTATATTTAAGTTCAGTGATTTCACTTAAATGGCAATGATAATTACCTATTAATTGTTATTTAAGTGAAATTACTGAACTTAAATATACAAGTTTGATAAAAATCATCATTAAAGAAAATTTCAAATGGCATTTAGCGGCTTTTGCATCTGAACTCTTTATATACACCAAGTGCCACTGTACTTTTGGGGCATTTTGTTTTTTATTTTTGTTATATTAACCACAATACAATTTTGGGAAACTTTTTCATCACTATCATTGCTACTTTTCATTAATTGGATTATTTTACCCGTGTCCCAGACTTTCTGTTTCAAACTATGAGTTAATCATAAAAATAAGAACTATTACATGATTATTACATATTTCTGAGTAAATCCAAACAGAAGGACATGATCATAAGCCATTACCCACCACACCGAACTGCTTAGCTTTGTTTTTATTTATTTTACTTAAATTTGTGTATTTGTGAGTGAATATCTGGAGATGAATTATGAGATATGACTTAAAAAATGTTGGGAAAAGAATACACTGTTGGAAAATGTTACTGGACAAATTAAAAGAATTGGTGGCAGAGGCTCAGTGGTTCATGTAGGTCGTCTACAAACCGGAAGGTTGGTGGTTCAATCTTGGCAAGACACCTAACCCCAGCTGTGTGTGTGTGTGACACCTAACCCTGGCTAATGCCGTCGGTGAGGGAATAGGTGAATATGAGGCAAAATGTAAAGCGCTTTGGTTGCCATTGGGTCTGTGAAAGCACCATTTCAGGGTTTCTCAAACTCGGTCCTGGAGGGCCACTGTCCTGCAGAGTTTAGCTCCAACCCTGATCAAACACACCTACCTGTGAGTTTCTACTGATCCTGAAGACCTTGATTAGCTTGCTCAGGTGTGTTTGTTCAGGATTGGAGCTAAACTCTGGTAACTCTGCTGGACAGTGGACCGGATTCTGACCGAGTTTGAGAAACCCTGCACTATATAAATGCAGTCCTTTTACCATTTTATTTTCTAAAGGGCCATTAGTGGCTCATACTGTACACTACCAGGTAAAATATTTGGGAATATTTATGATTTTTCTATGTTTTTGAAAGATTTGTCTTCTCACCAAGGATGATCAAAAATACTAAAAAAAAAAAAAGTAATTGTGAAATATTATTGCAAGTTAAAATAACTGTTTTCTATGTGAATGTTTTTTAAAAACATAATTTATTCCTTTGATCAGCATCATTACTCCAGTCTTCAGTGTCACACAATCCTTCAGAAATCACTCTAATATGATGATTTGATGATCAAGAAACATTATTATTTATGTTGAAAACAGTTGTGCTGCTTCATAGTATTATGGAAATCGTGATGCACTACCATTCAAAAAGTTTGGGGTCAGTAAGATTTTTTTTTTTAAAGAAATTATTACTTTTCTGCAAAGACGTATTAAATTGTTTAAAAGTGGCAGTAAAGACATTTATAGTATTTCAAATAAACACTGTTCTTTTTTAACTTAACATTCGTCAAAGAATGTGTCCCTCTTTCCAACATTTCGTGTTTTCCATATTGATAAGCATTATTAATCTATTAGCAGCACCATTAATAATTGATTACAAATGAGCAAGAAATCGGCATGTTAGAATAATTTCAAAAGGATCATGAGACTGGAGTAATGATGCTGAAAATTCAGCTTTGATCGCAGGAGTAAATTTCTAAAAAATATATTCAGATAGAAAACAGTTCTTTTAAATTGCAATAATATATATATATTTTTTACTGTGTTTTTCTTCATACAAAGGCAGCCTGAGTGAGCAGACGAGACCTTCAAAACATTAAACTTTTAAAAACTCCTTTGATTGGTATTATATACTCATGTCAACTCTCTGAAGACTGAAGAGTCTCTCCTAACTAAATTGACCTCGCCTCCTCCTGCAATACACTCATGACACACACTGTTACTGTGTCACCTGTAATCGGCTGTTCTCTGTCTGTAGTCTTCTGAACTGGTAGCTTGTGATTTTCTCCTGAGGACTCGGTACATGTGCATCATCCACCTCTTCGGACTCGGACTCGGTCTCCACCGTTACCCTCACAGAGGTGGCGTTCTGACGAACAAAAGAGCACCATAAATCAGCAATTAGTAAGTCCCTTTGGATAACAGTGCCTGATAAATAAATAAATGCCAATGCAAAAACATCATTTACATAAACATAAAGCAATAAAACAGCCCTTACTTGAAAACTCTGGTCTGGCATCCCATCAGCCTGTGACGCACCTCTTTATAGATCGACAAAGAGAGACACGTTCATGTATCTTATTGACTTCAATGGAAAAGCAGATCTAAATTCTATCAGGCAACTCTCATTTATAAAACTGTGCAAAGGATGCTTCCTAAACGTGTACGTCCGCCTGAATGCAAAAATGGCATTTAGCAATAAATATTCACTTATAAAACCGTCGCAAAATTCCCTTTATAAATCCCAAGATTGTGCGCACATGAGTCTCAATCTAGCCAAATAGTATTTTCAATTGCTTAATATTTTTAATGGAAACAGATAGGCCTATTCCTGCATTACTCATTGTTTGCATGTAAATGTTTTCTCAGACGATGAGTATCATGCGCTAAGCAATCCTCGCTGTAGTTAAAACTTTAAAACACAGCATGCCATAGAAACCGTTTTCAAAGCATCGCATCCAGCACAAATATTTCTATCTATTAGAAAATAAAAAATGTAGATTTCATGTTATTTAAGTGCTTAATGAGAATAGCATATTTTAGTGTATATATCAGATGTATTTTTTGTCTGGAAAAAATCCTCGTTGTCATTTTGCGTCATCGGAGGATTGTCCAGAGGCTAAAGACTACAGTCAGTAGTCAGGTCTGTCCCGCATGTCCTCAACCCGCCCATAGAGGGCGATCTCACTCACAGAATGAACACATAGTGTCGGCCATCTTTATTTGGAAGCTAAGCTAGCAGGCTCTTGTTCTGTGGAGAAAGCTGAGTAGTCGGGGTTACGTCCTCTTTTTCCCGGACATATCCGGCCGTCGATGTCCGGGATTCGGCTTTTGCTTTCTGCAGTCGCCATTCATTGTTTACATGCACAGCTTTTGTTTCAGTCGAACTGAATTCCTTCTGATTGGTGAATCTGACTGTAGTGTTTACATGAACGCTAAACAAGTGATCGGTTGATGTGTGTTTTAACGTTGCTAAGAAAATTCCCGCTCCTTCGTGAGAGATACGAGACCGGTGCGTCTCACAGGTGTCGCTCATCGGTAATCACGCCACCGGCCTCGCGCCGTTCTCCCGCGGCCCTCACTCGTCCCGCTCGCCACAGTAAACATGATGAATGGCGACTGTAGAACGCAAAAGCCGAATCCCGGACATTTTGGGCGATCTCGAAACATTTTCAGGCAGACTCATCACGGAGACTCACTAGTAGCCTAGACTTGTTGTTTAACGACTGCGCTCTGTTACCGGTAGGCGTGGCCTCCTAGGGCAGCAAAGCAAGGGCATTCTGGGAGTTGTTGTCTTTCATCAAAATAAGCAAAAAATACATTTCCTGGCTTTTCTCAGTCTAGAAAGCTCCAAATTCAAAAATAATTTCACATTTCTTCTACAAAAATGACCCGTTTTAAATACACATTCATCTTTCCAGAGGTGAAGTATCCCTTTAACCTGTTATTGTCAGTCCGTCAACTCACCAGCGGTGTTGCCAAACCGCTCCGTCTCCAAATTGTTTGTACACATGGGTCAGAGTTCATGCGGCAATTTTCCAGTCATGTTTGTTTTTATAAATCACAACTTATGCGTTGGAAGTGGTGTACGGCTTTGTGCGACGCAACGGTTATAAACAAGTCTGAAACCCATCCTGAGACTGATATCACTTATCATGTGCTTACCTCTGTAGGCCCGCCCGAGCAGCAGTGCGCCATGGG
The DNA here is from genome assembly GCF_016745375.1 of Pimephales promelas. Next base: position 7,437,254 of record NW_024121199.1, on the reverse strand, counting down.
ACGTACCCCACTGACCCAGGCCGAGGAGGCCTCCACACAGAGTTTACCGAGGACCGGCGAGACCCTGCGGAGAATGATGGTGAACAGTCCAGTCAAACAGTCTAAACATCTCACCGCTAGAAAAAACTAGCCAAATAACTCACATACCGATTCGATAAGTAGCTTTCCCTGCGTTCCTCCTCCTCAACTGCTGAGACTGATCAAGAGTGTCTTTAGGAGAAGAAGGTTTAAGCCAAAGATACTGGAACACACAACACACTGACAATGAGGACGGCACATGTCCTTTTAACTGACTGTTAAAGATCAAGAAACAACAGATTCATGTAATATCTAATAATCTAAAACATTTGCAAAAGTTTTCAGACCTGTGAATCATGGATTTTGACGTTCATGAGAACTTTTTTGAGCACAGCTTTCACCACATTATTATCTAAAAGAAAAGGAAAGAGTTGACAAAGTAATGTGAAGATGATTTAGAGTTGGCCAAACATCAACTTCTTGAGGAACTGTGATCATTTTATACATTAGAATATTAAACGATTCGATTTGGTGAAAATCGGACCAACGGTTTAGGAGAAATTCGAAAAAGAAGGTTTTAAAAGAAAATAAAGATGGCGGACAGGAAGTTTGACTGGTATCCATGTTTTCGGCACGACCCAAGGAATCTATTAAGATCAGTGTCAATACAATAGGCAAATTCATTCAAAAGTTATTAGCATTTTAGGAAATTAAATTATAACTTTTGACCAAAAGGTGGCAGTGAAATCTTTTGGTTACCTTCAAGGCATGCTGCTTATGGCACACACTGAGTTTCGTAATGTTACACCAATTCATTCGTTAAGAATAGCATTTTACATCACAATACTGTATTGAAGTCAATGGGAATTTCATGTTTTGTTATATTATAGCGCCACCAAGAGGCAAAATCCCACCATTTTTTCTTTGTGTCCTCAGAGTGAGTCCATACATCTGTGTGCCAATTTTGGTTAGTTATAGACATTTAATTTAGTTATAGACATTTATGTGAAAAAACACGTCAAAAATGACTGACACGTGACTTTGATTGAATTGTACTACCCCTTACAAAATAATAATAATAGTAATAATAGGAACCGGAACAGATAAAATAGGTGCCTCCACACCTTTGGTGCTTTGCCCCTAAATATATTCAAATAGAAAGCAGTTATTCCAAATTGTAATAATATTTCACAATATTACTGCATTTTTAATTAAAATAAATGCAGCCAGAAGAGATTTCTTTCAAAAACATTAAACATCTTCCTGACCCCAAACGCAAAGTTTTAGATGAGTTACCGATCAGCGGGTTTCTCCTGATGTCAAGCACACACAGAGTGGAATTGGACTGAAGCATCTTCTCTAGATCATGCGCTCCTTCGTTTGAGATCCCACAGCGCTGCAGGTCCACCGCTAGAGGAACAGAAGGTGGAGATGTGGGTCTATGTGTGCTAGTCAAATATACCGTATATGCCTGTGTTAGAGTTGTCAAAAAGTACAGACTCCGGTAACAAGTCGGTACTGAAATTTAAAAAATGTGAAATTACATTTTTTTTGAGTAATGTTGAATGGATTCTTAAAATACTTAAATATCTCTTAAATGCCTCTGATTGGCCATTGTGTTCACGCACTCATAACATATACCCTGCGTCCCAATTCGCTTACTTATACTACGCCCTAAAAGTATGTAAAACATTCAGGAGAGCAAGGTGCAACTGCAAACTCAAGTGAAATCAATATGCAATAGCCATTTTAACTCTTCATCCTCCCTATTTTTAATTTCTATTTTTCTTCCCCTTTGTTTTTGTTGTTTTTTTGTTTTGTTTGTATAATATTTGTACCTTTTTTTATTTTATTTATTTATTTATTATTATTATTTTTTTATTTTTATTTTATTTTATTTATTTTTTATTTATTTATTTTTTTTTTTTTATCCCCCTTATTTTTTTTTTTTTTTTTTTTGTGTATGTGTATATGTAGGTATGTATGTATATATATATATCTATGTATATGTATGTATATGTGTATGGATACATGGGTATGTGTGTAAACATGCAGATATGTGCGTATGAATATGTATGCACGTGTATGGGTTTATACATGTAGGTAAGAGAGATATAGATGCATCCGTATTGCCATCTGTCGATTTTGATTGTATATTTGTATACGTTGGCTCACTTTTCTCCTTTTGTATTATTATTTTGTTTGTTTCTATGTTCATTTGTCTGTTTGTTTGTTTTTTTCCTCTTACTGTTATGTTTGTTTACTTGTACTCTTTTTTTATATTGATTCCTTAAAAAAAAAAAAAAAAAAAAAAGTATGTACTCTTTTTGTGAAGAAAAAGTACATACTTTTGAGTGTGTAGCAAAAGAGTAGGCAAGCTTTGGGACGTACTATCACGTCATCTTTAAAGATGAACTGAACTGAAATTTGAAAAAAGGTGACATAACAGATGTATTTTATTAATTATCATTGGTACAATTTTTAAAATTGCATAATTTGTTAAAAGGGATAAAATGGTACATTGAAAGTGTTGTTTTTGTTACACGGGCGCCGCCATGTTGGATTTCAACATTCGACTACGTCACTGGCATGGTAAGCCACTCCGTTGCCTACCCGCACCAGCAGAACAGCCGTAGCTTGTAAACAGTCTGAGGCGCGCTGACATGGCTGAAGAAACAGAATTTTTAGCGACACACTATCTAGAGATATGTACTTTCGTCAATGAGTACATGAAACGTCTGACAATGCATGCATTAAATGTTTTATTTACACAAGTTACAAGTTCAACACATCACGTTAACGTTACACGAATCCTTGATATTCGGCTGAGGGGAAAAGATTCCTGATGTATAGTTCACGGTAAAGGATGGGATTCTCCTTTCTAAATGCACCCTCGACCATAGAGTGAACTGCCAGTACGCTGTTAATCTAAACAGTCTGAGAAAAGTATAACAAGTTAGCCCAGCCTTGTCGCCTATTCGGAAAATACCCTGTTACTGATGGGGCGCTCGCGTCTCAGCTCGGACATCCATTAGAGACAGCATAGCCTCCCCCAACACGTTTCTCTCACCGAACAGCATCCGAAATGAACGGTGCATAGTGATGCATTTTTCGCCGATCAATAAATGTTCCAGGTTGACCTCTCTGCAACAGATCGACTCCTGTGCAGTATGCATACTCCACAGCGCTCGCGCCCACAGTGACTTCCCCCCAAACGATCCTGTACTGTAAGTGAAGCCTAAAACTGATCGTCCTCCATGTGGTGGTCGTCAGACACTACCGGCCTGTCCCTCGCGGGCTCAAATGCGTAATCCATGCCGTTAAAAGTGCTCATTTTCGTCTGTGTATACAGGACCTGCAGCTGTTGCCTATGGAGCTCCGCGGGTCCTACCATGCCAGTGACGTCATCGAAATTGCCAGCGCTAACAAGCGCAATTTTGCGTTGCTTATAAAAAGCTATATTACTATTTTTTATTAAAATGTTTAGTGTAATTTACTTTTAATTGTCATAAACAACACGTTTTCATCGTCGATTTTTTTCAGTTCAGTTCATCTTTAACGGACAGCTCTGTCGCGTGCTGCGTGCATCCTGTCACCGTAAACTGCCCTGTCAATCATCTTTTCACAGTTAAAATAAGCCATTCAATCTAATTTGATTTCCTACCGTTTCGGAGCACGTTCATCTGCCAATCGTGGGTCTTTAATGCGGATACTTCCTCGTGTTTTGCTACTTGAATATAATGATGCTTTTAAAACGTAATGGCTAAACGTGTCTTTACAAAAGTTCACAATGCTGCTGCAGATGCAATATAATGTGGAGAACATTGAATAAATTATTTTCATTAGGTTAGATACTGATAATTAATCACTTAAACCTCTTTATCTAAACCTCTCAACATAACCGCGGGACTCGCGCGACCTCCGTATCTGTAGTTTTTTAACACTTTTTACTCGTGTTTGTAGTTCTCTAACCGAATCCTCGTCCAACGCGCAATGGGTTGTGGGCAATATCAGCCGTTAGAGTGTGCATCGATCTACACTTCGGATTCTGACCGGAAAAAGTAGACCATCCGGGTATCTTTGAAACACTCATTTCAACATACTACGGTTTGGGACGCACTAATTCTATTTTCGAATACTATTTAGGACGGATAGTATGCGAATTGGGACGCAGACATACACTCACCTAAAGGATTATTAGGAACACCTGTTCAATTTCTCATTAATGCAATTATCGAATCAACCAATCACATGGCAGTTGCTTCAATGCATTTAGGGGTGTGATCCTGATCAAGACAATCTCCTGAACTCCAAACTGAATGTCAGAATGGGAAAGAAAGGGGATTTAAGCGATTTTGAGCGTGGCATGGTTGTTGGTGCCGGTCTGAGTATTTCACAATCTCCTCAGTTACTGGGATTTTCACGCGCAACCATTTCTAGGGTTTACAAAGAATGGTGTGAAAAGGGAAAAACGTCCAGTATGCGGCAGTCCTGTGGGCGAAAATGCCTTGTTGATGCGAGAGGTCAGAGGTGAATGGGCCGACTGATTCAAGCTGATAGAAGAGCAACTTTGACTGAAATAACCACTCGTTACAACCGAGGTATGCAGCAAAGCATTTGTGAAGCCACAACACACACAACCTTGAGGCGGATGGGCTACAACAGCAGAAGACCCCACCGGGTACCACTCATCTCCTCTACAAATAGAAAGAAGAGGCGACAATTTGCAAGAGCTCACCAAAATTGAACAGTTGAAGAGTGGAAAAATGTTGCCTGGTCTGATGAGTCTCGATTTCAGATGTTAGAGTCAGAATTTGGCGTAAACAGAATGAGAACATGGATCCATCATGCCTTGTTCCCACTGTGCAGGCTGGTGGTGGTGGTGTAATGGTGTGGGGGATGTTTTCTTGGCACACTTTAGGCCCCTTAGTGCCAATTGGGCATCGTTTAAATGCCACGGCCTACCTGAGCATTGCTTCTGACCATGTCCATCCCTTTATGGCCACCATGTCCCCATCCTCTGATGGCTACTTCCAGCAGGATCATGCACCAGGTCACAAAGCTGGAATCATTTCAAACTGGTTTCTTGAACATGTCAATGAGTTGACTGCACTAAAATGGCCCCCACAGTCACCAGATCTCAACCCAATAGAGCATCTTTGGGATGTGGTGGAGCCTGGATGTGCATCCCACAAATCTCAATCAACTGCAAGATGCGATCCTATCAATATAGGCCAACATTTCTAAAGAATGCTTTCAGCACCTTGTTGAATCAATGCCACGAAGAATTAATGCAGTTCTGAAGGTGAAAAGGGGTTCCTAATAATCCTTTAGGTGAGTGTATATTGAGCGTGTCAACACAATGGCCAATCAGAGGTGTTTGAGAATCTGTTCAACAGCGTTGAAAATGATAGAGGGAAATGCTGGTATCGTCACATTTTTAAAGTTTCAATGCGACCTAACTCTAGCCTGTGTGTTGAAGAGTGACCTCTCGAACCTTTGACCCACAGGTCCTCTGTAAGCTCACGGGCGAGTGCCATTACTCCTCTGTCTCCGATCAGAATGTTGTCGTTGAGAGTAACTCTGCGCAGTCCTTTCATGGCCTCAAACTCAGCCCTCCTGTAGCGCAGCGTCTCCACCCACACCGTACTGTGCCGCCTCACCGCCTGGTGCTAAACGACAGGTGAAACTCAGGAATCTGCTTCCAGAGACATTAATTATACTAATAAATGAGGACTTGTACCTTAATGATGTTCGCCATATGCTCTGCTCCTTGCCAGGTAATATTACAGGAAGTGAAATCCACGGTCTTAATCGATGATGAATATTTCACACTCTGACAAATGACTGATCAAAGGACAATATAACAACAAAAATATTTTCTGCATTAATAACATTACAAATACATATAAACACAATGTTTGCATGTGAACAAAAACTTCTCGCATATGAGTGACCAGTGCTGATTACATGTAATATGGATTATGTAATCAGATTACACAAATTAAAGGAGTAGTTCACTTTTAAAAAAACTTTTCCTGATAATTTACTCACCCCCATGTCATCCAAGATGTCCACGTCTTTCTTTCTTCAGTCGAAAAGAAATTAAGGTTTTTGATGAAAACATTCCAGGATTTTCTCCATATAATGGACTTCAATGGGAACCAAACGGTTCAAGATCCAAATGAGAGTTTCAGTGCAGCTTCAAAGGGCTTTAAACGACACCAGACGATGAATAAGGGTCTTATCAAGCGAAACGATCGATCATTTAAAAAATAAATCAAAAAGTTTACGTTTTATAAGCACAAATGCTCGCCTTGCTCTGTTCTGTGATGCGCGTTCGTGACTCTCCTGTTCGAACTCGTTCATCAAAATGAACACATCTTTTTCCGAGTCATGACTCGAAGGGTCCTAGATAAGACCCTTATTCATCGTCTGGTGTCGTTTAAAGCCCTTTGAACAGTTTGCACTGAAACTCTCATTTGGACCTTGAACCGTTTGGACCCCATTGAAGTCCATTATATGGAGAAAATCCTGGAATGTTTTCATCAAAAACCTTAATTTCTTTGCGACTGAAGAAAGAATGACATGGACAAATTTTTTTAAAGTGAACTACTCCATTAAGCCTTTGCAATTAGATTATATTACATGTTAAAATACTTGTAATCAGACTTGGTTACTTTTTTATTGATTGCAATGATTACATTATTCACACAATGGCACAACCACACAATTCATAATTTATTGTTTCTCCCTAATTCTTTTTTTCCCCCATGTATTAAAATGTAAAAAAAGTATATTGTTTATGTACATTCAGAAAGTCTTCTAGTTTTGTAAAATTTCACACACAGACCATCTTAAAGTCAGAGGCCTATAATTATTAAACAATCAAGAGGCCACAGAAATTTCACTTTTAATATTTGCTGCATATCAAATCATCTCCTGATTAATTATTACTTGAATTATCACTCAGTCATTTAATCCTGTATTTCTGTCTTTAGAAGGTTTTTGTCTTTCAAACACATTATTATTATTTTGATTTTAAATGTGTATGATTTATTATTAGCTTTTCAATAAACTCACAGTCTGGGAAACCCTGATGTAATGTAAGATTTAATTCTCTTTGTATTTTTATATTGAGATGGTACAATACTATACTATTCAATGCAATGTAGTGAAATAATAATGTTACCGCACAAATCCTTATTTCCACAAAACAGTCAAATGTCAGAATGAAAACTTCAACTCACCTTCCAACCCTTGATCTGCGATCGGACAGTGTGCTAAAGAGAGATGCTCCAATGACGCACTCTTTGCTAAACCCTAAACAGAAATAAAAACGTTATTTGAACATGCTTTCAAACAACATTAAATTAAAGGTGCAGTCTGTAACATTTTTTTGTGTTCAAAAATATATAAAAATTACATAATGAGTAGGGCTGGGTATTGAGACAAATTTCACAATTCGATTCGATTTCGATTCACAAGCTTGCAATTCGATTCGATTTCGATTACGATTCGATTCAATTCAATATCGATTATTTTGGATATCAGTTACAATAAATGGCCATTTTTCTCAAGGGAATCAAATCTCTTAAATGCTGTAAACTATGGGAGTCTAGTTGTAGCCTATAGACTTCATTAGCCTAATATGAAGGTAATAATGTACTGTTTTGTAGCTACACAAACACTTAAATTACACTTTTATTTATTTTTATAATAAGAAGATTTAAATGGTGGCTGTCATAAACAACTTGCCAGATTTATTCAAATATGCATTAAATATTGAAGAACATTAAGATTATAATGCATATGTAATATGGTGTATATATTTAGCAAAATGCTCCTTCTCTGGAGTTATTTTCTAGCTGACTAACGAGTTTATGTGGGTTTTCTGAGGTAAATATGACGATACATGACATTGATTACAAGCTGTTTAACTGACGTCTTTCCACGGTTAAACCGCTGATTGGCGAATCAATGTGACATGATACGGATTTCGATAAGTTGTACTCTATCTTTAACACACTTTCAGATGCTCATTCATGTTTATTTGGCGCTGTGACTGGTATTATTAAGCTGGAAGAGAGATCAGCGCTGCTGCTTCTCTTGAGCTGAGCCAGAGCGATCTCACGCCACAGCGCCAAAACCTTATTTATGTTTTTGAATTTCTAAAGTAAATGGACGTAATTTGAAAACTGAGACTTTGTTTCATATCAATAGTAACAAAGGACAAAGATTATTGCGATTTTTTGGGATGTGCGCAGCCGTGATACAATGTCCCATTCATTCAAATGATACAGGATGACTAATCGATTCTTCAGATTTAAGAATCGATATCGGTCCGTAAAAATGAGAATCGATTAATATCGAGAAATTGATATTTATTACCCAGCCCTAATAATGAGCAAGTAAACCAGAAATCCATTTTACAATGCAAGTTTTTGAATCTTAACCCTGAATCACTCCGGTACACCTATAATAAGTGTTTATATTGGGACTATTTTACACATGTCGGATCGCACTGCCGCAGAGTTGAGTGTGTGTGTGTGTCTCCAAGCTGAGAATCACCTGCTTATAACAAAAGCTGAACAGAGGAGAGACTTCTGGAGAAAAGAGACCGAGACAGAGCTCGTAATAAAACAAGAATCAACATCGGCTCGGCTTTTCAGAGATGGAGAACTGAGGGTTTGAAATGTTGTAAAAGATAATGTCGTTTTTATAACTCAGCAGGAGAGTAAGTGTCTTATTGAACAGATAAAGTGTCATACGTATCTCTCTAACAGAGTTCACTGTCAAGCTTATGTGAAGATCATCTCATTATAGGTGCTGTGCTGGAGTTTATTTTAAATGAAGTAGGGCGTCTATTAATGGCTAAAGCTACAGTAACGTCTTCAGCTCGTCAGTTTGAGGCTCTTTCTGGCTCGACTGCAGCGTTAAGATGGCGAAGTACCCTGTGAAGTCCACTACGCAATCCACTTACGGTCGAATCGAACTCAACTATAGTGTACCTTTAAGTAAAAATAAAACAAAAATAACAGCACACATATAAATAACAGCTGCACCTTTGTGAGAGCTGTGAGGTCCCTCTCTCTCAGTGGTAACCCGTGCAGATGAAGCGTCTTCAGGCTGCTCGACTCACACAGGCACTTCTGCACAGCCTTACACAACTGAAGCGTCATATTCCTGGAATGAATCACAGGGGCCTTCTTCTTATTATGGGCCTTGTAAGAACCTGAGAAGAGAAGACACTCAATCGTAACAAGAGTTTAGAGGATCCAGGGCATCTTCTTCAAGGTAGAAGAGTAACTAAACACTTAACCAACTTTTTTTAGTTAATGATCTGTAAGAATAGATCTTTATTAATCCCAGTCATTGATTCGAGTAACTTTTTTGGCATTTGTTTATAAAGTGTTCTATTTCTACAATATATGGTGTAAAAACGTCTTAGTGCTGCCCTCTTCAGGTTGAACGGTGGCTACTGCAGTTGAATTTTCCTATTGGATGTTTGCGGTAGTACGCGGTTGTTGGGTGACGTAGGCAAGTTCCATACAAAGAGATGCGTCTCAGGTGCACGCCCCCCTCTGCTGGGCTCTGCCAAATATTGCCAGTGGGTGGAGTCAGGCTCTGACCAGGGGTTTAGTTACCCTTTAATCATAGACATATACACTAGACCTCACCTTAGGGTTCTAAGCATGCGTCAAAACCGCCGCCATCTTGGAACAGGGGTCTTGTCATAGGAAGTAGCTAGGTAACGCTGCTATCTCTGCCTTTACTTCGAATTCATTGATGGTGGCGGACTTTTGTGCAGCGTATGATGTTCACAGATGAAATCTGAACTAGGAAGGAATGTTTAAAAAAAAAATAATAATAATTCTTTCTGGAATCAATGATAAATACATGTCTGACCGTTGGAACGAACCAAAAAAACAAGAAAAATCGCATTCATGATGATTTATGGTGATTTTATTTCCGTTAGACCTGTGTCTACTACATTGACGCTGATGCATTAAAGTGGAGGGGCTCCCCTGTTTCAAGATGGCGGCTCTGTTGACGCATTCGTTCCAATGAACTGCCGTAGCCAAGGTGACGTCTAGTGTATATGTCTATGCCCTTTAATAAGTTACTTTGAAATTGTATTTAAAGGGTTAGTTCACCCAAAAATGAAAATGATGTCATTAATGACAAAATCGTCAGACCTCTGTTCATCTCCAGAACACAGTTTAAGATATTTTAGATTTAGTCTCTCCATTGTAAATGCATGTACGGTATACTGTCCTTATCCAGAACGGAAATAAAGACATCATCGAAGTAGTCCATGTGACATCAGTGGGTTAGTTACAATGTTTTGAAGCATCGAAAATACATTTTGGTCCAAAAATATAAAAACCGGTGACTTTATTCAGCATTGTGTTGTCTTCCGGTTCTGTTGTGGATCCGCGTTCAGTGCCGCTGCTGACGTGTGTCTGGTGCGTCCGTGTATTCGGGTTCAAATACAGTAAAGATGGCTGGGCAAAAAAATTCAAGTCTTCCTCTGTGTGGAAATACTTAGACATGTTTTTGAAGATTGTTTTGTACAGCGTGCGTCTCCCTCAGACTGTAACCGAAGCTCAGCCGCACCACACACACATGCAGCCGCGTCTTACGTCTGAACGCGGATCCACAACAGAACCGGAAGACAACACAATACAGAAACTTGAGTCATGGGCTTGAGTCATTAATGACATCATTTTCATTTTTGGGTGAACTAACTCTTTAATAATAACCAGTGCTAGGCAGTACAAAACGTGCTGTACAGACAGTTTAATATATATGTCCAATTGATGTTTTTTGTAAACACTATAACACATGTGCAACAGACACTCATTGTGCCTTCAGTGTATATTGTGTGGTTGTCTGTTCACTGACTTTGAGCTCCAGTGCCGGTGAGGTAACAGCTCTTGATGGACACGTGCTGGAGGTGTTTGTTGATGGCCAGAGCTGACAGTATGGGCTTCCAGTCCGCTAGACTGATGCGATCCGGGTTGAAGTCTAACATCCCTCGACTCAGGCTGGCCTTCACAGCGCGGACAGGGGCCGATCCTTGAGTCGAACAGACATGATCGTAGAAACCTTCAAAGTCCTGAGCGCCTCTCCGGCGGATCTGAGCTGGTTCCAGCATCACGCAACCTAAATCAAGACAAGAAATAGAAAAATCAAAGCTGTGGGAAAGATTTATGAACTATGACAGAATTGTGCATATGAAAAAAAAGACATCAACAGGAAAAAAAGAGGATTTTTCTTGACTTCATATCTTAAAAAACATATGGAGATGGTATTAATGTAATAAAAGGCCACTTAGGTGAACTTACAAAATAATTCACTTTCATGATTGTCTGTTAAAAAATATATTTAATTTGTAAATACTTTGTTGACATTTAAACATATTTTTTATTATATTATAATAGTACAGTTAATTGTCTACTGATTTCAATGGTTCAAATGTTTTAAAAGTATTAGGGAAAAATATCGATCACACTTTGAATTAGGTGTCTTTAACTACTGTGAACTTGCATCGAAAAATAATGTACTTATTGTGCTCATATTGTATTGCAAAACACTTGCTGCTATACACATACACATGGTCTTAAAGATACAGTAACAAAAAAGTAAGTGCGAAAAATTATCAAGTAGGACTAAAATATATTATATAATAAAATAGCATCTACAGAACAAAGTACAGACCAAAGATTTTAAGGGAATTATATGTTCAGTTTTGATTTTATATAGAATTATTTACTATACAGTTTTAATGTCATTACAACTAACTGTAACTAAATTACAGAAAACATAGAGTATTACCTTTATTTTTTTTTCAAGGGAAAAGTTACTAAAATTATAGTAATTAATTACACCCAACATTGTCTTAAAGGTAACGTTACAGTAACTAAAAAGTGGGTGTGAAAAATCATAATGTAGGACTCAAATATATTGTATAATGAAATGAACGTGTGCAGAATGCGTCAACTTTCATTGCAATAAATAAAGCCACTTGAAGATGAAATATAATCAGCTAAATAAAATAAGTAATCAGTATATTATCAGTTAATCAACCTGATACTAGTAACGTTATACAGAAGACCAGAAGAAAATAAATTATCCTTTACTCTTCAGCTCCTGGTAGCTGAAATTAATTGTACGTCAAAATATCGTGTATCTAGCCACATAATTCCTCAGATCTCTATAATAGATGTATGACATGTATGTAACGGTATCTTTAACAACGAACATGAGTTTACTACACCAAACTGTTTAAAGCTGGCTTGCTGGTTTTATTTATCTGTTATTACTTAAAGGGGGATTACCTGTTTGTTAGTTCTGTAGTCGTGGTTTCCACTCTAGAGACTGATAACCAACCCAGCGTCTCAAAACAAACCGCGGTGGTTTGAAAGGGAAACCGCGTCTCATTCTGCGTGTGAAACTCCATCTGCGCATGTGCGATCAGCGCCTCCTGCTGGCCGGAGGTACACCAACGTCACTTAAAGGGGACACGTCAGGAAAAACAGGATTGTCATTGCTGACGATTCAATATAATTAGTAATTCAAAAATCATCATGGTTTTGACATAAGATTAAGAACAATAAGTGCGACCAGTTCTGATGTAAAAAAAAAACACTATTGAAATGGTAATGTAACTAAATTTAAAATGTTGTTTATAAAGTCTCCTTGGAAGTTTTTTTGGCTTTTACAATGAATATGTTAGCCTTACTCTTATCTATAAGCTAGTGTGCTCCAAAACAATGGCAAAAAAATAAAATTAAATTAAAAAATAAGATATAAGCATTCAAATACACAGTCTCTCACTTCCGCCCAAAGTTGCTCTTCTATCAGCTTGAATCAGTCGGCCCATTCTCCTCTGACCTCTCGCATCAACAAGGCATTTTCACCCACAGGACTGCCGCACACTGGATGTTTTTCCCTTTTCACACCATTCTTTGTAAACCCTAGAAATGGTTGTGTGTGAAAATCCCAGTAACTGAGGAGATTGTGAAATACTCAGACCGGCACCAACAACCATGCCACGCTCAAAATTGCTTAAATCCCCTTTCTTTCCCATTCTGACATTCAGTTTGGAGTTCAGAAGACTGTCTTGACCAGGACCACACCCCTAAATGCATTGAAGCAACTGCCATGTGATTGGTTGATTAGATAATTGCATTAATGAGAAATTGAATAGGTGTTCCTAATAATTCCCTGCAAGCAATTTTGCATTTAAAAGACGTTGCTAATAGCCATTCAAACACAGCCCAGATTTGATGATGAAGAAAAACCATCGGCCAAGAATAGACTAGTCATCAATTACATAACAAAGAAATAAAATGAGTGAAGAAATGAAACAAAAACACCTTGATCACAGTTGACTTATCATAAATAGCGCAAGTTTTGGCAAAAACGACATGTAACCAAATTGAAGGTGATTTTGTATGGAAGTGGACTACATCGGGTCTTTAGTTAAACTGGACTGGGAAATGACGGATATTTCTTGCTGGGTTTCGCTCCTGAAAGCGGAGAGAAGGAGGGGAGAATGTGTGTGTTTGCTGTTTAGATGTGTGTGTCAGTGTGTGGTGTGGAAAATTGGCTGCTCATGAGAATGTGTTGCTTTAAAAGCATGGAAATAAGATGTCGTATTCCTGACTCTTTTACTTGGAAAGTAGTTGCAAATGTTGTTCTCGCTTATTTTGAATACAGCCAGCAAAAAGGAGGACAAAGTTTTGCTTAAATCCAGATCTTTAACCTCTCTCAATTGTGTCCAGCATGGTTTGACCTTTTAGCAAATCCAAGCAAATAGGATTTTTTTTATTTATTTTTTTTTAAATATTATAATAATCTCAGAATCAGAGACAACTCTTCCCTTTCTGATCCTGGGTCTGTGTCATTTACAGTACACTCACATTACAATATGTAGGATGAGAGTTGGGTCAGTTTACAATTAAATATAATCTAGAATAGAAATTGGGTTTCACCATAAAATCTATGATTGGATTATGTCTCTCAGTAATGCAAACTGAACTGATTCTACTGTCTTAACTCAATGAAAACTATACATGAGTGAAATAATAATAAATAAATCAAATCTCCATTCAAGATACAAAAGCAACAACACAAAGAACTAAATTCAGGATCGGGACCAAACTGCCAAATTTGAAGAGTTATGCTATTAAAAAGTTTTGTTTTCCTGCACATTAAATATGACCTATATCTATATAGGTCATAAATGTACACTCCAGTAATTCACTTTGTTCATTTTTGATGTTATACCTAATATTTATTTATTTTATTTATTTAGCTGTTGGATATCAAGTGAACACAATACTGGTCTCATATTCAACTCTAATGAGGGAGAATTGTGACTAAAAGGCTGATCTGTGCTCTCAGGATGAGAGTGTTTTTGCTGACATCAGTTGTCATTTAAGTTTGTCACGGGTGTATTAAATGTGCGTGTCATTTATTTGATTTTTTGTTTATCGCTTTTCACAACACATGTATTTTCAAAGCAGCTTTACGATGTTTTAAGGTCAATAGCCTTACTGAAAATATGCATTGTCATCCTTGGGCTCGCAGTGAGCAAACTATAGATGATCGTAGGCCTATAGCAAAGAACTGTGTTGCAATTTAATAATTACAATTTGTATTGGTTTGAAATTATGTATGATCCCGCAAAATGATCCTTCAGAAATCATTCTAACATTTTGGTGCTTACTGTAATTATTATTGGTATGTATATAATAATATATAATGAAGAATAGTGTAACATATATTTTAAGTTGTTTTAATATAAATAATAATATTTAACTACATTAATGTTTTTGCTTTGTTTTTATCAATTAAACACAGACCTAGTGAGCAAGGGTATTTTTAAACATTATAATACACTACAATATAATATAATATAATAGGCCCATGTGTGTGCGTGCGTGCATGTATACATATAAAATTCAGCTTTGATCAAGGGAATGAATTACATTTCGAAATATGTTTGAATATTTAGCGAATTATACACTCTAAAAAATGCTGGGTTGTTTTAACCCAATTTTGGGTCAAATATGGACAAACCCTAAATGTTGGGTTAAAAATGTAATGTAAAAAATTAACCCAATGGCTGGGTTAGTCCATATTTGACCCAAAGTTGGGTTAAAATAACCCAGCATTTTTTAGAGTGTATATACATACACACACACACACACACACACACACACACATATATATATATATATATATACATACACTGTAAAATGCTGGGTTGTTTTAACCCAACTTTGGGTCAAATATGGACAAACCCAAACGTTGGGTTAAAAATATAATGAAAAAATGTATCCCAGTGGCTGGGGTTGTCCATATTTGACCCAAAGTTGGGTTAAAACAACCCAGCATTTTTTAGAGTGTATATATATATATATATATATATATATATATATATATATATATATATATAAATATTTAGATGCGATTAATACGATATAGGCTATCGATTTGACAGTGCTAAAGCTAGGCTAATAGGCGATAGATAATTCTATATATTTTTAAAAATCTTATTCTTATGCATCAAACATTACAATAAAACGGTATTTATTTATTTATTTGCTTAGTTATTCATTATGTAGCCTATGTGAAGAGATTACCTGGAAAGTACGGTGGCATCATATACTTCCCTATTGGTGCAGGTGAAGGGTCCATCATCATCATCATCACTGTCAAAGAAGAGTCGGTGCGCGCGCACGCTCCACAGAGCGCGTTCATGTAGGCGTCGCGTGCGTGTCTGCCCAGCTCTGCCATTCCTTCATCACTGACACAGAAGAGGAGCACTTCTGCACTTCTGGACATCCAGGCACAAGTTCTGCTACACAGCTGGAGATTATGTTCAGTGGACTTTTAAAGGAGGAGCCCATTCATGAACTCTCAGACTGTGCTGTGGAGCAAAGGAGAAGGAAATAGCCTACATCTAACTAAAGCTGTAAGTTAACTATAGTGTGCTGAAGATCATCGAGGGAGAGAGAGAGAGAATCATGGCTGGATGCTGCATGTCTGCGGACGAGAAGGAGAGACAGAGGATAAACCAGGAGATCGATAAACAACTGAGGAAAGACAAGAAAGACTCCCGGAGAGAACTCAAGCTGCTGCTGCTGGGTGAGGGACACGTGCAATATCAGTTAACGATGTGAAAACGATTAGAAAAAGACGCTTTACTAATAGACAGACAGATATAGTTACTTTGTTAAGACACCTGTGTGAACGTGACGGCAGGTTGTGTGAAGGAAGTGCGCGTAACCCTCTGGAAATGTTCGCGCGCGGTCAAAAATAACCCCTATTTATTTGTACTTTTTCATTATAGGGTACACTACATTTGTTCGATGATATTTTTTTATTTAATATTAATATTTATTTTTAATATTAATTTGTATTTTTAGGGGATTTTAGGGTTGCTAAATTATATTTGTGCTGCAGGCAAGGGTTGAAGCATGGACCTGAACATGTATCTCTATCTTAAACTGTCATAGCCTAAATCTTGAATGTTTTGGAGCAAATATTTAAGTTTGGTCTCTTTTTAGGGAAGACACTTGGCAGATTATTTCAAGTGTGATTTTTTTTTTTTCACATCATGATTTTGTTGTGTGTGTTTGTGTGTGTTCACGTTAGTGCCAAAATCCTTTCAAGTTTATACCATTAAAAATAGTAAAAAATTAAAACAAAACGTCAAATTTAACTGTTAAGGACAAAATATGGTTAACCGTATTGAATGTGCACTAGTAGTGTATACTTCAAACCTTTGAAGTAGGCCTATATTTAAAGAAAAAAATGTATTTTCAGATAATATTGAAATAAAAGGCCACTTAAGTGTTCTTAAAGGGAGCACACTTTTATAGTATCTTAAGTACGAGTTTAAACGGCACTGTAATAATGCCATTTTTTTAACTTCAAAGTACATTTTAATTCATAATCTTTTCCTGTGCTTTAAAGAAAGTGCTATTCAATGTTAAATTAAGTGTTATTCAATACCACATTGAACGTTAATTTATTTTAAATGAGCTAAATGGCAACTTCATCTGTACAAATGTGTAGTTACAAATGCATGACATACAAGTTTCAATAAATATTTTTTACTTTAGTCAGTACATTCGGCAGTACACTTTAACCATAAGACAATCACTGTAAAAAATATTTTCAAGATTTGTTATCACAACATATTTTCTTTTGTCAAATCAACTTTATAATAATTTATTTAGGTGAGATAACTTATTATTTTGAGTTTCTGATGATTAAATTAATCTCCTTCATTGTATTAACTCACTTTTTCCAGTTCAATCAACTTCAAATTTTAAGGCAACCCAGGTTACTTACTTTTTTAAGTTAAACCAACAATATTTTTTTACAGTGTAGTATGAAATGACATACAGATGGGCTCAAAAAACACTCTTGAGTTCAACTAATTGCATTTAAAATTGATTTAAACTATAATACATTTAATTGCAAATAACATGCAATTAAGTCTCAGAAAACATTAGGTTCAGTTTGCACTCAAGTATACTGAAGGACATGGATTACCAAAATGACTGCGACCCCGACATTAAAGGTCAATCACTGTGCAAAAGTGTCTCAATAAGCATTTGTTTGCTTACGACACATGGTTTGGTGTATTGGTGGGGTCTGTGCCTGTCTAGATTTATAGAAAGAGATGTGTGTGTGTGTTTAGATACACCGTTTCACACAGCAGTTCCTGGCCGCACGGCACTGCCTCTGGTCTATGCAAAAGCATGCAAAGCAGACCTGCAGTGAACGAACACACTTTCCTCAACAGCTCTGCCTCCCTCAACACACTCATTTCCAAAGTCACTATCTCTCGGAGAAATGGCTGTTGTGTTCTGTCGTGCATGTCATTTATAATTGTAACAGCGGTTCATCGATACACACCTGTGCAGAGTGTGTGAGCTGAATCTGTCTCCCGGTAGATTCATTATTACGCTGGCCCTCGAGACAGACCCGACGGAAAGGTCAAGATAAGCCTCGCGTACACACACTCGCTTTTAGCTGCATTGAGTGTTCTTTACATGTCAAACATGAGTCTATTGTATGACCATGCGCTTTACAATATGTAAAACAAAACATTTGCATTGCACTGTCATGTGCGTGTGTGTTTTGTGTACAAAAAGTCAAGTACTTTTAGGTGTGACCACAGTACAATACAATTCAATTCTTTATAAACATATTTTGGTAACACTTTGCCATATAAGGTTCATTAGTTAATATAGCAACTATCAATGAGCAATACAGTATTTATTAATCTTTCTTAATGTCACTTAATAAAAATACAGCCGTTCATTGTTTGTTCATGTTAGCTGTAATAATGTATTAGTAAATGTTGAAATTCACATAAATCCTGTACAAGTGCAGTTCATTATTAGTTCATGCTAGTTAACTAGTGAATCTTATTGTACAGTGTTGCCCATATTTTATTAGAAAGACTTTGTTTTGGGGGGAATGACGGTACAGTAATATAAATCACAATAGTGTCATTAACAGATAATCCTCCAAAAACGATTGTTTGGAAATAAAAAAAAGTACATTTAATATAGGGCTGTGCAAAAATTAATTGCGATTAATCATATCCAAAAAAGTCTGTGTTTACATAATATATTTGTGTGTGCTGTATATAATTATTTTGTATATATAAATACCTATGCATGCATGTATATATTTAAGAAAATGTGTTATTCATATATAAAATATTTATATTTATATAATATAGATTATGTATTTATATATATATATACAGAATTTAAGCGCAAATATTTCTTAAATATATACATGCGTGCATAGGTATTTATATATACAAAATAATTATATACAGCACACACAAATATATTATGTAAACACAGACTTTTATTTTGGAAAAAATTAATTTTTGCACAGCCCTAAATTTTAATAGTGTATGTTTGAAATAATTCAAAGACTGTGTTTATTTGATTAAAACAGTAATATTGTGAAAAATTATTGCAATTTAAAATAGCTGTTTTCTATGTGAATATAGAGTAAAGTTTAATTTATTCCTGGGATCAAAGCTGAATTTTCAGCGTCTTCAGAGTCACATGATCCTTCAGAACTCATTCTGATTGGCTGCTCAGATATTACTAATTATTATTGGTACTCACTACTATTAATAACAGTTCATATTATTATCAGTATATGAATGCTTTATTTTTTAAGGATTCTATGATGAAGAGAAAGTCGAAAAGAACAGCATTTATTTAAATCTTTTGTTTTATTAATGTTTTATGCATCAGTTTATTGAATCCACAAGCATTCATTTCTTTCTTTTTGTATCTTGCCCCAAACTTTTATCATGGTTTCTACAAAAATATAACGCAGCAAAAACTTTAAGAAAATAATAATGAAATAAATGTAGCCTTTAAAATAAAAAAAATGTAAATCTATTTCAAACTGTTGACCTGTTTATATTGATAATTATTTTGTAATTTCCTGTTTACTTATTATTATTATTACAATCAAGGTTTCAAAAACATAATCTTTAACCCCCTTAACCTCCTACAGACTCCCCTTTTCCATTGAACATTATTATAAAGCCGATAAATCTCAGGACTCTTGGTTTCGAGGTGAAATCATTCAAATCCGCTCATTTTCATTTGTGTAAAGCATCGCAATGTCACCTACGACTTTCTCAAGATTCTAATGCATGCAAATTTGGAGAATGGTTGAATGCAGAACGGCACATTTTCATGTCAAATTTTAAAGCAGGACCTTTAAATGAACTTTTTGCCACACCTTTTGCCAGACATTTTGCTTAATGGCAAACAAAATATTATAAAAAAGAGCAGTAAAAAACTTGCTTTATTGCTCAATGCAAAATGTAGTTGCAGAATTTAGATTTTATTGTCATTTAAAATCATAAATGTAATTGTTACTGTATCAATCGGCCGGGCGGTTTTAACGCGCGTTTGGATGCGAATTAAAATCGAGCTTCATTTTAACATTCATGAAGCTAGAATGAGTATGCATTATTATTGATATACTAAATGACTTTGTAATTTCACCAAACCAACCTGCAGAACACACCCCCATCGTCCATTGGTCGGAAAAACAAATGGCCACGCCCCCACCTCACACCATTGGTTGAGCCAGTGTTGCTGTGTCTGGCTGGTTGGGAGTTTATCATGCATTATTTAGCACGCATTATCACTGATATACTGTTATAGATTTTTTTTTTAAGCCATATGTTTCTGTTAAGTGGCTGGTAAATAATTCAAGATATATTATCGCTCTAAAAAACTTGGAATCATCGCTGAAGAAATATGTGTAACGAAATATGGACTTACTGCATGTATGTCTGATTTATATACGCATTGCACTGCAGAAGTAACACAAACCTTCACCGTCTCTCAGACAGCTGTAAAAGTGTCAAACATCAGGCGCCGGCGAGCAGAACACACACCTTATTCTTATTCATTTACATCACGCCTCATTGTCCGACCACAGAAAGTATGAGGCTTTAGAGTTAATGCTGGTCTGTGGAGTGTCTTTGTCTTTAAAGTCAGTAATTTAGGCTAAATCTGACCTGGGAATGATATACTTTGAGCCTTTATGAAGTCAAACCAGCTCGCAAAACTCAAATATGATTAGTAAGTGAGTGTGTAGTGAGGTTTGAAGTGTGTGTGGAGCAGTGCTCGAATTGAGTCAAGTCTTATGGGGGGTCCCCAATTTTTTTCCTGGGGGGTGGGGGGGGGGGGGGGGTGTTTGGGATATAAATAGCATATATTTATACATAATATGCATAAATGTATACTATTTATTAAAACCGCTTGAAAAATAATTATATTAGGCTATATATATAATTATTATTTAAAATTACTTACTAAAGGTTTGGATTTAGAGGGCAGCAGAATTTTCACAAATTTTCAGCATCATTACTCCAGTCTTCAGTGTCACATGATTCGTCATTCTAATAGTAACATGATGATCTGATGATCAACAAACATTTATGTAATAAACATTTATTTTATTTTTCAGGATTTTTTAGGTATAGAAAGTTCAAAATAACAGTTTCTATTTGAAATAGAATCTTTTGTTACATTATAAACTTCTTTACTGTCACTTTTGATCAATTTAATGCGACCATACTGAATAAAAGTATTAATTTATTTCCCAACATTTTTTTTAAAATACATTCTTACTGACCGCAAGCTTTTAAATGGTAGTGTATAATGCTACAAAAAGTTTTATATTTCAGATCTAAAGGATCATGATGAACACTGGAGAAACGATGGTTTTCAGCTTTGATCACAGAAATAAACAATATTTTATTATATTATTATTTTAAACTGTAATAATATTTCATAAAATTACTGTTTTTACTGTATTTTGCATCAAATCAATGCAGGCTTGGTGAGCAGAAGAGTCTTTTGAACAGTTGTGTACATCCAACAAAATGATTTATTTACAAATGTTGTTTTTAACCTAAAAACAACTGCATGATTAATGTGGATTATGTGACACTGTGGTAATAATGTTGGTTTCAAAAGACTTGATTAAATAGATGAAACTTGTTTATTAGATATTATATGGTGGGGATTTTTCAACTATTTCAGCACATGCGATTTTTACATAGTTACGTCCAGTAGGTGGCTGAAAAGCACTCAGTAGGTCAGCAACTATTCAACGACCATGACTAGCGAAAAAGGCAGCTTTATTCAGAAACAAACAATGCCATGCCAATCGATGTCAATTATTGCTATTTTAAGAGTGAACTTTGAAAGTGAACTTTGAAACCCAAAACTTTGTGTTTACGTGGCCGATCCTGGCAGCATGAAAAACAAGTTTTATACAAATTCTGAATGGAAATTAGAAAGCACACAACGATCGTTCCCTTTGCTGAAAAACTGTTATCCATCTCCGTCGAGATCTCTAGCACTCCCGTAGAACCAGGGCTATTAATAATGGTGGAAAAAAAGTAACTTAAGCCTAAATGTTTCCAATTTACGCAAGGAATACAGAAGCCCCGATATGGTGTGGGTAGATATAATGTAGAAAGATATATAAAGAGAGACAATTACCCCTCAAAAAAGTCGGTAAGAAGCTTTCTCTTACCGACCTCGAGTGGAGGTTTATCTTTTTCATTTTTTAAAAGTTAAAATTAGCTTCAACAGAGCGGCGCCAATCAAACAGTCCTGTCAGTCAACGATATCATTGCGCACAGATTTGTTATTATTATTTTTTACTAAAATAAAAATATCTGAGGGACCCCCCTAATTCTATTTTTTACTTCTTATGGGAGGTCCCTAATACCTTATGGGGGGTCCCGGATCCCCCCAGCCCCCCCTCAATTCGAGCACTGGTGTGGAGTATGGCTTTAGAGTGGAGACTCTCAGTGCACTCAGGGATTGTTTATTGGCCAATGGCAAGACAGATATTCTGCCACACGACACTTTAAACAAAACTCACTGAAACACATACACCCCAAATCTCTCTCGTCTTCTCCGTCTCTTATCTATCACCCCTCGGCTTTTACTGTCTGCCGGGTGAATTTGTTCATTATTACTTTCCGCAAAAATACACTGTCATTTCATGTTTGACATTTTGAACTGAGAGAGAGAATTAAAAAAAAAAAAAGTAACCTATTTTCCATGTTCATCTTTCTTTGCTGTTTGAGAATGAAAAAGCTCTGCGACGTTCCAGTTCTTCTCTATATGAGTGTCAGTGTTTCTGAACTCCTGAAACGCCTCCATTGTAGTCTTGAGTTTCTTCCGGGAACGACACGTCACAATGTTCCTCATTATAATAATTCATGCGCGGAATAAAGGGTTGAGTTTGTTAGTAGTAACTGGTGGTCAGTGTTGGGAGTAACGCATTACAAAAGTAATACATTACAGTAACATATTACTTTTTGCTGTAACACAGTAGTGTAAGGCATTACTAATCAATTTTCAGTAATATTTTACTCGTTACATGTTCAGTGAGGCTTGTATTACAGTTGTATTACAATGTATTGTCTGCTTTTACTTCTTAAAGGCAACAGACTATGTGAAAGTTTTAAAGCAGTCTTTTAGTGCCAGTTCAGAGCGGTCGCGTCTGTAACATTGTTTTTTCCTCATAAATGCGAACACGAAAACTAAAATAAAATGAATATTTTAAGTTCTATGGAGACTGGAGAGCCAACCCTTCCTCATCTGATTTGCGCAGTGTAATTAACAGAATTACAAAAAATATATTTTGCCTCCTATTTTTTTTTTGTCACGCATGAATGTGTGTCTTTTCCCTAATATTAAAAATAAAACATAGACTGATATTTGTCTAATGTCTGGAGTCCTTTGAGGAAGTAGCCTATGTACGTTTCAATACATGTATTTTCGGAGAATTTTTATTTCAAGTGTTGACTGCAAATGTCATGTCCATAATGCTCCTTAACTAGTTTTGTGGTGTAGGTCTACGTATTTTATAATGTTAACTTCAAATAATAGTAATAGCCTAATTTAAAGATAAGGCAGCATTGGATCTGGACGGTAAGAATAACGCTTCTTGAGTTGGAAGAGGTTTGTCGCGATTCTGTAGGTTCGTGGATCTGAGTCGTGTGGCGAATCGCGATTTCGGTTTCATATTGCATATCGTTACAGCCCAAAAGTTAAGTTCTACTTAGTTATTTTGGTGAAAGTAACTCAAAAGTAATACATGAGTAATGTAACGCATTACAATTCTGGGACAGTAATATTGTAAGGTAATTAATTACTTTTAAATAACAGTAACAAGTAACACCTAATGTATTACAGTTTGGAAGTAACTTGCACAACACTGCTGGTGGTTATGGGAAGGAGAGGGACAATTCCCAAACACACTCAAAGGGCTCGACCAATCACAACACACTGATCCAGACAACCAATCAGAGCACAGTGTGCTTTTCAGAAAGAGGGGCTTCATAGAGAGCCTAAGCCCCTCCCCTCCGCTTCCGGCTCATTGGACCTTATTTCGGAAGGAGTCAATGGCGAGAGCCAACTTATCTTTTTATTCTGTCTGAACTGTGCCCTCAATTACACATATGACGTTTGTCAATTTAAAAGATCATTCTGAAAGACAGGAATGTCGCAGTTTGTCATGAAACAGAAGAGTAACATTTAGTTTTATGTGAAAATCGCTCTATGAACTACATCTCCCGGGAAGAGAAACAACGAGTGAGATCCGCTGCTCGTGTGTGTGCAGTCTGGAACAAAACACTCAGGCATGACGGCGTAACGTTACGATTATAACGTAAGACTATAGAAACAATGACAGACATTAGCCTTAGTAAAGTTAGCTTCATTCATTGAGAGAAAATGTGCGCCTTTGGGGTTTGTAGTCTTTGTAATTACGTATTTTCACAGTCTTATACCTCAACGGTTTTACATCAAACTGCGACTTTCTTTACTTTAAAATGTATCTTTTAAATTGACAAACATCATATGTGTAATTCAGGGCACAATTCAAACGACATTAATATTTGTTGTCTCTCGCCACACAATATTTTTTTGAAATAAGGTCCCATGGTCGACCGGAAGGGGAGGGGCTTAGGCTCTCCATAGAGACAGGAACTAAACAGAGCATTACTGATCCACAGAATTTAGACATACACTCGTACATACACTAGGGATTTTATATGTACTGACCCTCGATCCCTCAAATTTGACAGAGGGAATGAGTCTACTCAATATGTACACATTAGATCCATAGACACCATGATTGAGATGTCACAACAGATCGCACCTACACAACTCAAGTCTGGCTGGTTGGGAGTTTAGAATTTATTTATCATGCATTATCATTGATATACTCTTTGTTTTTGTTCATATTTGGAATTTCTGTTTTCACTTTAATCTTGTTTTAATAATTTTGCCGTTTCTCAAAAATATGTCCAGTTTATTTAGTTTTAGTCATTTTAGTACTAAACGAAAATGAGAAACGCTGCCTTTGCACCTATCTGAAACAAAATTAGTCATTTTATTTTACGTTTTAATTTTTTTTTGATGGTTTTAGTTTTAGTTACCGATAATAACGCGGGCGGGCTGCACATGTATTTCCCTCTCCTCACTGGGACATTACACTGTTTGAAACGATCCTCAGATTTCCATCTTACAGCTGTCGTGAGAACACACACACAGCAGCTGGAGAATATAAACACAACTCTGGCAAGACACACACTCAGTCTCGTCGCAACAGTAGCCAAACACTAAACAGATTTACCTTGCGTTCATCTCTGAGGGAAAATAAGCAAATGAGAAGCGGCCAGATTCAATCCAACCATTGGTGTTATTAATCAAAGCAAAGGCATTATAGCTGTTCATTTATGAAAGAATGCATTTAAGTTCAATTATTAAAATGATCTAAAATAATTTGTGGATTCTGGAATTGGATTTCAACTGATGGAAATCATTTCAACATTTCTACAATGAAAGTTTGTCCAAAAACATTTAGAAACATAAGTCTTTTCTCTTTTGTAGGCACAGGTGAGAGTGGCAAGAGTACGTTCATTAAACAGATGAGGATCATTCATGGCTCGGGTTACACTGATGAAGATAAGAAGGGCTTCATTAAACTCGTCCATCAGAACGTGATCAGCGCCATGCAGTCCATGGTCAGAGCGATGGACATGCTCAAGATCGCTTATGCTAAACCAGAGAACCAGGTACCACACACACACATCTGAACATTCTGATCAATTTGAAGCTTTCTTCATCAGTTTTTGGCGTGCTGATGTCGTTTTATCCCAATTGTATCCCTTAAAACTCATCTCTGATCACCAAAACTACAGGTTTTTTCTATAAAAAAAAAAAATTCTTTATGCCTTAAAATATCTCGAATGTAACTCGACACCCTTGCCTCATTTAGTATACGCAGCTCTATGAATATGCAAATTAGCCCCGCCCAGTTTAAAGCAGAAAATACTCAGCAATGCTGTCGACACGTAAATAACATCACATACACATACTGTATAAACAACATTAAATGCTTGATTTTCACCACAGGGGGACTTTAAATGGATAGTTAACCCAACAATGAGCAGTCATCATTTACTTAGCTAGCTACATTTTTCTCTAAAACTGTATGACTTACTTTCTTCAGTGAAAAAAAAGAAAAAGAAAAGAAAATTGTTGTTTTGGACCCCATTGACTTTCATTGTCTGGACAAAAAACATTGTTCAAAATATTTTACGTTCCATGGAACACGGATTTAGAATGCAATTTGGAATTGCACGAGGCTGAGAAAATTATGTCTGTTTTTTCTAGAAAATCGAGCACATAATTGAAATTGCGCCACCTAGTGTTGAACGGATTTGTGCACGTGGGCCGGATCAGACTCCATCCAGTTTGAAGTTTTTATATCTGAAAAATAATCACAATATTCGCTGCCAGGACAGGAAATCAAAAGACAAAATATATTCTATCTATCATCTAATGGAATTTTGCTTCTCAATATATTTATCTTGTTTGAAGGAGGCTATATCAGGAATTCATTTTGGTCATTGCGTATTTAATAACAAATTGGACTTCAATATCATGCTTTTTATACTCCTGTTTATACAGTATGCTCCTCTCATTAATTGGCTGTTTTCTGCATTGGGTTTCTTGACCGCACACTCTTTTATTGGTCCCCTGGGAGTCAGTGGTCAATCCTGATTGGCTGTGCTTGTCTCTACAGGCTCATGCTACATTGGCGAATGATATCGAGGTGGATAAGATCATGAGTTTGGATGAGAACCAAGTGAACGCCATCCGTAGTCTATGGAACGACTCTGGGATTCAGGAATGCTACGACCGCCGTCGAGAGTACCAGCTAACTGACTCTGCCAAATAGTCAGTCTTGCAATTGTGAACCAATTAAAACTAGAATCTCTGTGTTTTTGGTCAGGGAGCTCTGTAGAAACTTGAGAAAAAGATGATTTTAGAAATAATTCTTATTATGTAAATAATATACTTGGAAAAGAATATACTTTCAGTGTATTGCAGTTAAAATATATATTAAACGCAATTAGTTGAACTTAGGAGGTTTACTTAAGTACTTTAAATATTCAGTGTACTGCCGAAGGTACTGGCAAGCATTTATGGTATCAACTAAAATACACTTTAATGACATTTCTATTGAAACTTGTAAAAAATGAAGTAACATTTTAAGTACAGTTTAACAATTCAGTGCGTTTAAAATATATGAACTTTCAAACTAATATCAAATAACTAGTTATACAGTTAAAACTATAATTAAGTGCTTTAGTTTGGTAGTCAACACATCAAAATAAGCGTACTTCTGTAAAGCACAGCAAAATATTATTAAAACACAATGATTACATTAAGGAAAAATTATTAGTTTGACCATACGTCAACGTGCAATTTTTAAAGGAGTAGTTCACTTTTAAAAAAACTTTTGCTGATAATTTCCTCACCCCCATGTCATCCAAGATGTCCACGTCATTTTTTCTTCAGTCGAAAAGAAATTAAAGTTTTTGATGAAAACATTCCAGGATTTTCTCCATATAATGGAGTTCAATGGGAACCAAACGGTTCAAGGTCCAAAAGACACTTTCAGTGCAGCTTCAAAGGGCTTTAAACGATTCCAGATGATGAATAAGGGTCTTATCAAGTGAAACAATCACTCATTAAAAAAAAATAAAAAATAAAAAAAAGTTTAAGTTTTAAAAGCTCAAACGCTCGCCTTGCTCTGTGCGCGTTCGTGACTCTCCTGTTCGAACTCGTTTATTAAAATAAACAAATCGTTTTTCATGTCATTTGGTTGATTCAACGAACGAAATGAATGAATTGACTTGGAAAAAGTTTCGTTCATTTTGATGAACGAGTTCGAACAGGAGAGTCACGAACGCGCATCACAGAACAGAGCAAGGCGAGCATTTGAGCTTATAAAACTTAAACTTTGTTTTTTTTTTTTTTTTTAAATGATCGATCGTTTCGCTTGATAAGACCCTTATTCATCATCTGGAATCATTTAAAGCCCTTTGAACAGTTTGCAGTTTGCACTGAAGCTCTCTTTTGGACCTTGAACCGTTTGGACCCCATTGAAGTCCATTATATAGAGAAAAATCCTGGAATGTTTTCATCAAAAACCTTAATTTCTTTTCGACTGAAGAAAGAAAGACATGGACATCTTGGATGACACGGGGGTGAGTAAATTATCAGCAAAAGTTTTTTTTAAAAGTGAACTACTCCTTTAAGTCTACTCAAGTGTGTTAAACATAGTCGTGACAGTGTGCTCTTTATAAGTACACTTGTATTTCTTGTATATTATATTTTCTGCTAGTAGTTTGTTTAAAAAGATACTTTTAAGATGTGAAGTACACTACACATTGAAGTGTGCATTCAATACATTTAGTGTACTAAGTATTAGAAGTGTGTTAAATCGAATCACCTGCATTTCTCTAAACATCCAGAATGTGTGTGTGTGTGTGTGGTATTGTGATGTAAAACTCTCTGTGTGCACACTTTCCACAGTATTTGACCACAGGATTTGTTTTGTGGTCCCGCTACAGCTACCTGAGCGACCTGGATCGGATTACAGATGCGGCGTATGTTCCCACAGAGCAGGATATTCTGAGAGTCCGAGTTCCCACCACAGGAATCATCGAGTATCCCTTCGACCTGGAGAACGTCATCTTCAGGTAACTGTCCTAACACACCACAGCAAGCATCAGCACACACACATATGCGTGTTCTCTTAGTATCATGTGTTATTCGGTTCAAATATAGAATGATTTAAGTAAACATAGTTTTAATTTCAATGAAGCATACTATTCATCTAATGCAATACAATACCTGACAAGTAACTAATGCACGTATTGTTACAAACATATTTTGTAATTTATTTCAATTTAAAGGTTCATAAACCATTTGCGTAATCTATTTAATAGGCTATTTTGACGAAGACAGACAAATACGTTTACAATTCATCTCTTCCTGAGTCATATTGTGTGTTTGTTAGTTGATTAGCCTGTTATTACAGTATGTGTGAATACATAACCAGCGGTTTTCCTATGACCAGGTTTAACTGGCAGGAGGCGCTGTTGGGATGGTTGAAACAACCAGTTAAACCTGTTTTGCCCTTAAAGGAGTAGTTCACTTTTAAAAAATACTTGATAATTTACTCACCCCCATGTCATCAAGATGTCCATGTCTTTCTTTTTTCATTCGAAAAGAAATGAAGTTCTGTGTGGATTTTCTCCATATAATGGACTTCAATGGGGTCCAAATGGTTCAAGGTCCAAATGAGAGTTTCAGTGCAGCTTCGAAGGGCTTTAAATGACACCAGACGATGAATAAGGGTCTTATCAAGCGAAACTAGCGGCCATTTCAAAAATAAATCAAAAAGTTTAAGTTTTATAAGCACAAATGCTCACCTTGCTCTGTTCTGTGATGCGCGTTCGTGACTCTCCTGCTCAAACTCGTTCATCAAAATGAACAAATCTTTTCTTAAGTCAACTTGTTCATTGAATGAACCAAATGACACGGAAAAAGATTTGTTCATTTTGATAAACGAGTTGGAACAGGAGAGTCACGAACGCCATATAGCAGCAAAATAGCAATAGATCAATAGCAACAAAAGTGTTTTACAATACAACATCCACACAATAGGTACATTGTACTTATTTTTCGACGTAAGTACATAGTACCTAATTTTTTTGATTTGTAGTGTAATAAGGTCTGTGGTTGGGTCAATAGTCAAATTTTATATCTAAGGATTTTTTTGCACTTCAAAAACCTACACACCTATAGACTGAACTTTGATACGCATTATTACATGTTCAGTCGATCAGCTTGTAGTGTTTCTTTACAAAGTGACATCGCCAACTACTGGCCTGGCAGCAGAATACAGCGATTTTTGACGCGTTTGAGGATCCTTGTTAATGGGGAGCGTTTTGAAAAAGTTGTCGCATGTACGTGAAAAACACAAATTTAACGCATACGTAACGAGTGTAAATGTGCCCTTTAAAGGAGTAGTTCACTTTTGCTGATAATTTACTCACCCCCATGTCATCCAAGATGTCCATGTCTTTCGTTCTTCAATCGAAAAGAAATTCAGGTTTTTGATGAAAACATTCCAGGATTTTTCTCCATATAATGGAGTTCAATGGGGACCAAACGGTTCAAGGTCCAAATGAGAGTTTCAGTGCAGCTTTAAACGACACCAGACGATGAATAAGGGTCAAAATAATAAATTCAACTAGAATGTACATTTCCAGAGGAAAATGTGAAGTGGTGCTTGCAGTGGCAAAACTCACCACCCGGTTGCTAGGGTGTTATGGCTGGTTGCTATGGTGTTCTGGGTGGTTGCTAGGCGGTTGCTAGGGTATTATTGTTGGTTGCTAAGTTGTTCTGGGTGTTGCTAGGTGGTTGCTATGTGGTTGCTAGGGTATTCTGGGTGGTTGCTAGGGTGTTGCTAGGTGGTTGCTAGGTGTTCTGGGTGGTTGCTAGGGTGTTGCTAGGTGGTTGCTAGGGTGTTTTGGGTGGTTGCTAGGTGTTTGCTAGGCGGTTGCTAGGGTGTTCTGGGTGGTTGCTAGGGTGTTGCTAGGCAGTTGCTAGGGTGTTCTGAGTGGTTGCTAGGGTGTTGCTAGGTGGTTGCTAGGGTGTTATGGGTGGTTGCTAGGGTGTTATGGTGGTTGCTATGGTGTTGATGGGCGGTTGCTAGGGTATTCTGGGTGGTTGCTAGGGTGTTCTTGGTGGTTGCTAGGGTGTTCTGGGTGGTTGCTATGGTGTTGTTAGGCGGTTGCTAGGGTATTCTGGGTGGTTGCTAGGGTGTTGCTAGCGTGTTTTGGGTGGTTGCTAGGTTGTTGGTAGGAGGTTGGTAGTTGTCACAGATGGTTACTATGAAGTTTGTAGCATTTTCTTGGCATGATTTAACACTTAGCTAATCAATATTAGCATGTAGCTATTCTCTGCTAGCATGTGTAGCATGTAGCAAGTCATGTTTGCTAGCATGAGTAAAAAGAGCCAACCCCCATCTCTATACGATGTTTTGATGCAGAGATGTAGGTCTTACAAAATGGTTGCTAGGGTACTTTGTTTGGTTGCTAGGGAGTGGCTTAGCAGCTGCCAATCA
This sequence comes from Pimephales promelas, assembly GCF_016745375.1. The sequence continues at coordinate 7,406,126 of NW_024121199.1, read as the reverse complement.
TGAAGCCCCAAAGTCAATGTGAATGTATGAACCAACCCCCATCTCTAGACGATGTTTTGATGCAGAGATAAAGTCTTGCAAAATGGTTGCTAGGGTACTCTGTTTGGTTGCTAGGGAGTGGCTTAGCAGCTGCCAATCATGAAGCTCCAAAGTCAATGTGAATGTATAAACCAACCCCCATCTCTATACGATGTTTTGATGCAGAGATATAGGTTGTGCAAAATGGTTGCTAGGGTACTCTGTTTGGTTGCTAGGGAGTGGCTTGGCAGCTGCCAATCATGAAACTCCACAGGATGCTTGTCAGTATGAATGATATAAACCAACTCCCATGCCTCTATGACATTCAGAATGGAAGATATCCCTCTTTGGATTTTGGTTGCTAAGGTGCTCTACAATGGTTGCTAGGGCGTTGCCAGTAAGTGTTGAGGTGATTCAGGATTGGCTGTTTGCTTGCCCAAGTCAAACGAGCCCACCCTCATGTTTCTATGACACTTATATCCTGAGATATCCATTTGATCTCTTTCAATGAAAGTCTATGGGAGTTGTTGCTAAGGTGCTCTAAATGGTTGCTAGGGCGTGGCTTAATAGCTTCACAATGATCCTGAGAGACTGATTGGTCATCTGAGTAAAATGAGCCCGCCCCCTTGTCTCTATGACACTGTGATCCAGAGCTATGTTCAATACAAAATCCCTATGCAATTTACCATATTAGGAAAAACACATGCATTTGATGGGACGTCCTTCACCATAGTAAGTCAATGGGGAAAACTTTAGGCAGCTCCTGCCCCCCAGGGGTGCAACTTTTACCCCATTGTGTGGTATGTTCTTAAAGAGCCTGCCAGCCTCTTCAAATGTGGCAAATCACACATTTGTCCGAAATCCTCGTTCGGAGCTACGAGTCGTCAAAGTTTGTCTCAATGTTAAGTCTATGGGATTTTTTGGAAATTTGTTCGCCCCTGGGGCGAACACCGTACCCCTGATCTCTTATAAAATTAATATGACACTTCTCCTCAATAGGCCGCACGATTTGATGCCTCATTCATGGGTCTGTGACAAAAAATGTGGACGTAGGAGTGCTCCAAACTTTTTCCTGGAATAGTAAAATGCTATACTAGAAAATTTCAATGGAAAAATTTTTTGGGGAGCTCCTGCCCCCCAGGGGTGCAACTTTTACCCCATTGTGAGGTATTTTCTTAAAGAGCCTGTCAGCCTCTTCAAATGTGGTAAATTGCAAGTTTCTGCGAAATCCTCGCTCAGAGCTATGACTCGTCAAATTTTTTCACCATGTTAAGTCTATGGGATTTTTTTTGGCCGTTTTTCGCCCCTGGGGCGAACATCGTACCCCCGATCGCTTAGAAAAGTCATAGCACACCATTCCCGAATAGTCCGCACGTTTTGACACCTCACCCATGGGTCTGTGACAAAAGCTGCGGGAGGAGTAGCGCGTCAAAAAGTGACCAGAACAATAAGAATAAGAACTAGAATGTACATTTCCAGAGGAAAATGTGAAGTGGTGCTTGCAGTGGCAAAACTCACCACCCGGTTGCTAGGGTGTTATGGCTGGTTGCTATGGTGTTCTGGGTGGTTGCTAGGCGGTTGCTAGGGTATTATTGTTGGTTGCTAAGTTGTTCTGGGTGTTGCTAGGTGGTTGCTATGTGGTTGCTAGGGTATTCTGGGTGGTTGCTAGGGTGTTGCTAGGTGGTTGCTAGGGTGTTCTGGGTGGTTGCTAGGGTGTTGCTAGGTGGTTGCTAGGGTGTTGCTAGGCGGTTGCTAGGGTGTTCTGGGTGGTTGCTAGGGTGTTGCTAGGCAGTTGCTAGGGTGTTCTGAGTGGTTGCTATGGTGTTGCTAGGTGGTTGCTAGGGTGTTCTGGGTGGTTGCTAGGGTGTTATGGGTGGTTGCTATGGTGTTGATGGGCGGTTGCTAGGGTATTCTGGGTGGTTGCTAGGGTGTTCTTGGTGGTTGCTAGGGTGTTCTGGGTGGTTGCTATGGTGTTGTTAGGCGGTTGCTAGGGTATTCTGGGTGGTTGCTAAGGTGTTGCTAGCGTGTTCTGGGTAGTTGCTAGGTTGTTGCTAGGAGGTTGGTAGTTGTCACAGATGGTTACTATGAAGTTTGTAGCATTTTCTTGACATGATTTAGCACTTAGCTAATCAATATTAGCATGTAGCTATTCTCTGCTAGCATGTGTAGCATGTAGCAAGTCATGTTTGCTAGCATGAGTAAAAAGAGCCAACCCCCATCTCTATACGATGTTTCGATGCAGAGATGTAGGTCTTACAAAATGGTTGCTAGGGTACTCTGTTTGGTTGCTAGGGAGTGGCTTGGCAGCTGCCAATCATGAAGCTCCAAAGTCAATGTGAATGTATGAACCAACCCCCATCTCTATACGATGTTTTGATGCAGAGATAAAGTCTTGCAAAATGGTTGCTAGGGTACTCTGTTTGGTTGCTAGGGAGTGGCTTGGTAGCTGCCAATCATGAAACTCCAAAGGCTGCTTGTCAGTATGAATGATATAAACCAACTCCCATGCCTCTATGACATTCAGAATGGAAGATATCCCTCTTTGGATTTTGGTTGCTAAGGTGCTCTACAATGGTTGCTAGGGCATGGCCAGAAATTGTTGAGGTGATTCATGATTGGCTGTTTGCTGGCCCAAGTCAAACGAGCCCACCCTCATGTTTCTATGACACTTATATCCTGAGATATCCCTTTGATCTCTTTTAATGGAAGTCTATGGGAGTTGTTGCTAAGGTGCTCTAAATGGTTGCTAGGGCGTGGCTTAATAGCTTCACAATGATGCTGAGAGACTGATTGGTCGTCTGAGTAAAATGAGCCCGCCCCCTTGTCTCTATGACACTGTGATCCAGAGCTATGTTCAATACAAAATCCCTATGCAATTTACCATAGTAGGAAAAACACATGCATTTGATGGGACGTCCTTCACCATAGTAAGTCAATGGGGAAACTTTGGGCAGCTCCTGCCCCCCAGGGGTGCAACTTTTACCCCATTGTGTGGTATGTTCTTAAAGAGCCTGCCAGCCTCTTCAAATGTGGCAAATCTCACGTTTGTCCGAAATCCTTGTTTGGAGCTACGAGTCGTCAAAGTTTGTCTCAATGTTAAGTCTATGGGATTTTTTGGAAATTTGTTCGCCCCTGGGTCGAACACCGTACCCCCGATCTCTGATAAAAGTGATAGGACACTTCTCCTCAATAGGCCGCACGATTTGATGCCTCATTCATGGGTCTGTGACAAAAACTGTGGACGTAGGAGTGCTCCAAACTTTTTCCTGGAATAGTAAAATGCTATACTAGAAAATTTTCAATGGGAAAAATTTGGGGAGCTCCTGCCCCCAAGGGGTGCAACTTTTACCCCATTGTGAGGTATTTTCTTACAGAGCCTGTCAGCCTCTTCAAATGTGGTAAATCACAGGTTTCTGCGAAATCCGATCTCAGAGCTATGACTCGTCAAAGTTTGTCGTAATGTTAAGTCTATGGGATTTTTTTTGGCCGTTTTTCGCCCCTGAGGCGACCATCGTACCCCCGATTGCTTAGAAAAGTCATAGCACACCTCTCCTAAATAAGCCGGTCGATTTGACACCTCACCCATGGGTCTGTGACAAAATCTGCGGGAGGAGTAGCGAACCAAAAAGTGGCCAGAATAATAATAAGAAGAAGAAGAATAACTAGAATGTACATTTCCAGAGGAAAATGTGAAGTGGTGCTTGCAGTGGCAAAACTCACCACCCGGTTGCTAGAGTGTGGTACATGATTGCATACGAGACACCAAACATGTCTGTACAATGTTTGTGTGATGAGAAATGGCTTATTCAGCGGAGAAATGGCTTATTCATGTGTTCAGGTGGTTACTAGGGTACTCTATATGGTTGCTATGGTGTGATTATACAGTGTATGAGATTATATTTAAACACTAGTTGACAGAAGGCAAACCCCCATCTCTATACGATGTTTTGTTGCAGAGATGTAGGTCTTACAAAATGGTTGCTAGGTACTCTGTTTGGTTGCTAGGGAGTGGCTTGGTAGCTGCCAATCATGAAACTCCAAAGGCTGCTTGTCAGTATGAATGATATAAACCAACTCCCATGCCTCTATGACATTCAGAATGGAAGATATCCCTCTTTGGATTTTGGTTGCTAAGGTGCTCGATAATGGTTGCTAGGGCATGGCCAGAAATTGTTGAGGTGATTCATGATTGGCTGTTTGCTGGCCCAAGTCAAACGAGCCCACCCTCATGTTTCTATGACACTTATATCCTGAGATATCCATTTGATCTCTTTCAATGGAAGTCTATGGGAGTTGTTGCTAAGGTGCTCTAAATGGTTGCTGGGGCGTGGCTTAATAGCTTCACAATGATCCTGAGAGACTGATTGGTCGTCTGAGTAAAATGAGCCCGCCCCTTGTCTCTATGACACTGTGATCCAGAGCTATGTTCAATACAAAATCCCTATGCCAATTTACCATAGTAGGAAAAACACATGCATTTGATGGGACGTCCCTCACCATAGTAAGTCAATGGGGAAAACTTTGGGCAGCTCCTGCCCCCAGGGGTGCAACTTGTACCCCATTGTGAGGTATGTTCTTAAAGAGCCTGCCAGCCTCTTCAAATATGGCAAATCACACATTTGTCCGAAATCCTCGTTCGGAGCTACGAGTCGTCAAAGTTTGTCTCAATGTTAAGTCTATGGGATTTTTTTTGAAATTTGTTCGCCCTGGGGCGAACACCGTACCCCTGATCTCTTATAAAATTCATACGACACTTCTCCTCAATAGGCCGCACGATTTGATGCCTCATTTAAGTGTCTGTGACAAAAAATGTGGACGTAGGAGTGCGCCAAACTTTTTCCTGGAATAGTTAAATGCTATACTAGAAAATGTCAATGGGAAAAATTTTTGGGGAGCTCCTGCCCCCCAGGGGTGCAACTTTTACCCCATTGTGAGGTATTTTCTTAAAGAGCCTGTCAGCCTCTTCAAATGTGGTAAATCGCAGGTTTCTGCGAAATCCTCGCTCAGAGCTATGAATCGCCAAAATTTGTCGTAATGTTAAGTCTATGGGATTTTTTGGCCGGTTTTTCGCCCCTGGGGTGAACATCGTACCCCCGATCGCTTATAAAAGTCATAGCACACCTCTCCTAAATAAGCCGGTCGATTTGACGCCTCACCCATGGGTCTGTGATAAAAACTGCGGGAGGAGTAGCGTGCAGAAATTTTGTGTGGAAGAATAATAATAATAATAAATAACATGGGGGTCAATGGGGGAATATTTGGGCAGCTCCTGCCCCCCAGGGGTGCAACTTTTACCCCATTGTGAGGTATGTTCTTACAGAGCCTGTCAGCCTCTTCAAATGTGGTAAATCGCAGGCTTCTGTGAAATCCTCGCTCGGAGCTATGAGTCGTCAAAGTTTGTCGCAATGTTAAGTCTATGGGATTTTTGGGAAATTTGTTCGCCCTTCGGGCGAACATCGTACCCCCGATCGCTTAGAAAAGTCATAGCACACCATTCCCGAATATTCCGCACGTTTTGAGACCTCATTCATGGGTGTGTGACAAAAACTGCGGGAGGAGTAGCGTGCCAAACTTTTGGGCCGGCTCAAAAAACACAATAGTAATAGTGTTGCCTTGCTTTCAGCAAGCACCACTAACTAGAAAAATTGCATTTCCTGCGGAATATGCGTGTGAATGCTTCAAAAGCTTAACTTAAATGCTTAAAAAAAAAAAATATTGCAGTTCAAACAACAGCAAAACAGAGCAAAAAAGAAAAAAAAGCTTAATTCAAATGCATTTAATAAGCTGAAATGCAAAACAAGATCCAAAAAATTGTAGAAAACTACAAGTTTACTTAGAGAGGTAAAGAGAGGTAGAGATGTAGACACAGAGGTAAAGAAATATAGGGGTAGAGAAAGAGACAGAGGTAGAGAAGTAAAGGAGTACAAAAAAGAAAGGTAGAGAAAGACAGGGGGTAGATAGATAGATAGATAGATAGATAGATAGATAGATAGATAGATAGATAGATAGATAGATAGATAGATAGACAGACAGACTGTAGATAGATAGATGGATTTAAAAGAAAGAAAGAAAGGATTAGTGAGAAAGAAAGAAAGGATTAGTGAGAGAGAAAGAAAGAAAGGATTAGTTAGAAAGAAAGAAAGAAAGAAAGAAATATGGATTAGAAAGAAAGAAAGAATTAGTTAGAAAAAAAGATGGATTTGAAAGAAAGAAAGAAAGAAAGAATTAGTGAGAAAGAAAGGATTAGTTAGTTAGAAAGAAAGATGGATTTGATAGATAGATAAATAGATAGATAGATAGATAGATAGATAGATGGATTATTAGAAAGAAAGAAAGAAAGAAAGAAAGAAAGAAAGAAAGAAAGAAGAAGAAAGAAAGAAAGAAAGGAAAGAAAGAAGGATTAGGTAGAAAGGAAGAAGAAAGATGGATTAGGTAGAAAGAAAGATAGATAGATAGATAGATAGATAGATAGATAGATAGATAGATAGATAGATAGATAGATAGATAGATAGATAGATAGATAGATAGATAGATTATTCAAAATAAAGAAATAGAAAGAAAGAAAGAAAGAAAGAAAGAAAGAAAGAAAGATAAAAAGAAAAAAAGAAAGAAAGATTAGTTAGAAAGAAATATGGATTTGAAAGAAAGAAAGAAAGGATTAGTAAGAAAGAAATAGGAATTTGAAAGAAAGAAAGAAAGAAAGATAGATTGATTATTAGAAATAAAGAAAAAAGAAAGAAAGAAAGAAAAATAGATGATAGATAGATGAAAGAAAGAAAGAAAGCAATGATTAGTAAGAAAGAAATATGAATTTGAAAGAAAGAAAGAAAGAATTAGTTAGAAAGAAAGATGGATTTGAAAGGATGAAAAAAGAAAGAAATGATTAGTTAGAAATAAAGAAAGGATTAGTTAGAAAGAAAGAAGGAAAGATATATTGGTTAGAAAGAAAGACAGATAGTATAGTTAGAAAGAAAGAAAGATTATTTAGAAAGAAAGAAAGATAGATCAGTTAGAAAGATAGATAGTATAGCTAGAAAGAAAAGATTATTTAGAAAGAAAGATAGTATAGTTAGAAAGAAAGATAGATTATCTAGAATGAAAGAAAGATAGATTAGTTAGAAATATAGATGGATTAGATAGATAGATAGATAGATAGATAGATAGATAGATAGATAGATAGATAGATAGATAGATAGATAGATAGATAGATAGATAGATAGATAGATAGATAGATACATACATAGTCTATACATAGATAGATAGATCATTTGGACACAGAAAGTCAAATAGTTAAGACAGGCAGATGGATAGAAGAGGATAAAAGGAAGAGTAGAAAGGAGAAGAGATTATGAAAGGAGGGTAGAATAGGAGGACAGGAGGAGTAGAGGATTGGAGGAGGAGAAGAGGAGGGAAGAGAGAGGGAGAACAGAAGTAGAGGCATAAATGCAACAAAAACTTGTAGTATCCTTCAGAAAAGAGCTGAGTGACTGTCCACCAATAAGAACACAGGACCAATTATGTGTGTCTCCCTTTGATCTTTGCTAATCAGCATCACCTGTGCAATCAGCTTTCCTATTTAGACAGAGGCCAAAATTGCTGATACTTGGCCTCGAACAAACCTCAATAGAGACAAAACTATAGGTTGTATTGGCGAAATGACCTGACCGTGAGCGAGACAAGGCCTTTGTGAACGATGTGATGTATTTTTTTTGTGGATAGAGTTAAAAAAAGGGACCACTTTGGCAAGTTAAAAAACTGGTTTGTATTGCTCTGATCACAAAAGTTTGACCTGAATTTATAATTGCTGTCAATGGAGGAATGTCTGTCACTCTTGTCCTTTGGAAGGACACAGTGAAAAAACTATAAGTCCCAGGGATTTACTAAACACATGAGAGGAACCACAACAAAAATACCTACGTTTCAAGTATAATTTTATGCCCAAAGAGTGAAAATTGTGGCCAGGCCAGCGATTTAAAAATTATTTTTTAGCATTAGGTTTCAAGCTGGCTCACTCTAGCACGTGCTCTAGCTCTGAACAGTCTCTCTCATTCACTCCCATTATAATTTCAGAAACGGGTTGAAAAACATCATGAGACTAAAGTAGAGATTGTGAAAAAAGTATAATAGATATCAAAAAGTTGAATACAACTTTAATAGCTTACAAATTTCTCAACATTTTAAAGTTTAAATGACAGAAATAGCTGAAAGTATGCAGAAGTTGTAGGCTTTGAAAGCAGAAGGAGCATAAAACAGAATTTGAAAAATTCTCCATTGACTTCCATGTTAAAAAATATGCACAAAAAGTTTAATAATTTAAAAAGTATAAAGGTTATAAACAAGAAAAGTAATAGCACACATGTCCTTGAAAAGCTGCACATTTTGATACTTGAATGGTTTTTGTAGCACAAAGTAGAGAGGAGAAGAAAGCGACCGAAAAACGTACGGAAGAATACGGAATAATAAGAAAGATTTGGATTTCAAGAGTGTGAATGCTTGAAGCATTCACACTAATAAATAACATGGGGGTCAATGGGGAAAATTTGGGCAGCTCCTGCCCCCCAGGGGTGCAACTTTTACCCCATTGTGAGGTATGTTCTTACAGAGCCTGTCAGCCTCTTCAAATGTGGTGAATCGCAGGCTTCTGTGAAATTCTCGCTCGGAGCTATGAGTCGTCAAAGTTTGTCGCAATGTTAAGTCTATGGGATTTTTGGGAAATTTGTTCGCCCTTCGGGCGAACATCGTACCCCCGATCGCTTAGAAAAGTCATAGCACACCATTCCCGAATATTCCGCACGTTTTGAGACCTCATTCATGGGTGTGTGACAAAAACTGCGGGAGGAGTAGCGCGCCAAACTTTTGGGCCGACTCAAAAAACACAATAGTAATAGTGTTGCCTTGCTTTCAGCAAGCACCACTAATAATAAATAACATTGGGGTCTATGGGGAAAATTTGGGCAGCTCCTGCCCCCCAGGGGTGCAACTTTTACCCCATTGTGAGGTATGTTCTTACAGAGCCTGTCAGCCTCTTCAAATGTGGTGAATCGCAGGCTTCTGTGAAATTCTCGCTCGGAGCTATGAGTCGTCAAAGTTTGTCGCAATGTTAAGTCTATGGGATTTTTGGGAAATTTGTTCGCCCTTCGGGCGAACATCGTACCCCCGATCGCTTAGAAAAGTCATAGCACACCATTCCCGAATATTCCGCACGTTTTGAGACCTCATTCATGGGTGTGTGACAAAAACTGCGGGAGGAGTAGCGTGCCAAACTTTTGGGCCGACTCAAAAAACACAATAGTAATAGTGTTGCCTTGCTTTCAGCAAGCACCACTAATTACTTTGACGTTTCAAATATGTATAATATAAAACCTTTGAAAGAAAACCCATGGCTTTCTGGTTTGCATATTGATGTGATAACTTGTTTAATTGCTGCTACTGACCTCATCAGGATGGTGGATGTCGGGGGTCAGAGGTCAGAGCGCAGGAAGTGGATCCACTGCTTCGAGAACGTCACCTCCATCATCTTCCTGGTGGCGCTGAGCGAGTACGATCAGGTCCTCGCCGAATGTGACAACGAGGTGAGGTTCACGCCGAGGTTCCCGTTCTCTCGCTTCTCTCCGGCTTCATGCTCACCTCGTGTTTCCTGTGTCCCAGAATCGCATGGAGGAGAGTAAAGCTCTGTTTAAAACCATCATCACGTATCCCTGGTTCCAGCAGTCGTCTGTGATTCTCTTTCTGAATAAGACAGACATCCTGAAGGAGAAGATCGTTCACTCGCACCTGGCCACATATTTCCCAGAATTCACAGGTGAGTCATTGATGCAGTTTACATGTGAGACGAGGGCAAGATCGCATACTTATTTTAAGTACTTACTTTGTGAGCGCTAAAAAAAGTCTCTGTTGTCATTATCATGTGATCTACCAGCGTCATTCATAAACCCTCTCCTGTGGCCTCATGGGATAGTAAAGTGTCCATCATATACATACTTCAGAATCTCAGGGACTTTTCACCTGCTGTTTAATTCAGACTCTTCTTTTGTCACATACTCTAGTCGTCTGCTAGATAGTAGGGAAGTGTGTGATTTGGGACGCAGCCCAGGTGCATCATCATGTGAATAAGGAATCCTGTCCAAACAGCTATTTTGTTAAAGATAAACTGCAATATTATTAATGTTTGGATCAATTTCATATAAAGGTGTCCTTAAATCCAGTTTAAAACAAAGAGGCTATTTTTCTCTTGATGATTTCATTGAACATTTTTACACCATTTTTTTAAAAATATTTGTCATAATATTTTATAGCCTCAACTAATCTCAAACTATATATATGTATTCTTTTGAAAATATTTTTAATATAATAATATAATTTGAAGTTTCAGGAACCCAGCGAAGAGTTTTTATATATATTTTTTTCAATATATAGTTCTTAAAATGTATTTTTTCTTTTTTATCTTTTGAAAATGTTTTTAATATATTTTAATATAATACATTTAATTTAATATAATTAAAAGTTTCAGGAACATAGTGAAGAGTTTATATATATATATATATATATATTAATAATAAGAATCAAAGATATTCTTTTTTATCTTTTGAAAATGTTTTTAATATATTTTAATATAATACATTTAATTACATTTAATTTAATATAATATAATTAAAAGTTTCAGGAACAACAGTGAAGAGTTTATATATATATATATTGATATAGAGATATATTGATATATATATATATATATATATATTGATATAGAGATATATTGATATAGATATATATATATATATATATATATATATATATATATATTAATATAGAGATATATTGATATATATAGAGATATATTGAGAGATATATTGAACATGTTTTGATATATATTACAATATAATATGATAATATAATTTGAAGAGTTGAACCACGGTGACATTTTCAACTTTGACACCAAAAAATATAAAAATCAATTTTAATTCAGAAATAAAAACATGCTCATCACAGAAAATTATACTTCAAGTCATTGCATTTTCAACGTATTTTTTTAAATAAATGGATATGAGCGAAAAAACCAAGCATGACATCATTTACCCACATCATTTTGTTTTTGTTTTTCAGGCCCCAAAAATGATCCAAAGTCAGCCCAGGAATTTATCCTGAAGATGTACCAGGATGAGAACGAAGACAAAGACAAAACCATCTACTCTCACTTCACCTGTGCCACGGACACGGAGAACATCCGGCTGATCTTCGCCGCCGTCAAAGACACCATCCTGAGACACAACCTCAAAGAGTTCAACCTGGTTTAACACCAGTAGAGTTAGCGCTCACTTTATCTTCACACTGTTCTGAGAACTGTCTAATGGATTGGGTTCCTGAAAACATGCCTTAATGCACCATTACAAGAGTCAGCCTTCCTTAGGTCGTGGGTTACACCGACAACAGATGCTGCCGTCGTGTTCTTCGTGCAAGTAGAGTTTACAAAGGATGTAAAATAGATCAAACTACTTGTAGAAGAGCCACAGTAGAGGGAAAAGTTTACGTTAGATACATGCTCTGAAGTCACCTTATCTAGTTATCTTAACACAACTCTGATTGGTCATTTGTAGAAATTAAACAATGTTGTTTTATCATTTGTATATCATTAACATGCATATTCTTAGTTGAATTCTTGATTTTACCTCATTGGTTTACTAGCGGTTGAGAGCAGGTTCAAGCTGTAATGAATTCCTGAAGTGCCTTTAAACTGTAATGTCTTTATCTGCTTTGATAATATTTATTAAACAAGGATATACAGCCATATGTTGTTTGTTACTCAAATAACTCCAAGTCAAAATTCAAAACGCATTTATTAAATGTGCATAATCAATTAAAAATGACAAGAAAATAAAATGTCATGATATGGCATTCATAATTCTCAGTTTTACTTTCCTAGATTCATGCATTTCCAGTTGCATGATGAAAGTATGAAGATTCATGTGCAAAAGATGCACAGAAATCGTATTGATTTAATCCACCGGGAAACTTGATGCGTCAATTCATTTTATTGCAGTAACCGTAATTCGATTTTAGAAAGGCATCCTGAAACTGACTGAACAGCGACTTGCCTATCCTAATCCTATAGGGTTACATCATTTACAGGTCACCCAATAAATAGCGTTTCATGTCGACTTTAATGTCAAATCATTCAACATTCCTTAAGTAAATGCACCACAGATAAATATTACAGCTTGCATATTTGTACAGGTGTGTCAGCTCTGGGAAAAAAGTTACTGTTGAGAACTAACACAAGCTGGAGAATCAATCAAATAGACACTGAGAAACATGCAGAGCCACACATTAAAAACATCCCTTCTCTCCTGTGAGAGATTACCATTTCCATACATTCCTGGTCATTTCTATTTAAACGCCACATGTAAAGACAATTAATATACATACAGTGTATTGGTCTTTATCAATACATTTATAAAACGACACCTTAATTTAGTGCGGGTTTTGTTAAGAGACGAGGTTCGATGCGCGTCGAGGCACATTGTAAACGACAATATGTAAATGAGTTTTGCAAAATAGGGATTGGACAGCGGGTGAGGACTGAAAAATACAGTGTAATGTAATCCGAACACAAGCGCACAGTCTAACAGTCATTACCGTGTTCTGTGGATGACCGTTGCATTGTGGGTATATTGTAAGATGGCACACTGCAAATGCAGAGTAAAGGCACAACTGTGGTTACTTCGTCAGGCTTTCCCTGGCATCTTCCAGCCGGCCCAGAACCCACTGCGTACGACACACACACACACACACAAAATAATGAACATGATTTGAAAAGGTTAAATGGTCCTGAAAAACAAATAGTCACACTTGGACTCTTCATGCATTAGAAATGAATGAGAGGCACATTTCATCTAGTGGAAGCGTTTGGTACTGCGGCCAAACATATTCTTCATTTTTTGAGATATCAACCTCAAATTTGGAACAGATCTTGTTTAGATTTATGGCTTTAATTTTCTCACCGAAAATTTTTTGGAATACGGTTTTGGAAAATATATATTTCATAAAAAAAAAAAAAAAAAATAGTATTTAGTATTTTTGTGTATTTTTCCGAATAAAAATGTAAAACTCTATAGCTTTTTTAAGTTAAGTGAAAAATGTTTTTTTTTTTTTTTTTAATTCAGCAATAATGTGCCCAGTGTCGTCCAAATTCAAAGGGTCATAAATCTTGAATGCTTTGGATCACAGACTTCAGTTGTACATTTTATTTTCAGGTCTGTGCTCAAAAACTGAATAAACTCTGTAAATATAATTTAGTGTATTAAAATACATTAGAAATTCATTATATAAAATAAAAACATTATCTAAAAATATAGAATATATACATATATACAGTGGTGTGAATAAGTGTTTGCCCCCATGCTAAAGTTGCCTAAAAAGAGGAATAAAAAAAAAAATCAACTTTTGGATATTGATCTTAATGCCTTAATTAGAAAAATGAGGAAAACTCCAACCTTTAAGGACACAAATTTTCTTTGTGAATGAATAATGTATCATAAATAAATAAATGTTTTTTCCTTAAAATACAGGGTGCATAAGTCAGGGCACCCCTATGTTAAATTCCCATAGAGTCAGGCAGATTTTTATTTTTAAAAGCCAGTTATTTCATGGATCCAGGATAATATGCATCCTGATAAAGTTCCCTTGGCCTTTGGGATTAAAATATCTCCACATCATCACACACCTTCCACCACACCTAGAGATTGGCATGGTTTTACTTCAGTTAGCCTAATAGCTGGTTTGATTTGCATTGAAAGTACCCCATGCCAATCTCAAAATATATATATATATATATATCTGAAATATAGAAATACACTTTCATTGAAAATTTTTGTTCATCCCAAAATTTAAAATAATCAATTAGACATCCAATTTATTATGAGCTTAAATGTGTTTTTAAGGACCCACGAGGACCCCGTCCATCATCTTCAGGGTTGCAAAGGAGCAGAACATTTTATGGTACATTTTCCAGAAACTTTCCATGGGAAGTTAAGCTGGGGAATTTTGGACATATTTCAAGTAGGAAACTCAAAGGCAGAATATGAGAATCAAAGGAAATTCATTTTTAATTTCCACCCAAACTGAATTTGCATTTAATCAACATAATTTTGGTTAAAACAACCAGATTTAGTTTCCTGTTTCCTGTTATAGACCAATTCCGAGCCGACCAGTTACGTCACGGCGCTAGCTGGAGGCAAGACAAAGTGAAAACTGGAGGCGGCCAATACAAACCAGCACAGATTCGGCTACATAATAAGGAGCTTAAATTTATATTAGTTATAGTTTCCCCCCCCCCCCAGAAAGACGTTTCATCAGCTGACCCGATGAGTGTTGTTGAACACACTGTAATTCTGTCCCTCACAGCCTCGGTTTCCTTCCTGTCTAAAACTGAACACGCCGCTACCCTGATTAAGATCTAGTGTGTCCTTTGTTATGAAATACTAAGATAACAGTTCATGAACCAACTTCTAGAGCAAAAACGTGCAACTCTACCTTTGCTAGTTCTGGGGTTTTGAAATTGATGATCTTCCCAAACTCTTTGGCATGAAACACTGACTTCACTCTCTCCTGTGAAAAACACAACATCATAACAAACATAACAAAATGAATCCTTTATTTAATTGCATCAAACATGTCAATGCTACTACTTTAAAAGTTCCCTTGTGCTGTAAATCCAGCTTTTAATGTTGATTATGTGTCTATGTGGTGTTTTTAATATGCTTTAAGTTGATAAGTGGACAGCATTGCTGAGTATTTCCTCCTTAAAACTGCAGACAGTCTCAAAAACACGCTTTGGTGTTTCTGACGTCACAAACGACCTTGTAACCAATCAGATCAACGTGTGATCGTCAACCCTGAGCTGAGCTGAGTGGAGGCGGGGCTCATTTGCATATTTATAGACCTGTGCATACTAAATGAGGCAAGAGTGTCGAGTTACATTCAAGATATTTCAAGGCATGAATAAAGGTTTAATTATGTCATTTTGGTGATCAAAGGTGAGTTTTCACGGATCAAATGATTGACTACAGAGGGACTTTAATGCTTTAACCCCGCCTACGTGGCCTAGATGACATCATCAGAAAAGAAAAGCCCTTTCAGAGGTGGAGAAAGTGTTGAAGTACTATGTGCACTTGAAGAGTTCAGATGCAAAAGCCTCTAAATGCCATTTGAAATTTTCTTCTTTAATGATGATTTTTATCAAACTTGTATATTTAAGTTCAGTAATTTCACTTAAATAACAATTAATAGGTAATTATCATTGCCATTTAAGTGAAATCACTGAACTTAAATATACAAGCTTGATAAAAATGATCATTCTAGAAGAAAATTTCAAATGGCACTTAGAGGCTTTTGCATCTGAACTCTTCACTTGTACTAAAAGTACTGAGTAATACAAGTTAACTACTCAGAGTAAGTCTTTGTTTAGGGCTGGTTTCAGGGTTTGTTCCTTGTTATTATAGTAAGTGGATACTGTAAAATAACACACACTATAAGAGCAGCGACCATTATGAAGTAAATAAAGCATGTATGATGTACCTTTGCTTCTATCCGCAGTCTCCTGCCCTCCACGATCATGGGCGCTTTAGTGAACTCATCAAAGAGATACTGCCACTCGCACGTCAGCTGCCCAAACGTGCCCTTCGTCACGAAAAATATTCCCCTGCAAGACGGAAACACACAGACTGCATCAGGAGCTGGAGACGATTCAATATGATGGAGACGCACATTTATAATCATTCAGCTACATGGAGTCACATGCATTTCTACACTGTTGGAAGTAAATATGTGCTATGCTCTGGGTGGTTGATTATATTTGTGTTGTATTGTATTATTATGTTATTATATTGTGTTATTAGTCGTTATCTCAAAATGACACATGATTTGGTACAATGTGCGGCAAGTTTATGTACTTAAGTGTAATATTTGGGGATATGGGGAAGTTTTATATTTATATGGGCCCGTGTTAATAAAACATATGTGTATGCCTTTCATGTGTGTATGAAAGCTGAGAGATTTCTTTCCTTCCATTGAAAGGTCATAGAGGCGTGTAAAATGAACCCATATGAGTCGTGTGAAGAGATATGATAGGAGTTTATTTACGTATAAACACATTCACAGAACGCATCACATGGTAAACAGAAGACAGAAGCGCATATACATCAAATCATGTCTCTCTTTAATAAAACGTAAAGTTGTATTTACCCGACTTATTTTTTTATTTATATATTTTTTTAAGAGTAATGAAAATCTTACAGGTTTGGAACAACATGAGGGTGAGTAAATTATAAACATTTTATTTTTATTTTTAGGTGAACTAAACCTTTGAGCAACCAAAACTTTTTGTTGCGTAAAATAATTTCCACTGAAAACTCTGCCCTGATTTTTTTAATCAATCTGAATGAATCCAATCTGATTGCAGTTCCTAAGACGTACATTAACATATGTGTGGATGATAGTTGGATTGCCTACATTATTATTTAGGATAAATACCAGCCCTTGAGATTTGGCTTGAGCTCAGGCTGTTTACATGAAGGCTTTAGATTGTTAGGCAACATGCAAACACACATCCATTGCTCAAAAAAGAAGTAGAGATCCACCAATACAAAATCATTGCACCGATTATTCAGATCTGCAGATCTCGATAGTTTGGTGAGAATATCTCGAGATTTGATTCAAATGTTCTCATGCTGTCCAATGCTAGCACTAAAGACAGCGAGATAACCGTCTTCAATTCAATAATGATTCATCTGTGAATATTTCAGGTAGGCCTAGATGTCAACTTCAAATCCCAACTAAAGCTGTAATCTATGAAGAGAACCCTCTATATTGGTACTTTACTATAATATTACAGGTTAAAATTAATAACAGAGCCCAAACTATCATATATTCTATTATATTCAATATATGTCAGAAAACAATCACACTCAAATCAATACATTTCATCTGCACATAAGGAAGTTTTTATAAAAACTTGTCTTCATGACAGATTTATTCAAACATACATAAATAAATAACAGTAATTAAGGTTTTAACTAACGAACTGTGAACACTGGATAACTTTTCGGAGGTAAATGTAACGTGAAGTGACTATACTGCTCACAAGCTATTTTATTGATGTTTTTCCATGATAGAAACACTGAGTGATTACATGATGAGACATGATTCATTTTAGTAATATGCACTTTTAATATTCCTTAACCCTCTTTTTTAAATCACAGCTTCCTCGGAATGGTCCGAAATTTGGTGACTTTGTTGGTATTTGGTATTTGAACACCCACACAAATTGGGGACAGGATGTGAGTAGTCCAAGTGGTTGTAAAAAAAAATAGTCACACTTGGGGTGTTCGGGTCCAAATGGATCCACTTGGAAAATGAATGGGAAATTGGCAAAAATGTGAAAACACAAAGTTTTTTTGTGCGTACAATCTACAAATCAGCCACAATCTTGAAAAAAAGCACACAACAGTGAAGGGGTGAATCTATAAAACATCAAGAGTGCAAAACAGACACATCCAGACACAAACACACAAACAAACAAACACACTTTTATACACAAGCACACCAAAAAATTCAGATTATACATGTGTTTTGCATTTTTAAAATGCTCAGTTTGTCCACCAGATGGCATCCATCTCATTTCAAAAAATTGCTTTTTTGAGGCCTAGGCTTGACTCTAAAATGAAATACAGCTTTAAAAAAAATTTAAAAATATATATTTTTTAAATATTTTTTCTATTATGTTCAATGGGGGGAAATTTTGTCATAATTATTGCATTAATACTAGTTATGATTTTTTTTTATTTTTGAAATTTTCTCAAAACCCCAAAAAAGAAAAAAAAAAAAAATATTATAAAAAAACGAGTAAAAAAAAAAAATCATGATTTTTTTTTTTTTTTTAAATATGAATCCCAGCCTTTGGGCCCATTTGGACCCGAACACCCCGAGTGTGACTCTGAAACGAACAACCCCAGAGGGTTAAGGTGTTTATTTGGGGCTAATATATCTTGTAGTAAAGTGGAAGAGACGACTCTCACGCCACAGTACAGAGCGTTAAACTGCATTCGGGCAGAGTTAGAAAGACTTTGTGGAAACCCTGGCTTTAACTACGAGTGATTCATAGGGTTACTGTTAATAAAACGTGCGTTAACGCCGATAACTTTTTAAAAATGCTTTAAAGTGAGATTGTGTTTCTGTGATTAGTCCCTCAACTTCAACACTTCTTCACACACAGAATGAGTTGCAGGCAGATGTCCGAGAGTACAAATAAGTGAACGGTGACCTAAATGTGCTCTTGTGACATATTGCTCATGCAAAATTAGTTTTTTTTTAAGAAATCCACCTACCTTTTAGTGATCATCAGGAAATCTGAGTCGTTCACCTTAGCATGAGCAAAGTACCTGTACTTGGCAAATCGTCCATTTTCAATACTCTACAAACCAAATGGAGAAACCAATTAATATATTAAAAAAAACACAATCCTGTGCTCCGACTTGTTCTGAAATATGGTGATGGAGTGGATATAATGACAAGAACTGATGAAAACAAAACCTTATCTACTCATCATCATATAATCACACTAGTTTTGGGAAGCCTAAACGAATTTTTTTCTTTTTACTGTTCAATATTTTAGTCTCATTGCCTGTGTGAACGTGTTCTGGATGCAAGAATGCAAACTTTCTAGAATTTCCCTAGTGAAAAGACTCTAATTCAATGCAAAACGTAAGCAAAGGTTTAGTCACGATGTTTTCTAGAAGATTAAAATCACAGTACACACCCCTGCTTCAGCAAGGAGTACTTTCTGCCTGTGTGCAAAACAATTTTGCAGTGCATAGTGGGATTGATGGGCGTGGAATGGGTTAATGATGAAAAACGCACTTGGAAACAGACTTTATTCAGGAAAAATGACAGATGATGGTGTGGGACAAAACATCTGAAGGAATAAAACCAAGATTCCTAATCATAAAACAGCAATATTTACATTCACTTTTTGAACACTAATTACCTAAACATTTATTCAGATTCAGATGCAAACTAGACAATCAGACTGAATATCTATAAAAAGCTATTAAAAGGACACAAAAGTGAGCGTATTGTCGTCGTCCTCATCAGTCCTACTCCACAGAGAGAGAGCCGTTCTGCTCTGCGAACATGACAAGAGAGGAGAGTGTGAACAACACCAGTTCAGCCTGGCAAACACTCCACTAATACTACTAGTAAATACAGCGGGGCTAAAGGCTAAATTTGACTTTATTCTCTTTTTAAGGGATAGTTCACTTTGAAATTAATGTTTGGTGTGTTTTATCTTACCTCAAGGGCATCCAAGATGTAGGTGTCTTTGTTTTCGCAGTAGTTTCAATTTTGACATTTTTAGGTCAAACCGTTCTAGTCTGTCAGTCATATAATGGAGGTCTATGGTCACCACCTCAAAGAGCATACACAGAGAAGTCCAAATTAACCATGATTTAATGACTCATAAATGTCAGTACACATTGATGGCCTAAGACACGAAACGAGCGGTTTGTGTGAGAAAACGAACAGTTTTTATATAGTTTTTACCTCTTGTAACCACAGCCACGTCCAAGTGATCTGAGGGCGCGGGCACTTTGTGGCTGTGGTTACAAGAGGCAAAAACTATATAAAAACTGTTCGTTTTCTCACACAAACCGCTCGTTTCGTGTTTTAGGCCATCAGTGTGTACTTACATTTACGAGTCATTTAATCATGTTTAATTTGGACTTCTCTGTGCATGCTCTTTGAGGTGGTGACCATAGACCTGCATTATATGACTGACAGACAAGAACGGTTTGACCTAAAAATGTCAAAATTGAAAATACTGTGGAAACAAAGACACCTACATCTTGGATGCCCTTGAGGTAAGATAAAACATATCAAAAATTAATTTCAAAGTGAACTTAAAACCACTAGACGGCACACAAATTCAGCTCAGCACGTTTCATACTAACCACTTTTGATGATGCACGTGGAAATCTGTCTGATTATTTGACGTGATCGCGGACAGTAACTGCTGCGCTAATTTGATCTAATACTAATTAATATCTATATTTTGAGACAAAGCCCTTGTTAATGATTTTCAGTTTTGTTCAAGGTCAATAAAGCAATGGTTTTTCAATGATGGAAGAAAATGTAAAAGTATGATATTTGGGGTAAAATGTGCCACTGCTGCTGGGGCGAAAGACACAATAATAAACATGATAAATATTTGTCTGACTTATCCAGTTGCTCATGACATGGTTAAATTCAGATGGTAAATATGATATTGACTTGAGTGTCCATCTTAGAAAACAATCCCCATATTTATAATGAAACCATCATATTAAAAAAAATATTATATTAATTATATTATATAATTAAATATGACGTAATGTTACCACTGTAAATCTATATTATGAGTTTAATGCTTTGAGAATCTTTACTTTTTAAAACAGTTTTGTTTCTGTATTTTTAAAACAATACTTTTTATTTATTGAGCAAAAATGTATAATTGTATTTATCAAAATAAACCAAAAAATAGTGCATACTTTGCTAAAGTGATTTAATTTAGACATTATTAAAAACACATTACTTGTATTTGTAGCAATACTGTGTGCCTTTGGCTGGTTTTACCCAGTGAGTCTGTGGCACCTCATACATTTAGAAGACTTTAAAACAAAAATAACCACTTTTATCATTTATTTTCACACAAATTCTGTTGTTCCATCAATGTTCAATAAAAACATATCTATTTTTTTCAATCATACACTCTAGGAGCAGTGGAAAGCACATGTCTGCCTTTAGCCCTGTTGCACACACTACATCTACTGTAACACTACTGAGGCTAATCTATCTCACAAGCTACACAACACATCACAACTGGACAAAGATGAAACTATCAAGAGCGCATGACCGTCACGCAGCCCGCTATCAAGTTTAGTATACTTTCAAAGGTAACATGTGTAAAAAAAAAAACCTTTTTAAGGGAACAGCAAGGATTCAGAGTAAATGCAAATTCTCATCTAAATCTGTAACAAATCTCAATTAAGGATCTGACGTACATAAAATAGCTTAAACACAAAGTTTTACACATGAATCCTGTAGAATCTGTGTAATGTAACTACATCTGATGGTTCATTTACAAACCCTTTGGTCCTTGTTAGTGTTGTGGATGCTGGGCTATAATTCTTCTTAGCTAGTTTAAACTGTGAGATTTCCTTGGTCAACCAGCTTCATCAGAAAGACTGATCTGTTGAAAAGCTTCACTGGCCCACAATCTAGACTAACCAGCATAAACCAGCCTGGACAAGCATGACAACTCATGTTGGTCAAAGCTGGTTGTTCAATGACAGCGATGGGTGTTCAAGATAATGGCAAAGTATTTTAGAGCAAGAAACAACTCCAAATAAATCAGAAATCAATCAATGTTATTTTGTATATATATGTGTTATGTATATATGTATCTGGGTTGCTGACATGGATATATTACCAAGATGTTGTTCAAATAAATCAATATTAAATATGTACACTACTGTTCAAAAGTGACAGTAGAGACATTTCAAATGTTACTAATAGATTTATTTTCAAACTTCATTGATAATAATCATAAGCTTGAGCATCAAATCATCATATTAGAGTGATTTCTGAGGGATCATGTGACTCTGACGACTGGAGTAATGATGTTGGAAATTCAGCTTTGATCACAGGAATAAATTACATTTAAAATTCATTCAAATAGAAAACAGCTATTTGAAATTGTAATAATATTTTACTGCTACTACTGTATTTTTGATCCCATAAATGAAGTCTTGGTGGAGAGGAGACCCAAATTTATAGTTTATATACATCTCTCAGATATTTTCAAGCACCATTTTTGTAGTTTATTTAAATAGTGCTGTTGTTTAAATATTTAAGTAGAAGTACCAAAGAACAAATCTTGCGATATATAATTATTTTATTCTAATATTTGTGTTTTAAATTGCATGCTCTCTTCTGAACATGCCAACTGCCCATTTCTTTGGCCTATTCGGTCGTTGTAAAGTGCTTTATAAATAAAGATTGTTTGATTGATTGAATGCATGTGCCAGTATCTTGAGCCCAGGAGTGTTGAGTTCACCTGGAGCATCTGACTGCCGATTCCCTCTCTCTCCTTATACGGCCGGATGACCCCGTCCTCGTGGATGAAGCGAGGAGGACGCAAGCTCTCCACATCCTGAGACGTCTCTGCGGCTCTGAATGCAAACAGTGCCAGAAAACACAATCACAAATGACTCTTTCCCAGACAATGCATTAGGGCTGGGCAAAAAAACCACGATTTTTCGATTAATCGTTTTTTTAAAACATCCCAAACGCCACGAATCAATTTTTTCCATATTTATTTCTTTATCGATTACCCAAAACATAGGCTTGTAGCCTCCATGATACAGCTAATGCTGAGAGACTTTATGTTTGTTTTATTTTCAACGTAAAATAACCTGATCCTGTTAGATCAAGGCAAGCGACTGTTCTGACTTGTCCAATTTTCAGCATCAATTTTTCATTTTCATTGAAATATAGAGTTGGGTTCTGTTTTAATGTACCCAAGTGCACCTAAAATAAAAAGAGTTTAATATGCAGGTTTGTCGCTCATGATTTATTTTATCAACTTGTAATCTTATGTTCACTTCTTTTTTTTTTTTTTTTATAAATATTGGATTTGTTTTAATCTGTACTCATTGAGTCGAATCGAGAATCGCGATCGAATTTAGAATCGAAAATCGAATTGTAACATCTGAATGGATACCCAGCCCTACAATGCACCTGTGGTGTGTATGCATACACAGACATATTGAGCACCTTTTGATGCCTTGAAAGGTGCTGCTGGCCATGTCGATGATGCCCCCTGTTGGTCTGGTCAGAGCTCCAACCAAGCCTTTGCCCACACCCTTAAAGAAACCCGCCGCTCCTTCCTTTTGTGCTCCTACAGGAACACACACACACACACACACTCATGACATGCCTGTCAAACTGGACACACAGGTAAGATGAGCGTTGACACTGAAATACTGCTGGTCTGTAGCTTTACCTTTTATTGGTTTAGTCACGATGCCAGTGATGCCGCTTACAAAACCCTGTGTGATAGAGATCATATTTACAGACAGACGCCACATAAATGACTGCAGTGAAAGCAAAGTTTGGCTGTCAATCAAATTATTAACATGATATGCTGATCAATTAACTCACATTACTTGATCAATTGATAAGGATGAGACAGACTAATATTAGTGTAGATGCCATTCTTCTTACAATGTTATTGGTCGTGTCAGCATAGATAAGTGTGCATGTAAATATGACTTTCAGTGATGTTGTATTGTAGTAATCTAGTGGCTCGTTTCCACTAAGTGGTACGGTACAGTTCGGTTCGGTACGCAATTATTTGCGTTTCCACTGTCAAAAGTTGTGAATGGTACCAAAAAGCCAAACCGTACCGTACCACTTTTGGGGTACCCAGCACAGTGAAAGGGTACTAAAAGGTGGAGCTAGACTGCACTGCAGAACGCTGATTGGTGGACAGAGTATCGTCACTCGCATTAGAAACATACAGTTGAAATATAATTCTACTGTTATTGTGTCACGAAATGTAGTTGTAAGAGTTTTCAGGCGAGAAAGTAGTTTTTAAAGCTCAAAGCTGTTTATTTACAGATTTATTATTTATTAATCAAGATTTATTAATTTTTCCAAGCGATCACCGGACGCTCGCGCCCCCCCCCCCCCGCCTGGAACAGCCTTTCCTCGGCTAGTCGTTCTGATGTTTGCCGCTGACTCGGATGTCTCTGTAGTGGTTAAACATGAGATATAGTTCGTCTTGTATAAACCTAACAGGTGATCTTTGGTCTCGTGAATCTATAATTCGTTCCCTGGCCAATAGTTTTGGCAGAAGGCTACGTGAAGTTTCATATCTTTGAGCGCTGAGTTTGTGTATTTGACTGACTGAATTGTTTCTTTGTTATTTAAGCTTTACTGCATATCTTTTTGTACCTTTTACTTATAATTTTATAATGGCTATTATTGATAAAACTGAAATTCAACAAAAAGAGATTTTTGAAAAGAGAAAAGAGACCCAAAAAGAGGGTTTTGTCATTTTTTTTTTATTTTATTACAAGATCATGTTGTTTATTGCAACATTTGTACCAATGCGATATGCAATACATTACATTAGATATTGCCTGGAATATGTTTAATATTTTTCAATTTAAACAAAAAGAGGCAGGGTTGTGTTTTATATTTAGTTTTGTTATGAATATAACGTTACAGGCTACATGCAGTGACTATAATCAATAGGCTATGCGTTGCCTGAACCACATTTGTGTGCTTTAGAATGTTTACAAAGTATTGAAATGAAGAGTGGTGTTTTATAACATATTTCGTTTTATTGTTGCCTAAAATGAACATACAGAGATAACCGGAGTCGCAGAGCCAGAGCGAGCAGAGTTCAAGAACGCGCTCTTCCATTAGCAGAATTACTGGACTCACGTCCTCGGGATCATTCTCCTGAGTCGGACTTTGCGTTGGCTACTTGGTATTGAGAAACGCCTAATGCCAGCGCTTGTTTCTAGTGACAAACATGCCGAGAAGCAAGAACAAGATCTGCTGTGTCATCCATTTTTGTTTACTACTATGTTGCTTTCTTCGCACACAAATTATGTCGATCGCTTCTTTCCAGCATACCACGCCTATCAGGTAAGGGTACTGTTGGCGGTGGATAGGGTTGGGTATCGTTTGAATTTGAACGATTCTGATTCCGATTCCTTGTTTCGATTCCGGTTCCTAACGATTCTCGATTGCGATTCTTTTAAGAGGCAGGGTCAAAAAAGTTTAGCTAACCTTGCTAACCAACGGCCTTTCTGAAGGAAATACTCCTTCTGTCACAAATTTTGCATTTTGCCGAGATTTCGTTATTTTTAGAAAAGTGAAGCCACACTTTGGATCGCCGACGTAAGCTACTCATGTTTGACTCGCGTGGTTATGCCAACACTTCCGGTAGACGCTTCTTCGTTGGTGTTGTTCAGCGGTTTCTTCTTCCGCTCGGCGGACTGTGAATATCGAAACTAGGAATCGAAATTTTAACTTTTGAACGATTCCGGGAAAAACGAAAAGTTAGTCCCGGTTCCAATCGATACTCGATTCTCGATACCCAACCCTAGCGGTGGAAACGCAAGCCGGATCAGGGTGTACCCGACCCGACCCGTACCATACTGTACCCCTCAGTGGAAACGAGCCATAGGTATGATTTACTTGTACTGATGGTTGTAATGGGGAATGGCTGAATGAATGAATAGTTGTATTTGAGTGACTAATTATATTTTATATTGTATATTTTGTATTGTAATTCACCTGCTCTGGACTACAGCTAAATCTGGTGCAAAGCATCTTTAATTAACGTTTTTTGCATATTATCCCTGTTGAAATAAATAAACAAACAATGTAACGAGTGTATCTGGTGTTACAGGAAGTGTTCCGGTTGACCTAGTTTATGCCGCCTAACAATCCTTTCCTTTTAATGACAGAAATGTGATATTGTGTTATGTGTATGCCAGGTTAAAGAGATGCGTTTCTGCTTCCTGAACGAGGTTAAAAGGAAAAGGATCTACAGCCTGCAGTTGATTTTGATATTCTAGGTATTATCAACAGGCCGCAATAGAATAAAGGCCAGATTTACGAACAGCTTGCCATTAAAAAACTACTGTCAGGATAGTCACGTTTCCATTACACTTCAAATTGCGCAAATTGAAATTTGCGAATAAAAAAAAAAAAAACGCCCAATGGAAATTTTGCAAAAACTCCCATACGTCTCAAAAAAGTTTACGCTCGGATGAGGTGGTTTTTCAAGCAATTCGAAAAAGGAATATTTCACAGTTTTTGCGCATTCACAGGTCACCTGACGTAGACGGCGCGTATGTTTTGGACAGAAGACGAGACAGTTCTTTATTACACTCATAAAAGACAAAAGTATTTTGGGAATACTGGATTCTAAACTACAAAGAAATGCCACAAAAGAGTCTTTCCTTAATGCCATTAATGCTGTGATACAACAAACACACACACACACACACACGTCTCCTTAAGTTAATAATAATGGCTAGTGCGCCGGCTGCGATAAACCTACTAACATCCGTCGCCATGATTGTTGGACTGTTATCGGCAGAGAAAAGAACGACGTTTTAGTCGCATGTAAATGCTGTCATTTCGCAATGTTTTTTTATCGACATTTAGAAAATATCGCAAAAGTTTTGTGCAAATCTGTAATGGAAACGTGGCTAGTGATTAATTAGCTGAAAAGGCGTGGACAGGGTTATTTAGTGGCTGACTTTATTGAGATTCTAGCTTGACTTCGTCATACACGTATTCTAGTCACAATGTGAGTCTGATACGGCTCCATAGGGCTTTGATTATGAGGCGTGTCTTAACCGAACCAGGATTCAATTGAGTGAACTCTGCACTCAATTGGATAGACCTATAACCAATCAGAGCAACGCAGTGACGTATGTTGCATAGTGTAAACAGAACTCAAATGCACGCACGCTGGAAGAAGTAGTAAAATAATGAGTGTTGCTTCTTTTCCTCAGTCCTCCATGAGTGCGACCCAAGAAGAAACCACAGTGACCACTGGGCTTTCATTGCGTCCCATCTTATAGCGACCATCGGAGCCAGCTGATAAATTAAACTTTTGCCCAATCCCGTAGGAAGGACCACAAACACATCTTTCCGATCGACAAATGCATTGATTGCAGTTCTCTGCTCGTCTATTAAAATGAATGCGATGCCGTTTTCTTCTAAAACAGACGTGATAGTGGAATCTACAGATCTCAGATCCCCAGCGGCGGCCATCTTTGAGGGAAAAGAGTTCAACCCAAGCACTCTTTGATAACGTGATGATTAGGTAACTGCAGATCATCTGTCCATCATCGTATAAAGCCCACCCTGGCAATTTGATTGGCCCGATCATTTCTGAACCGATCATAATTACTCCTCAATGGATCGAGTACGAAGCAAAAAATGTTGTGGGCGGGGTCCGGGCTAGGAGATTCCCTTCCAGGTGCTAAATTTATGTGAGGAGAGAATTTAAATGAATCGTGGTTTGCATTTCGCCAATTTCCTTGTATTGGGACATTGTTCTAAACCAGATGCTAATTTGCTCTGATCTTGATAGATTGCGCTGGTCATTATGGAAATGATCCGGTTGGTTTTGTGTTCATTAATGTGCGTGTCATCACAGTAGATCCACTTACTTCTGGACTTTTATGGGATTGTGCTCTCGCTAATTTGCCCTGTTTAGTAAATCTAAGTGTTTATCAGATTTATTGTATTATTAGTGTTAGTATCTTGTTGTTATTTCTTCTTATAAGTTTTGTAAAGCACACTTGTTAACCAGTTTTTCTACTGAAGTAACATGACTTGACTCACAGACACCAGTCCTTTCCCTCCTCGCGTCAGTCCTTCCCTCAGTCCGCTGGGCTGCTTGTTCATGGCCTCTCGTCTCTTCTGCTGGTACTCCTCATCCATGGTCATGGCGGCCACACCTTTAGCCATCGCTCCCGTGATCCGAGACGCGGCTCCGGCCAGACCGCCTGAGAAGAGGACGAAGAAATTAAGATTTTTTACATTTTATGCAGTGTAAACAGTGCAGCGCTTCCTGGTTCTACGTTAGAACACTATTGGCCGACGCTGGTCACATGAGCACCACGAAACATGCGTGTCATGCTGATGCAGGAGTTGGCCAATAAAAAGCCGGCTTTCTGGCGTAGAACCAGGAAGTGCCACATTGTTTACTCCGTCAACAGCGCAGTAGAATGACATGGAAGAGATTGTTGATTGTAGTCTTTTTTTTTTTTTTTTGCAAACCAAAATTATTCTCGTCACTTGACTCAGGGTTCCCACACCTTGGTTAACTTCAATTTCAACGACCTTTCAAAGACTTTGCAGGTCCAATAGTCTCAAATTTAACGACTTAATTTGGGGACACATTTGTTTAGTCTGAGGTACTATCGTAGTAGTTTCATGTGCGCGAACATCAAGGCGACGTACAACACAAAGTATGGGAAACACACGCAACGCGTAAATGCGCGAAACTGGTGTAAATCCAGCAATCTAGTATGTATAGGCCACGAAGCACAGGGGAATTAACAAATTGGCGGACCGGAGGGAATAACATGGAATGTTTTACAGAAAACTTCTTGCACAAAACTCTCAAGTATCTATGATTGTTTTATTTTCAAAAACTTTTTTTCCGGATCACAAACTTAAAGGAGTAGTTCACTTTTAAAAAAAAACTTTTGCTGATAATTTACTCACGCCCATGTCATCCAAGATGTCTATGTCTTTCTTTCTTCAGTCGAAAAGAAATTAAGGTTTTTGATGAAACATTCCAGGATTTTCTCTATATAATGGACTTCAATGGGAACCAAACGGTTCAAGGTCCAAAAGACACTTTCAGTACAAACTGCAAACTGTTCAAAGGGCTTTAAATGATTCCAGACGATAAATAAGGGTCTTATCAAGCGAAATGATCGCTCATTTAAAAAACAAAAAAAACAAAACAAAGTTTAAGTTTTATAAGCTCAAATGCTCGCCTTGCTCTGTTCTGTGACGCGCGTTCGTGACTCTCCTGTTCAAACTCGTTTATCAAAATGAACAAATCTTTTCCCGAGTCAATTCGTTCATTTCGTTGTTGAATGAACCAAATGACTCGAAAAAAAGATCTGTTCATTTTGATGAACCATCTGGATTCATTGTCTGGAATCGTTTAAAGCCCTTTGAACAGTTTGCACTGAAACTGTCTTTTGGACCTTGAACCGTTTGGTTCCCATTGAAGTCCATTATATGGAGAAAAATCCTGGAATGTTTTCATCAAAAACCTTCATTTCTTTTCGACTGAAGAAAGAAAGACATGGACATCTTGGATGACATGGGGGTGAATAAATTATCAGCAAAAGTTTTTTAAAAAAAATGAACTACACCTTTAAGGATTTCAAGGACGCATAACATTAAGGTTGAACCACTGTAGTTCCATGGACTATTTTAATGATTTCTTTACTACCTTTCTGGGCCTTTAAAGTTGCTATGACTTTATCAGAAAGTTCTCGGATTTCATCAAAAATATCTTCATTTGTGTTTCAAAGATGATCAAAGGTCTTACAGGTTTGGAACGACATAAAGGTGAATAAATTCATTTTTGGGTGAACTAACCATTTAAGGAAAGAGTCTTTGAATTCATAACTTCAAAGATTACTCACAACTTTTATTGCATGTTTCAAAAAGGGAGTACGTACCCACAGCCCCTCCAACCAGAGCCTTCACCCCGAGTGCCATCCCTTCCATAAACTCCTCTGGTCCCTGTATGGCCCCCTGATAAACACACACACACACACACACAAATGGTTGAGGCCTGTAAAACATACTACACACTCGTCACCGGTGTAGGTTGAGTACTGTTGAGCTGTTCCCATCTTAAGTTGTGCAAAATTGGAATATTGCATAAAACATTTGTGAAGCAGCGTTTCCATCACATGTGTTACCTAATAAATTTGTGCAAAATATCTGTAATAAAAATGTAAGATGCTGCATTTGAGGAAGCATCACATGAGGGATTTATTAAAAAAAAAAGTATAAAAAAGTGTTTTATGTGCATTTTTAGAATCTGTGCATCTTGGTGTTTCCATCCAAAATTTGCATAAAATAGGTGGATGGAAACACAGATACTATTATGGTTTATATATATATATATATGAAGAGTTCAGATGCAAAAGCCTCTAAATGCTATTTGAAATTTTCTTCTTTAATGATAATTTTTAGCAAACTTGTATATTTAAGTTCAGTAATTTAATTTAAATAACAATTAATAGGTAATTATCATTGGCATTTAAGTGAAATTACTGAACTTAAATATACAAGTTTCATAAAAATCATCATTAAAGAAGAAAATTTCAAATGGCATTTAGAGGCTTTTGCATCTGAACTCTTCATATATATATATATATATATATATATATATAGTTTTTAAATGTCTATATAGTTTTTTATTAATTTATTTCATTTTTAATTATTTTAGTACATCAAGTTAAAAAAGTATGCTCTGGCAACTAGCTGAAATAAAATAAATAAATTAAAGTATTTTTTATAGATTTTGTATTTCAGTAAACATTCATTTTATTTCCAGTAATACATTTTTTTCTTTAGTTTTAATTAATCTTTATGTAATAATTAACTATAATAACAACCCTGCTCTCCACACAGTGGAGAAATAGAACTACGTATAAATATAAATATAAACGTATATAAATAACTGAATAGTTGTGCTCAGTAAAAAAAGTAATGTGGGTTTGGAACTTTCATTTAATTTCAAAACTTGCAATTTAGAGGGTCACAAATGTTGTATCTCATCAATCGCTGTGTGTGAAGAGTTAGTTTTACCTGATACGGTTCATAAAAGAAGGCCTCGACACCTTCAGACAGACCTCGGATCAGTCCGAATGGATTCCCAAGCACGTCTAAACCCAAAACCAGAACATACATCTGTTTGATGGCCTAAAACACACAAGACACAAGCATATACATAAAAACAGCTACACGTAATGTATGCTTTAAACACACTGAAATCAGAAAGCAGTCAGTGAAGGTTAAAGGTGAAAGGTCACCTGTTTGGAGTAATGGCGCACGACCTCCCACTGAAGCTGCTGAGTGGTCCGAAACTGGTATGTCAGCTCAAAAAAGGCAAGTCTAGAGAAAAAAGGATACAAATGCATACATTTAAATGTAAAAAATTGGATTGGATAACTGTTACTCATATCTTTTTATCAGCGTATGCATGCTGTCAATTCAGTATGTATGGAATAAATGCATATGGAAAATATCCACAAAATATATGGATATGGAAAATATCCACAAAACCTGCTACATTTGCCAAAATGTGCCAGTACAGTAACATATTACACTACACTGGGTACCATATCCCAAAGTTCAATGCCATTTGACTTTCCAATTTTATGAAGGTCAGTAAGAAATGTATACTTTTATCAATCAATGATACAATAAAGTGTTTCAAAAGATACAAAAGAACTCTCTTTTGAACTTTCTATTAATAAAAAAAAAACTATCAATATTTTCCACAATAATATTAATATATTATTTCAACATTAATAATAGTCAGAAATGTTGTCATATCAGTTTATTAGAATGATTTCTGAAGGATCAAAAGGGTTTAAAAAAGATTAAAATATTATATTATATTATATATAACCGTTATTTTTACTATATTTGTGAGCAGAAGAGACTTCTGTCAAAACATATTATACTTTAATATCAAACTAATTATTTTAAGTAAAGACATTTTCACACAAAAATGGACAAAAACACAAAAGTAAACACATAAATATATATATGAGATGATATCTGGTATCTAATATACAGTACTGTATATTGTTTCACATCCCATTTCTGACAAGTCTTAAGCAGCTGAGGGTTACTATCATTCACTAAAACTATTAAAACCTTTAAAATCAAGCTAAAATAAAGCAAACATTAAATGGAAAAACTTAAAGTAAATGAAAATCCTGAAACCTGGAAATAACTTAAACTGGAACTAAATTGGAAATCAGAATTAAAACGAGTTGTAGTATTCTTTTAAAAATAAATTAATAAAAATGACAAAAACACATTCCAAAATGACTAAACATTTAAATAAAAATAAAAATATGAAAATAAAACTATAATAGTACAGTTGAAACTCGAAAAATTTGAATATCGTGCAAAAGTATTTCGGTTATTCAACTTAAAAGGTGAAACTATTATATTATATAGACTCATTACATGCAAAGTGAGATATTTATTATAATTTTGATGATTATGGATCACAGCTTATGAAAACCCCAAAGTCAAAAATAGAATATTATGAAAAGGTTTTCATATCTGTAATCCATAATCATCAAAATTATAACAAATAAAGGCTTGAAATATCTCACTTTGCATGTAATGAGTCTATATAATATATTAGTTTCACTTTTTAAGTTGAATTTGTGAAATAAATGAACTTTTTGCACAATATTCAAATTTTTCGAGTTTCACCTGTATATTAATATTACTAGCATACAACAGATACTGGTCAGAGTAAGATCGGCATGCTAGTATTTGCTTCTGAGGACTGTAGAGCTACTGACCGAGATGGCTTTCTTGTTTTTGTCTTTCCACTAGAGGACAGTGTGAGTGTGTGGAGTGTGAGTTTCACAGCATCCAACCACCCGTGAAATCCACAACACCCGATGTGTGATCTGAGGGTTTGTCTGGGCAGAATGAGGAACTGCAGGGATGTGAGGCCGCAGTGAGAACGAGTGCTGTGTGTGAATCAGTGTACGTACTTGAAGAGGACGTCCTGAGCGTCCGTGAGCGTCGCTCCGATACTCTTCAGCAGGAGGTGCAGGGACTGAACGGGGATGAACTCGGCCTCTCTCTCCTTCTTATTCCCGTCTTCACCAGCGGTGCTCAGAGAGAAACTCAAGTGAAGCTGCCACACACACACACACAGTTACACACACACACCTGCCAAAGTGGCTAGTAGGAGTGACTGCATTAAAATGCTGAAATCCACCCGCATTTGGTGTGTTGGCGGCAGTTAATGTCAAGCCCTGACCTTCAATGAATAAATATTAAACCTTTAATAATTCTGTGTGGTCATAGTCAATGTCCATAGGTTTTGTTAACTGACCTTTATGGGAGAGATGTGGAAGTACTCGTATAGGCTGATGGGGGACGTGTCTGTGGCGGAAACATGATTCAACTCAGTCTTCAGATACTCGATGTCCTTCTCAAACAACTCCACCTAAAGCACAACACCACAAGAGATCTAATCACCACCGGTCGATATTTTTGAATGTTTTTAAAAGAAGTCTCTTAAGTATCCACTATAGTAAAGAAAAGCTGGCTAAACTGTGCCCAAATATAGATGAAACGTGTGACCGATGCTAATCATCAAAAGGAGATTTAACTCATATGTTTTGGTCATGTCCTAAATTGAGACAATTTTGGTTTTCAGTCTTTGAGATTTTAAACTCAGCTTTTAAATTAAGAATTCACCCTAACCCAATAATGGCTCTGTTTGGAGTCAGTGGCAATGACTTTCAAATAGATAAAAATAAAGGGAATGCCCTGGCTTTTGCCACATTAATAGCTAGAAGAAGAATTCTCCTAGAGTGGAAATCAAAAAATCCGCCCAATGTGTCATCATGGCTTAGTGACCTAATGATGTTTCTAAAAACTGAAAAAGTTAAATATTTTCTCAGGGGATCAACCAGAGCATTTTACAAAACATGGGACCCTTTAATAAATTATTTTGAGAAGAACTTGCTTCTCCCTCCTTAAAGTAATTTGAGGACCCCCTTCCTTTATTTATTTACTTATTTAAATGTGATTTAAATTTGATTTTTTTTTTAATTATTATTTTTTTATTTATTTATTTATTTATTTGTGTGTGTGGGGGGGGGGGGGATTAGTTATGCCGGGATGGGAATGGGTGGGTAGAAATTTTGAAAAACCAAAACCTGTAATAGTGTTATGTCACTGAATACTGTCAATGTACCTTGTTCTGATAAAAATAATAAAAAAAATTAATAAAAAAAAGTCTCTTAATCACCATGGCTGCATTTATTTATTGTAAACCATTTATTACCATAATCTATTAAAATAGATTTTATGAATGTATTAAATGTATTCATGTAATGCCTGAATTTTCAGCATCATTACTCCAGTCTTCAGTGTCACATGATCCTTCAGAAATCACTCTAATATGAGGATCTGATGCTCAAGAAACATTTCTGAGTATTATCAATATTGAAAACGGTTGTGCTGCTTCATATTTCAGAGGATCCGTGATACACTTTTATTCAGGATTCATTGATAGAAATAGAAAGTTCAAAATAACAGCATTTATTTGAAATAGAAATCTTATGCAACATATAAATGTCTTTTGATCAATTTAATGCATCCTTGCAGAATAAAAGTAATGTTTTATTTTTTGAAACTTTCGAACAATAGTGTATGTAATATAAAAATATAACCAGAGAATATATGTAGGTGAAGGAGAGGGAAAAGTTCATTAGAAACATAATTGAAGACTTCAGATGCAAAAGCCTCAAAGTCTGTCTAAAGTTTTTGTTTAGTTATTATCAGGCGCCAATGTTCAGGTTTCTACCCGAGTACAGTATAAGCGAAGGTATTTGTTGAGCATATACTCTGTGTGGAGAGTATTCACTCGATATTATTATTATCATCTCATTTTTGACAGATTTGGCTGTTTATTTTAAATAAAGTTAGAATGTTAAATTTCAAGCATCAAATCTCTCATGTTCCGGTGATGTGCATGACGAATCATTAAAGGGATACTTCACCTCTGGAAAGATGAATGTGTATTTAAAATGGGTCATTTATATAGCAGAAATGTGAAATTATTTTTGAATTTGGAGCTTTCTAGACTGAGAAAAGCCAGGAAATGTATTTTTGGCTTATGTGGATGAAAGACAACAACTCCCAGAATGCCCTTGCTTTGCTGCCCTAGGAGGCCACGCCTACCGGTAACAGAGCGCAGTCGTTAAACAACAAGTCTAGGCTACTAGTGAGCCACCGTGATGAGTCTGCCCGAAAATGTTTCGAGATCGCCCAAAATGTCCGGGATTGGGCTTTTGCGTTCTACAGTCGCCATTCATCATGTTTACTGTGGCGAGCGGGACGAGTGAGGGCCGCGGGAGAACGGCGCGAGGCCGGTGGCGTGATAACCGATGAGCGACACCTGTGAGACGCACCGGTCTCGTATCTCTCACGAAGGAGCGGGAATCTTCTTAGCAATGTTAAAACGCACATCAACCGATCACTTGTTTAGCGTTCATGTAAACACTACAGTCAGATTCACCAATCAGAATGAATTCAGTTTGACTGAAACAAAAGCTGTGCATGTAAACAATGAATGGCGACTGCAGAAAGCAAAAGCTGAATCCCAGACATCGACGGCTGGACATGTCCGGGAAAAAGAGGACGCAACCCCGACTACTCGGCTTTCTCCACAGAACAAGAGCCTCCTCTGCTAGCTTAGCTTCCAAAAAAAGATGGCCGACACTATGTGTTCATTCTGTGAGTGAGATCACCCTCTATGGGCGGGTTGAGGACATGCGGGACAGACCCGACTTAGGGCCCTATGAAATCCGTTTTATTTTTTTCCCAAATTCCGTTTTATTTTTTCCCAAGTTCCGTTTTTTCTGTTTTAATTTTTGGGAATTAGTTTTTTTTTACCCTTGACTGTTATTTTAGTTGTAAAGATAGTATGCTTTAAAAGTTAATGATTAAAATGTATTAAAAAATACAAATAAATTAGGAATGACCTTAAATTTATTGAGGTAATACAGACATTTACTCAGAAGCCTTTTCAGGACAAATACTGCATGATGCAACATAACACTGCACTCTTCAAGTAACATCGAAATATGGTTATGAGCTTTAAACTTTAATATAAATTATATTCGTTTATATAAGTTTAAATAAAGTCACACTTGTGTGTGTGAGAGAGACGCGTGAGTGAGAGCAGGGAAATACAACTGAAAGAATACGCTGCGCGTTTTAAATACTGTTAAAACCGAAACGCAGTTAGTTTAGTGTGTGAAACACTGTATAAGTCACGTGCGAACTGCTCGGCTCGGCACTGACGGCTTATAGCGTCGAGTTTCTTAACTTTTAGCCGACGAAAGCAAAGCCGTGGAGAGCTGCATCGCCATGCTTTCATTGATTTGATTTCGTTATTGGAGCTGAAAGGGGGTTGAGGGGGTTGTGTCGCCCAGATTTGCTTCCCCTGGTCTGCATTTTCACCAGACATGCGTTCATCTCCCACACAAAAACAGAATTTCAAACCAAATATGTAAAAATCCACGAAATTCCGCGTTAATTGGACAATTCCGCGATTCCGTCCGTGATTTCGCTATCGCGGAAATCATAGGGCCCTACTGACTACTGACTGTAGTCTTCAGCCTCTGGACAAAAAATCCTCCGATGACGCAAAATGACGATTTTTGTGTCATCTGAGGATTTTTTCCAGACAAAAAATACATAAATCTTTCGTCTCAGGGGGATATGAGAGTGGAAAGCACAGTCATTTGAAAATACTACAGGTTTCCTACTAATACAAAGCTTAATTCTAAATCCTGAAGTATCCCTTTAATGGAGTTGCAGCCCATTCAGAGCACTTCTGAGTTTATAGCAGCATTACCTCCTGTTCGGATGTGACAGCACTGGCGTGTTCGGCAGTGAGAAGCTCAAGTATGGCATACAGGAACCCGAGATCCAGCCGCAGGTCCATCTCCTGAATCAACACTTTAAAGTACCTGTATGGCCACAAATGAAACATGTTTTGCCATTTGTTTGAGAGCAAGAGATAGTGAGAGGAATGAAACGGAGAGGAACCGCACTTGATGCGCAGAATGTCTGAGTGTCCGGCTGCTCTGGTGATGACGCTGACGTCAGCCAGCGGTTTCGGCTCTTCAATTAAAAAAAAGAGAAAAAAAATTTGAATATGTAATAAGTACAGATTTGTTGGACCCAAACAAATTCAAATATAAATAATTATAAATAAATAAAAATTCAGATGGTTGTGCGTGGATGAACTGACCTGAGTCCATGCTGACCGACTTGGGTGGTTTGACGGGGTAGAACACAAATGGGAATATGGCTCCAGGCAACTGGTTTTGGATCTGATCAGTGAACAGAGGCGTTATAATATTTTGTGCATGGACCATAATAAATATATGAATTTGTGTGTTATATGTGAAAAAGGGGGGTGTTTCTCATACAACGGCGTAACTCGCTGCTTCACTACCGTAGTGCGATGCATCGTTGAAGAAATAAACTGGCTAGTCACGGCTGTTTCCCGAAACCGTATTCGGGAAAAATGGTCGTTCAACCACATTGGTTAATGATGTCATACAGGTGGTGGAGTAATAACTACTTTTAACGAATCTGTTTAATCTGTTCAAGTTTAGATTAATGCTAGATGTTTTGCTATAAATTACAGACACAGCATCTGAGGTCTATTTCAAAATTTTCTCGGTTATTTTGTTTTATTTTCAGATTCAATTGTAGGATTTGAAAATAATCCAAGACATCTGAAATGAACAAAGACATGTGCTTTCCTGTTTCACACCCCCTCTTTCCCCAATGACCATTTGGAGTTGAAGGGCTGATACAGGCGTTAGCATAAACGACAACAAAAAACAAAGTTAAGTCCGACACAGAGAAAGGGATTCGTCTTTGGGAGAAAAAGAAGAAATGACATTTGGAAAAACTTTCATTTCATCATATGTGTAGGCTATTTCTAACTTGTTTGGTTGGTAAAATAAATATGTTGTAAATTCAATTCAGAGCGTCTTCCGTGTCTGGAATGGATGTATTCTTGAGTCTATAAGGTAACAATAATATACGAAGATAATAAGAAGATAAGATTGTTTGAAATGGGTTTGGCTAAAAGAAAATTTTGGTCTTCGTCTATAGGCTAGCCTATATAGGCAGGCTACTTATATTTTGACTGGGTTAAATAGAATTGCCTAATAAAAAGAGCCTAAAAACAATTTTCATTGACTAAAACTAGACTCAAATGTCATCAGTTTTCGTCGACTAAAACTAGACTAGACTAAAAAGAGTATGAACGTGACTAAAACTAATAAAAACTAAAATGTCAGCTTGACACAAAGACTAGACTAAAACTAAAATTAAAACAGGCCGGCAAAAACAACACTAATGCAAACAAGAAACTGTTGTTCCAAACACACACAACTCTACGATGCAGTTTGCGAATGTTCATTGGAACGATGGTTTTGGGAAACACCGACTTGTTGAACTGCTGATAACAACGGAACTTGGGACCATAGTTGGCTAACGATGCTTTAGGGACAAACGCACCCCTGGGATGTGTTTCCCAAAAGCAATATGAGCCTAAGACCATTGCCACCAATGTTCTCTAAGATCAACTTAGCTCTGGGAAACGCCCTAAGCTATGTCAATTGCTTTACTGGGTGTGAAACCGACCTGAATCCTGTTGATCTGGACGCGGTAGGTTTTCTGACGGGCGGAGACGCTGTACTCCACCTTTAGTGCTGGCAGGAAGTTCCTCCTGAGAGGAGCATCAAAGGGCTGCATTATCCTCATGTCCAACCCATTTGCAGCAAACAACACCTGATGGACATACGGCACAGCCAGAGATGTATTAAAACAAGCATGCTTCTCTTCTTCTTGCAGTCTGTGTTATTTTGCAACTTAATAATGCCCGTTATATATTAACTCTTAAAGGGATATTTCACCCAAAAACTGAAAATGATGTCATTAATGACTCAAACCCGTAAGACCTCCGTTCATCTCCAGAACACAGTTTAAGATATTTTAGATTTAGTCCGAGAGCTTTCTGTCCCTCCATTGTAAATGTGTGTGCGGTATACTGTCCTTGTCCAGAAAGGAAATAAAGACATCATCAAAATAGTCATGTGACATCAGTGGGTTAGTTACAATGTTTTGAAGCATCGAAAATACATTTTGGTCCAAAAATAACAAAAACTGCGACTTTATTCAGCATTGTGTTGTCTTCCGGTTCAGTTGTGGATCCGCGTTCAGTGGCGCTGCTGATGTAAGACGCGGCTGATGTCTTTATTTCCTTTCTGGACAAGGACAGTATACCGTACACACATTTACAATGGAGGGACAGAAAACTCTCGGACTAAATCAAAAATATCTTGGCTTGAGTCATTAATGACATAATGTTCGTTTTTGGGTGAACTAACCCTTTAAGACTAAAAATAGCAAATAACGCATGTATAACAAAATTGAAAGCAAAATGCAATGTTTATTTTAGTTAAATAAATAATTTGAGACGACGTCTTATAATAATTTGAGACGTCTCATAATAATTTGAGAAGATTAACGTCCAGTAGGGCTATAATTGGTTTCTATATGCACAAACCTGGTAGTCGTTCTGTAGGTCAATGATGCTGCTGTCCACTGGACCGCTCTCCATATAATCTCTGTAGTGTTGCTCCAACATCGCAGCATCCTTAACACTCAAAACCTTCCATCGGCTCCGCTTCTTAGGCTTCGTTTCCCACACCACATCAGAACTGACCAACACACACACACACACACACACAAACTTAAGTTAACTTGATCCATTTCTATAAGCAAAATATCTTTTTCTCTTACCAACACCATCTTAAAGGGCTGTTTACACCAAGGACAATAATTATAACAGCAAATATAAAGCTTTAATAGTCGTAATTCTATGAGAATAGCAGAGCTCAGACCACAACTCTATCAAAAAAAACACAAAGGAACAATATCGTTAAAATCACGTTGATTAATATCTGATGAGCTGATAAAAACAGTGACAGCCAATCAGAATCCACCTGACTTTAAAGGGCTTGAGCTTTTAAAAGTGGCAGACGACAAAATCGCAGAGCACTTATAATAAACAAAATAGTATTGTGCATTACTTTGCAAAAAAGAAGTATATTTTTCAAAAGAATACATAAAAATTACATTTGTAATAATGCCGTTGCAATTTAAAATATATCAACATCAAATAAATAATGAATAACACTACAGATAAAAATATAATGAAGCACAGCAAAAGATTATTAAAAGATTATTTTTAAATGTAATTTTAAGTAAAATATTTAATTCTGACATTATTACAAATGATTGCACTTTTTAATTTAGTTTATTTAAGTGTAAGAATTATAGTACACTTAAGTGGCCTTTTATTTCAGTAATATTGTGTGACCTTCAAGTAGTTTTTAAAAAATATATACTTTTAAGATTTGAAGTACAGTACAAGTTCACTTTTTTCCCCCCACATGGGTTGGTGTGGACACTAGTTATCATTATATTTATCTTTATAGTTATTGTTCTTGGTCTGAAAGTGCCTTAAAGGGATAGTTGACTTTGAAATTAATTTTTTATATGTTTTATCTTACCTCAAGGGCATCCAAGATGTAGGTGTCTTTGTTTCCGCAGTATTTTCAATTTTGATATTTTTAGGTCAAACCGTTCTTGTCTATCAGTCATATAATGGAGGTCTATGGTCACCACCTCAAAGAGCATGCACAGAGAAGTCCAAATTAAACATGATTTAGTGACTCGTAAATGTAAGTAAACATTGATGGCCTAAGATACGAAACGAGCGGTTTGTGTGAGAAAACGAACAGTATTTATATAGTTTTTACCTCTTGTTACTATCACTTGGACTTGGCTGTGATTATAAGAGGTAAAAACAATATAAATACTGTTAGCTTTCTCACACAAACCGCTCGTTTCGTGTCTTAGGCCATCAATGTGTACTTACATTTATGAGTCATTAAATCATGTTTAATTTGGACTTCTCTGTGCATGCTCTTTGAGGTGGTGACCATAGACCTCCATTATATGACTGACAGACAAGAACGGTTTGACCTAAAAATGTCAAAATTGAAACTACTGCGGAAACAAAGACACCTACATCTTGGATGCCCTTGAGGTAAACTAAAACATACCAAAAATGAATTTCAAAGTGAACTATCCCTTTAAACATGCTTAATATTAAGCATTTTCGTTGCCAACATGACACCCAGCAGTACCTGGTAATGCCAATGAAAGCCACCTCTTGGCTGGTGGTGTTGTTGACCAGTGAAATGCCCATGTTCTGTAACGCGATGCTGATTTCCTGTTCAGCCAGCTCAATTTTCTCGCTCTCACAAATCTTCTTGTAGACACGCCGCTCTGTGGTGAAAAGTGCCACACGCTGGAGGCCTTCATAAAATGACATGACGAAAAACTTTCCCTCCTTGTTCACATCCAACAACTGGTCCTATAGAGCAAACGAAAACAGAGACCCAGATGAGCATTCAGCGTCACGTCTTCAATCAACTGCAAGATCGAGTCCATAAAGTGTGTTAATATTGCAAGGGATTATTAACCCTAGTTTATATAGTTCTCACCTCTTCACTCTTCAGCTCTCCTTTGAACTTGCCCCATGTCCAGCTCAGGATCCTTGAGCCGGTGGGTTCAGCCCAAGTGTAGTAGACGGCCTGTCCTGGACCCAGTACATCCATTTCTATCTGAGAGCTGCCAGAATCACATCATTAGTTCAGACTGACTTACACTGGACCAAACATCACACAAAAACATCCAAAAATTGCAACAAAATCTGTACAGAACAATAAAAACAAAAAATCACAGTGAAACGTGAAAACACACAACCGCCAAAAGTATGTTTGGGTATGATTTTTTTTTTCCACAGCAAATTAATACTTTTACTCAGCAAGAATTAATTAAATAATTAAACGTGCCAGTAAAGACATTTATAATGTTACTTTCCATTAATAAGACACAATTATTGTAACTGTTTTCAACATCAAATCATCAGATTTCTGAAGGATCATGTGACACTGAAGACTGGAGTCATTTCAGCTTTGAAGTTTAAAAAATATTCAAATAGAAAACAGTTATTTTAAATGCTCATCATATTTCACAATATTACTGTATTTTGAATCAAATAAATGCAGCTTTGATGAGCAAAAGAGACTGCTCAATGAAACTTTTTTTTACAGAGCCCAAACTTTTGAATGGTAGTGTGTATTGCAAAAAAAGAAAAGATAAAAAAGATAAGTTTATGCAACAGAGTTTGTGTAGACTATTTGAATGTGAGACACTTTCACAAGTTACACTTTATAATTTGAGAGATAAAGTTGAAATTATGCAGCAGCCATCAGCTCAGGTGTTTTTAAAGCATATAGAAATCACAGAAATAACAGTAATCTGCACTTCATACACAGCACAGGCAGCTCAACTTCCCTTTAACAGCAGCCAAAGTCACAATAATTAAAGCGTTAGTTCACCCCAACATGTAAACTCTGTTAGTATTTACTCTCCCTCATGTTGTTCAACCCTGTAAGACTTTCGTTCATCTTCAGAACACAAATTAAGATATTTTTGATTAAATCCGAGCTGGATAACTCCTCTATAGTCTTCTAAGGGATTGAAACTGGCCAGCCCAGAAAGTTATTAAAGACATTGTTAAAATAGTCCATCAGTGGCTCAACCTTAAAGGTCCCGTATTATGCCCCTTTTCACAAGATGTAAAATAAGTCTCTGATGTCCCCAGAATGTGTATGTGAAGTTTCAGCTCAAAATACCCAACAGATCATTTTTTACAGCAAGTTTAAATTGTCATTTTTTGGGGCTCAGAAAAATGCGTTGTTTTAGTGTGTGCCCTTTAAATGCAAATGAGCTGCTGCTGCTGCTGGCACAGGGGGCGGAGCTTCACGAGCGACAATTTCATCTCACGGAATGATGATAATATCAGAAACTCTCAGTAACGGTGTTCATTTCCAGTCGGACAACAATGCCTACAGCGTCAGAGTGCTGTATAGAGATGGAACAGGTATAGTTTAGTAGTTTAATTACGGTTATTGTCGTCTGCTTGTATGTATCCATTATTTATTAGTAGCCTACAAGTCTGCTGTTTCGGACCAGGTCCGAATGATGATCAAACATATACTGATGAGTTTAATAAAGTTTATTGTACATCACACAAAAGATGAAGCGTCAGTTTTACTTCAGAAAATCCCCGTAAGAGCTGAGGAAACACGGTAAGTTATAAGAAGTGCGCGAGTTGAGGTCGAAAAACTGCTCTACTGACGTCATTAAAGAGGGAAGTCGAGGGATGTAGTCCAAACGGGCCGTTCGATGTAGGCTACTTCTGTTAAATAAAATATCTCGCTTGGCATTCAACTTTGAGCTTTATAATTTTA
The DNA here is from genome assembly GCF_016745375.1 of Pimephales promelas. The sequence goes on along the minus strand of NW_024121199.1, from coordinate 7,363,248 downwards.
CAGATATTATTTATACTCTAACAACAACATTACACACTAACTCAAGTTTGAAACATGGGATCACGAAGAACGGGACCTTTAAGTTTATCAAGCGACGAGAATAGTTTTTGTGCGCAAAAAAATAAACAAAATTAATTTATTCAACTATTCGTTTTCTTTCCTGCGCAGCTTCTATGTTGTACGTCACACGCAGGCTCGCTATTGGCCGACTCTGGTCATGTGTGTGATGCGTGTGATGTACAACACAGAAGCTTTGCGTAGTTTCACTACGTGAAATCATTCGATGCCAAAAGAAGGAAATGAATAGTTAAGAAAATCTGTTAGTTTTGTTTGATTTTTGTGCACATGATAAACGTAAGATTGAGCCGCTGTAGTCACTCAGACTATTTTAATGATGTCTTTAATAACTTTCTGGGCTGGCCAGTTTCAATCCCTTAAATAAATAATAATAATAACCTTTAATTTCTATAGCGCCTTTAAATGTACTTCGCAAAAGCGCTGTACAAAAACAATTAAAATTGCAAAGATTCAACACACAAAGAGACATAATACACAGTAAAATAAAATAAACATGATTAAAAGCTAACCTAAAAAAATGAGAAGCTTATGGAGGAGTGATCCAGCTCTCAGATTTAAACTTAATTTGTGTTGCGAAGATGAATGAAAGTCTTACGGGGTTGAACAACATGAGGGAGGGTCATTACTGACTTTTGGGGTGAACGATCCCTTTAAGTGTCCAAATAGAGAAAAAAAGATAATTATTCATGCTCTGTACTTCATCAGAAAATGTTCCACTAAGACACAAAACGGTTCATTTGTTAGCAAATAGAAATGAAGCTGTGCGCGCAGAATCAGGAAGAGAGTTGGCTTATTTCATTTTCCTGTCCACAAAATAAAAGCATCAGAAGAGGCAAACGATTAGCGCAAGATTCAGTTCAGACTCCAACCTTAAAAGCTGTGGAAGAAAAATAAGTTAAAGAAGAAAATTGTATTCATAAAGTGTTTTGCATGGAGTCGTGCGTCTCCCTTCACCAGATCCTGCGTAAGATTGCAAGGAAAAGAAATAGTTTCACAGCCAATATCACTTTCTCTGTGTGAGTGTTTATGTGTGTGTGTGTACCAGAGGGAATCGGTCTCTTCCCCCAGTGATAAAGAGATATCCAATATCTCATTCTGAACCCAAGTAGGACATTTCTGCTTCCTGGTGCTACAAGGGAAAGAAACATAAAACCAAACAAAACAGACAATTAAAGCGATTAAAAACCTCATACAGACTGTAGCGTAAAGTTTCAGAGGACGAACACTTGGGTTTCATGTGCACTGCATTAACAAAAGATTTAAACTCTAGAAAGTAGACAAGACAATAACAAGTATGAAAACACAAAATTATATGAACAACAACAACAAAACCTTGAAAGTGGCCTCAGATTCGGTTGAAGGTTCACTGGCTGCTCCCGTCTATTCAATGGCATTTTAAACTAATTTTATTATTAATATTATTAACTCAAATATTATTTAAATATTGCATTTAATTTTTTTTATATAATTAATTAAATTTTAAAACAGTTAGTTAAATAAATTTGTCAATTTTAATAATTGATATTATTAACTCAAATATTTTTTAAATATTGCATTTAAATTGTTTTATATAATTAATTAAATTTTAAAACAGTTAGTTAAATAAATTTGTCAATTTAGTAATTGATATTATTAACTCAAATATTATTTAAATATTGCATTTACATTTTTTTTAAATAATTAATTAAACTTTAAAACAGTTAGTTAAATAAATTTGTCAATTTTAATAATTGATATTATTAACTCAAATATTATTTAAATATTGCATTTACATTTTTTTATATAATTAATTAAATTTTAAAACAGTTAGTTAAATAAATTTGTCAATTTAGTAATTGATATTATTAACTCAAATATTATTTAAATATTGCATTTACATTTTTTTATATAATTAATTACATTTTAAAACAGTTAGTTAAATAAATTTGTCAATTTAGTAATTGATATTATTAACTCAAATAAATTTTTTTTATATTTAAGTAAATTTTAAAACATTAGTTAAATAAATTTGTCAATTTAGTAACACTTTTAATTTTTAATTAAAACATGGATAATTGATTTCTTTATTTTATTTGATTACATTCAGCTGAAAATAACACAGTAGAATTTATTATTCACTGAAATATTATTTTCCCTGCCCATGCATGAATTATTGTACTGTATTTAGGACTATCAAGCGATTAATTTTATTTCATCTAATTTATTAAACGACGTGGTGATTAATGAATCTAATTAATTGCACTTCAAATATGCAAATTACCCCTAAATGATCATTTAAAGTCATTATTGTGTTAAATGACAAAAGCATCAAATAGCCCTGAGACTCTCCTCATATTCATGCATAATGTTGCATTTAGAAGTTAATGCTCAAACGGATCTTTAGAAAAGTTAACGTTGTAGTTGCAAATTAAATATACCGGTAAAACAGATGACAATAAACAAATATTTTTTTATAGGTTAAATGTTGATTATTAGTCACTCTAACCCCTTTATCTATTTCACACATCAGCCATGTTTTGTAGTTTTTAACACTTTTTTCTTTGTGTTTGTAGTTCTGAACTGAATCTTCTTCCAAAGCGCAATGGATTGTGGGCAATATTCGCTGTTACAGTGAGCACGGATCCACACTTTGTGGCATTCTCTCTTCAACACACACTTATTCTAATCGCACATACTATTTAGGATGGATAGACTGGACATTGAGACGCAGGTCAAGTCATTCGATTCGTTCAAATGTCTGATTCATTCAGGAATTATGTAAATGGCTCTTTTTATGAATGGGCCATCCATTGGATGATTGGTTCACCCGGTTATAGGTAATATTTCCGTTGGCAAAATTGCAAAAATGCAGACAACATTGTGTCTAAAATACAACACAATATTAACTTATTTATTGAACTGATGTTTTAAAATCAATCTAACATTTGCACTCGTGTTTGTATTAAATGCGTTAATAATTTTACCGTGTAATGTTTCCCATAACTATGTCTTTTTATTTTAATTAAATTTAATTAAATGTTATTATACGCCAATTTGAATTAAATTGACAGCCTTAATTATATTACATTGTATCTGACATTCGTTCAGAAGAATTCACATATACAATGTTCATTTCATCAATAAAATCACACAGTACATGACGAACAGGGCCAAAAGCAACTGACCCAGGACCATCGGACAATCCTTATTGTGGTCCCAGATGTTGTCTTTAAACTCTGGAAAACTCTGATCTGGTGGATCTCACCTCTGATGGAACTGTAGCGTCTCGTCTTTAGTGTGGTTGATGAGGAGGAACGGAGCGGCCCCATCGTGGTAATCAGAGAACCGGATCACAGTCGAATGTTCTGTCAGGTTCACGTCCACAATAATGCCACCCAACTAGAACCGAGAGGAAACAAGAAAGGGATGAGTTGAGGGCGAGTGTGTTTGTGTGTGGGAAACACTAACTCACAGTTTTGTCCAGGTGCAGCAACAGGCAGTTCTCTGGTTGGTGGAAGTCAAATGCTTGCGGCGATGATTGACAGCCCTCCACTTTCACTTTGAGTTTCTTTGAGTCTTTTTCTGGCCAGAATGGGACGGCAGCCTAAGGAGCAGACAGACAGATAAATATATTAGGGCTGTAAGTTTAACGCGTTATTAACGGCCTTAACGCAAACCCATTTTAACACCGTTAATTTTTTTTATCGCGCGATTAACTGCCTTTTTGGCCTAGCAAACTTTGTCGGTTTTTTTTCACATGCTTTCGCAACAGGAAATGCACAGCGCTATGAAACCCATTCATTTCAATGGCTAGAACACTGTATATGCCAATGTTGTTTTCAATAAAAAAAACATTTGCACAAAGCAAGCCGATCCACTTTTCCATGTTGATAAGAGCATTAAAATGAGAAAAAAAATAATGGAACAAAAAGAAATCAAGAGACATTTAGAATGTCGAAAAATGTGTGATTAATTGCGATTAATCCTGAGTTAACTGACATCAATGCGATTAAATATTTTACTCGTTTGACAGCACTAATATATATATATATATATAAACACACAGTCAAAACAAAATTTAGACTCAGACACCTTCAAAATTTCTCACATTATCACAGTTTATTCGCTATAGTTTAGAAAATAGTCCAAAAAAAAAAATGACAAGAACTCGGTTATCGAATCAGTTTATATTTCACTGGTTTTGTCCGTCCTTCTGTTAGACGTTCTCACACATGAATTATGTTGATCATCTGTCAGCTGTTCATTTTAACTACACAATTAGAGAATACCAGTTTAGCTCAACCAATCACCAAGCAATGCTTTATGTTGTTCAGTCTGTGTGTAAAAAGGTCAATTTAGCAATTAAAGAAAAACACTTCAGCAAAACATGATCCGGTCAAAGTGTGTGAATCATCTTTGGCCCCAATTTTTTACCGGTAGTCACTGTATGAAGAATTATTGGGTATAATATGTCACAGTTTACTTTATTTTGCTATCCTCACTAATAAATTAACTATAGTGTCCTACACCTACGAGTAAAAGAATATCATAAATGATATCTGGTGTCTGAATCATTTTTGGTTTGACTGTATATAATCACAACATTTCTCTTGTTCGAGCAAACTTTCTCCCCTGACCTGTCCGGGTCGTGCCTCAGTCCAGCGCTCGGGACCCTCCTCACAGACCTGGATCACATGCTTGGTTCTGTTCACCAGCATGTAGAACGGCAGGAACGTCACCAACCGCGTCAAACTGAAGCTGGATGCATCGATCTTCACTCCCACCTACCATCAAACCACACATTACTCAACACAGACTCAGCTTCAGTCAAAAAAATGATGGATGGGACTTGACTATCCGTTGGGAATTGATTAGATTGTAAAGGTGGGGATCAATCCAGTGTTATTTTAGAATTATTTACTATTATATTATTCATTCATTTTTTTAAATTTGAATATTATTTGAATATTTTCAGTTTTAGTCATTTTGTTATGTGCTTTTGTAATTGTTACATTTAGCTTTAATTGTTTATTTCAGAATTAGTAAATGTAATGTTATTATTTAAACTTCAACTTATTTTTATTTTAGTAGCATAGCTAATTTTCATTAAAATTTTTCCTTTTAATATTTATATTTAAATTGATTTCAGCTTTATATATATATATATATATATATATATACAGTATATTAATAATACAAATTTTATTAGTTTTAGCTAACAATAACAACACTACATCAATCTCCAAAACTGGTTATTTTGATTTCATGTATGCTAATATATACATATTAAAATATATATATATATATATATATATATATATATATACAGTATATATATATATATATATATATATATATATACACACACAAACACACACACACACACACACATTTGAAGAAACACACACACACACACATATATATATATATATATATATATATACACACACACACATATATATATATATATATATATATATATATATATATATATATATGAAGAGTTCAGATGCAAAAGCCTCTAAATGCCATTTGGAATTTTCTTCTAAAATGATAATTTTTATCAAGCTTGTATATTTAAGTTCAGTAATTTCACTTAAATGACAATTAATAGGTAATCTTTATTGCCATTTAAGTGAAATTACTGAACTGAAATATACAAGCTTGATAAAAATGATAATTTTAGAAGAAAATTTCAATTGGCACTTAGAGGCTTTTGCATCTGAACTCTTCATATACACACACACACACATATATATATATATATATATATATATATATATATGGGTTTTTTTCCCCTTAACTTACACTTTTACACTTTTTTCCGGGTTAATAGACAAGCATATGCTTGAGTATATAAACAAAATCAATAATTGAAATCTATCAAAAAAGTGATTTGCCGATTTAATTGAAAGGTGGGGAATCCATTCCTACAGATGGCATATTAAATGTGATTTCGCCTTTTAATTTCTAAAAAATTGGTCCATCTCATCCCTCAAACTATCTATAGTAAGACAAGGAACATGTATTAAGAAAGTTAATGAAAATTTTGACTTTAAAGTATGAAAATGTGATGGCTGCAACGATAGAACGGTCACCATGTAATCCTTCTGTCTGCCTTTGCATTTGACGTCGCCATAACTACCGACGGTGTCGATGGAGAAATCGTCTGATAGTTCGCTTTCTGAAATCATCAAGCGAATCTGAAAACAGCAGAGTGACAGAAGTTAGATACCTGATCAATAAAACATCTGAATGCTCACTTGACAATCTTCCCAACCTTGTTGTTCTGCAGAAAGTTGCGTGGCTTGAAGGAGAAGAGGAGAGGCATGTCGTAATCCTTCGGGTGTTTGCGATGAATGTCATCTGCCTTGTACTGCAACAGTCTGCCTGTCTTATTCACCATCCAGTACGGCGAGTGAATGGCCACCACCACCTGACCCTCCTCCTTCTTAACATGAACAGCGATGTCTAACTCCGGCCGTGCATCCGGCTCCTCTTCGGACCCCAGCGAGTGGAACTTGATGAAGCTGATCTCTTCATGGTCGCTGCAGAGACTGTAATTGGACTCCCAGTCCTGCTGCAGGTATCCCAATAGCCTCAGCTCCAGAGAGGAGAAATCCATGATGGCTGTGTGGATCTGGGAGGAGTGGCCCTCTTTTAGTGAGGTAGAGGGGAAATCTCCATTGCCCTGCAAAAACACAACAGTTTTGTACAATATACTTGTATTGTCGCGTTCCCAAATGCAAATTAGAAGCATTTACTGAGATTCGAAACTGAAAATGAACAGTGTTGTGCTTTACTCTGAAACATGCAGCCATAGACTGTAGTCATAGACTGTACACTAATACAAAGTCATAGACTGTACACTAATAAGTACGTAGTGTCCGTGACGTCACCCGTAGGTTTCTAAAGAGCATTTTTAGGCAAAGAAATGGGAAATAGGCGGATTGGCTGAGGAGACGTGACGCTAACAGACGGCAGATAAACGCTAGTAGTGACATCAGCGGCAATCCACCTGTCACTCAAGTGGCCGCGCCCTTAATTATGCAGAACTTTAAGGCTTAATAATGTAAACGGAAAAGTTATAAAAAATTCACCCCCTCACAGTCGTCGTGAAGGGCAAAATTAGCGATATAGCCCAGAAACACTTTTTGTACCAGGCTGTAAACACTATTTTTTCTGCTGTAAATTTGGGGGTTTATGGGATTGACTCTCTTTTGCAGCCTGTCTCTAGTGGACAGTCGATGAATTGCAGTTTAAAGGAGTAGTTCACTTTTGAAAAAACTTTTGCTGATAATTTACTCACCCCCATGTCATCCAAGAGGTCCACGTCTTTCTTTCTTCAGTCGAAAAGAAATTAAGGTTTTTGATGAAAACATTCCAGGATTTTTCTCCATATAATGGACTTCAATGGGAACCAAACGGATTAAGGTCCAAAAGACAGTTTCAGTGCAAACTGCAAACTGTTCAATGGGTTTTAAACGATTCCAGACGATGAATAAGGGTCTTATCAAGCGAAACGATCGATCATTTAATAAATAAATAACAAAGTTTAAGTTTCATAAGCTCAAATGCTCACCTTCCTCTGTACTGTGATGCTCTCCTGTTCCTCGTGACTCTCCTGTTCGACTTTATTGGGTACCAAACGGTTCAAGGTCCTATGAACGAGGGTTCATTGAACGAAGTGACTCGAAAAAAGAGTTTGAACAGGAGAGTCACGAACGCGCATCACAGAACAGAGCAAGGCGAGCATTTGTGCTTATAAAACTTAAACTTTATTATTTATTTATTAAATGAGCGATCGTTTCGCTAGATAAGACCTTTATTCATCGTCTGGTGTCGTTTAAAGCCCTTTGAAGCTGCACTGAAACTCTCATTTGGACCTTGAACAATTTGGTTCCCATTGAAGTCCATTATATGGAGAAAAATCCTGGAATGTTTTCATCAAAAACCTTAATTTCTTTTCGACTGAAGAAAGAAAGACGTGGACATCTTGGATGACATGGGGGTGAGTAAATTATCAGCAAAAGTTTTTTTTTTTATAGTGAACTACTCCTTTAAGGCCATTTCATAATTTCAATCATTCTACAGTTACCCCCATCCCCAACCACTTTTTTCTCTGATTTAGACAATTCACATGGGTCGTACTTTTCAGGTCGGTAAATAAGCAAATCCATTAAAAACGACAGGGACACCCCTGCTAAATGCTAAAACAGGGAAAATTAGCATGCACAATTAAAATATACAACATCAGCCAATTTCTATACAATATAAACTGATTGATAAATTAAAATATCTCTTATATAGGCAATAAAAACGATAAAAGATGGACCACTCCTCTTGTACCTTCAGCTTGAAGGTGATGGGGTACGGCAGAAGGTTTCGGAGGAGGACCGTGGGCCACAGGTGCAGAACGATGGGCTGGTCGAACTCCTCCTCGGTGCTGTGGGACATCACAGCGTCTGGAAGAGGAACCATGTTGATCTTCAGCATCAGGGAGCCGTCTTCATGATGATGGCAGGTCTTCTTCAGACACTCTCCGGGCTTCTGAATCACCTCATTATAAGTGAAAATGTCTGAGCGCCCGTACTGATCCTGGCCTTCAGTTACAGGCTGCAGACTCAGCTCAGCTCTGAAAACAAGCAACACGCATTTGAAAACTGAAAGCTGATATATCTGAATTTTACCTGTATATTTTGACATTTACAACTTGTGTTTACATTTTAAACCTTTTAAAATGCTTCATTGAGCATGTTTGTGTTTTTTGTAGTAGAAAAGCTATAATATTTCTATTCGGATTTTGTGTTTTTTTGTGTGATTTTGGGTCCAGTATGTTAATACAGTATATCATAGTGATAAACTAATTGTCTGGTCATATAGGTGGTGATGTGCTGAAAAAAATGATACCAAAAATAGGTATGGTAAACATTTGTTTATGTTTTAAAAAATTTAAAAAAACTAAAAAGTACTCAAAAAGGGCCAAAATAGCCCAAGAATCCGAAGGGTTAATAGTGAAGCAAGCTGATCTGAGACCGAAAGCGTTGTTTTCACAAGTGACCCGCTTCACTATGAACCATACATCACATGTATTTGTATGATGAAATCCATCCTTTGCGATTCGATAATCCCACTAAGCAATATCACAATTTCTATTTAATGTTGGTTTATCGTGCAGCCCTAGACTCAACTGTGTGTGTGGCATTCATTGAGAAAAGACATTTAGCTCTTACTGACCTGTAAGAGCCGAGCGGCACACAGAACTCTTCTGTAGGCAGAGAGATGCCCAGACACTCGGATCCTTCGTAAACACGGATCGGCACCGAAAAGTGATTGATAATCTAAAAAAAAGCAAGAAAAAGCAATGACATCATGACCAATTATACTATGGAAAGCATTTTCTGCCAATTCAAATAAATCAATCAAATTATAAAAATGAAAACTAAACCCAGATTAACCATTACATTAGAAAAAAACCGATACGCAATTTTAAATTAAATTAAAGGTGCCCTATACTGTGAAATTGAATTTATGTTGGCATAGTTAATTAACAAGAGATCAGTACATGGACATGACATACAGTGAGTCTCAAACATCATTGTTTTCTCCTTCTTACTTAAATCTCGTTTTTGAAAAACACCCCTGAAAAACGGGCGAATCTCCACATAATACCGACTCTGACGTAAAAGTCGGGATCATTAATATGTATGACCCAAAATATTTGCATAATGCCAGCCCATGTTCAGTGACCGACGAGACGGAGCTGCGCAGCCGAAGCATGGCAGTTGATCAGTGTTCGGATCTACACACGAATACAAAAGTATATTTTAGTTCCTTCGTCCGAGCCTCCGAAGAAACAGTGGATTAATTTTATTTTCTCTGGAAATTTGACCATTTCACCGAAGACTTGTTTCCTCAACTTGCCAAGAGCTGGCCTCGGATCGAGCTGATGTGTTGTTGTTCAAGTTCAGACAGGTAATCTTTCGCTTTAAAATCGTATCAGTAAGTCAGGCCAGTGATTAAAAATCAACTTCACATCGTTTATTTTAGTAGGAGGAAAAAAAAATCTTATTTAAATTGTGAATTATATACAGAAAGAAAGCGATCAAAGAACAATCACAGCGCGAGTTTATCTGGACACTTGCCAAACTCGTTATGAATTCAATGACGCACGTTACTCTGCACAACGAAGCTCTAACGTTAACTGTATTTACATCATCGTGTCTGCTGCATTAGAGAGTAACGTTAGAGAGACTGCATTGCAATGATAAGATCTTCATTCTCGCGTCCTTTGCTTGCTCAATCACGGCAACACTTTATGTGATGGGAATAGATCTAAATACTTCAAAAACATCTCACGATTCGTTCATCTCGATAGCTGTAATAGTAAAAACCTATAAAAGCTGTAGTAAAATTATTCGAGAGTTTCACATGTCATACATAGCTATTTCATATGCAAGCATGTCAGCCAATCACAGCAGAGGCCGGTTACACACAGCAGACACGCCCCTTTAAACAGAGTGTTCAAAGCAGAGGCTAAAATCAGGCTAGGAAAAATGCCTTTTATTTCTAAATTATGACTATTTTTGATCTAAAAAACATACTAACATTATAAGGGCAACCCAGAAAACATTATAAAATAATAAAAAAAAACAGTATAGGGCACCTTTAAATGATTTTATTGCAATTTTCACAGTGGCAATGCATCATCCCTGTCAAATGGTGATTTGACGTTTCATTTTCATTTAACATTTGTGCAAATGATATGTTAATGAGTGGGTGGGGCTTATTCTGAGAGTGTCTGAGGGTTAGGGAGCGAGTACAAGTTATTGAAACTCTAAAGTCGTGATCATATTGTATTCGAGACGAGTCATGATGGTGAAATCAGTGATGTCACTGTTATAATGAAAGCCGACTGTGTCGTCGCCTCTACGTCTGGGGAAAAAGCTGCACTTGCATGTGCGTTCAGCACCCGTGTGTAGAGGAGATGTCCGTCTATTTTTGCAAATATATTTGTCAATATTTGAAACAGACACTGCAAGCTGCACGTACACTAACTGGAAAGAAAGCGGCACGTGCTTACCTAAAACAATATGATCATCATCACATTATAGACATTATTATCTCAGAATAGACCACACCCACTCATTAACATAGAATTTGCATACAGGTTGACTTTGAAAGTGAAAACTGAAATAAGAGAAAATAAAATGAAAACTAAATTGTCACTATTTTTGCATGAGAATTAATAAAACGCTTTGCAAAAACTATTAGCAGAGCCTATTTAATGCCTGTTTTATTTTAAAAGGCTCTATGCACGAACCCCGCTGACGTGTGTCCGAAAGAATATCAGTCAGCGTCTTTACTTCCGGAAGCGCGTTCTGCAGGCCAAGTGTATAGCGGCAAAACTTTAATAAAATCCGTTTTCACAGAAACGGAGACAACGATTTTAGAAACGCTGATTCGCTAGTCGAATTTCATACGATATGAGAGAATACTAACCCTCAAAGTTGTTGATACACTGTAGCTCGAAATATATCATTTAAATAACTTCTCTTTTTTACTCTTGTGTGACAGCTAACTGCCTCACAGTGTTGTTAACATCCTTCACGTTAACCGCAGGACGTTTTTAGAAACAGCAAGTGTAATTTGACACCATCTCCACCTAACGCAAAACCGGCTTCTGACCACAGACTGACGCAGCACCGGATGTAACTGGGCGTGCTGAGACAAACCCGGAAGCGATCGTGCATAGAGGCTATTAGGCAGTCTTGCCACGAGAATGAAGTGAAAATGAAACCAATTGCATTTCATCTATAATGAAATTGTTAATCTGGTTTAAGTTTTCCTTTTTATCATTTCATTGATTTATTTCAAATTAAAATTGAAATCCCTTTCATACAAAAATCTGTCAATGATCAAATAAAATGCACATATTGAATATTGCAGCTAATTTGATCATGTTTACAGCTATTAATGCTAATGAAAGTATGGCATTGAATTGTTTTCTCAAAGCCAGAGCAGAAATTTGTAGAGAAAGAAAATATATATATATAGGGGCAAATGAAACAACTGAATGAGGAGGCGCAGGTTTGACGGGACTCATTTTTGTTGGGAAATGATTATTAGAAGCATTTCAGATATTTCAACTACATTGCACTTAGTTTATTTTTTCAGATGCCTTTTAAAAAGACTACAAAAAAAAAAAAAAACTTCTATTTTATTTATTAAATTCAACCCACCAAAGTGGCTAGTAGGAATGACTGTTACACACCACTGCTGAAACACACACGCATTTGCCGGGTTGGTGGGTGTTAATGTCAAGCCCTGGGTGTGTACGTTTTGTGTGTAACTGATTGAATAACACCCACCTGGAAAGGCGAGCGGATCTTGACATATTTGCTCCCCTCGACAGTGTAAATCTGACAGACGAAGAAGCGAGTGACACCTGAGTCACGGTGCATGACACTGTACATGCCCCGTCCCGTTTTGATCAGTGGGATCACGCTTGCGGTGGTGTGGCCAACCGGAGCTGGGGAAGAGGAAAAAGAAATTCAAACTGTTTTTGTCTAGAAATTTTGAAGAATGCAACAATAAAACTTAAGTCCCCCTGTGGAGAAAAATCCAGCTTTTAATATTGTCTATGTGGTGTTTTTAATGTGCTTTAAGACACACCATGTGCAAGTTCATAAGTAGACAGCATTGCTGAGTATTTCCTCCTTAAAACTGCAGACAGTCTCAAAAACACGCTTTGGTGTTTCTGACGTCACAAACGACCTTGTAACCAATCAGATCAACATGTGATCGTCAACCAGTGGATCTCTGAGCGAGTGAGTGAGTGAAGGCGGAGCTAATTTGCATATAAGGCATGATGAAAAAACATTTAAATATGACATTTTGGTGATCAAAGATGAGTTTTAAGGGATCACATTATTGACTACAGGGGAACTTTAAGATGCTCATTGCATATTTAATAATAAAAAAACAATCTCTTTTAATTATTTATTTGAGAAGTTATAATTTGGAATATTTTCAAATTCAGATGAACAGAAATTTCAACAGAGATTAATGTGGTTTTATTTGTTTAACTTACCTTTAAAAAAAAGTTATTTGCCACATGTCAGTGTGACAATGGAAGCCTATATCCAGTCTTTAAAAATTGGCATCGATGGTTCTATTAGAACCTTTAACATCCATGGAACCTTTCCACTGCACAAGATTCTTTAAAATGATGTTCAAAAATTGTTATTTTTAGAACGGTTCTTAATTGTTCTTTTGGGTTCCACTAAGAAAAAAAAAAAAACACCCTTTAGAAACCTTTATTTATTTAGAGTGTTGTAGCCTGTTGCAGTTAATGAGCCGTGTTGTTACCAAGTCAAATTCCCGTTTTGTCTCTGCAAACATGGCCAATAAAGCTGAATCTGATTCTGAGTGTACCAGTGATTTAGTGATCTATATTCAGAAAGGTCACAGGATGTAACGCAATCTTACTGGGCTGGATGTAGTTTTTGGCGCTGAGGCTGGTCATGGCTGAGAACTGATCACTGGACTCAGCACTGAGTGTGTAGTGCATATTCAGGCTCTCTCCATCCTGGAGCTCCACCACACGATCTCTAGACTCTTTACCGATGGGTCGAAACACTTCGCTGTGCAGCACCGACACCGCCAAACCCAAGTGATTCTTCACCACAAACGGAGCCTGGTCCTTCTGAAAGCACTCAGCGGTCTGTTTAGCAGCCTCTGCAAATGCCTGGAAAACAAAACAGAAGGAACATTTGTAAATTTGTGTATTTTATCTGTACCAGAAAGACGTCTCTTTCCAACCATCTTGAAAGGTTAGTTCACTTCAGAATTAAATTTTCTGATTCATGTCATCCTATATGTTCATGTTTTTCTTTCTTTGGTCGGAAAGAAATTAAGGCTTTTGAGGAAAACATTCCAGGATCTTCCTCCATATAATGGACTTCAATGGGGTCCAACGGATTCAAGGGATTCCCAGCCGAGGAACAAGAGTCTTATCTAGCCAAATCATTGGTCTTTTACTAATAAAAATAAACATTTATATATTTTTTAACCACAGATGCTCATCTTGCACTAGCTGTGACGCGCCACTCATTACATCATCACGTTGAAAGGTCATACGTGACGTAGGCAGGAGTACCGACATAGTGTTTACAAAGTCATTAGTAATTTTCACTAAAGCATTTACAATTTTTTTTTAAACAACGATGTCGGATGATTTTGAAAAATGGAGGTTGAAGTTTTTCACCCTACTCTACATTTCTGAACCGGAACACGCGCGACATTTCAACATGATTACGTAATGTGTGGAGCATCACAGCTAGTGCAAGATGAGCATTTGTGGTTAAAAAGTATATAAATGTTTATTTTGTCATAAAATGGCCGCCGGTTTGTCTAGATCAGACTCTTATTCCTCGGCTGGGATCGTCTTAAGTCTTTGAAACTCACATCTGGACCTTTGACCCGTTGGACCCCATTGAAGTCACTATATGGAAAGTTTTCCTCCACGTTTTCCTTCATTTCTTTTCCACTGAAGAAAGAAAGACATGAACATCTTGGATGACGTGGAGGAGAGTAAACTATCAGGAAATTTAAATTCTCCTTTAACACACTGGAATCATCTCGGCCTCGTACCGTTCCTAGATTACTGAGCATGTGAAGGCCACACTTGGTGAGGGTGACGTTAAGCTGGTCTTTACTCGTGAAGCTGATGACCGTTTTATAATCAGGCACACTGCCGTCCACCTCATCAGATACCCCAGAAAATGCGACTGGTTTCTTCTTCATCTGTAGAGATAATATCATTAATTATATGAACAGTTCTTTTAGCAACAGATTAGGCCTGAAATGAAAGGTGACCTTCAGTAAAAGAGTCCATGGTCTAAAGCCATCTTTTTCCTCATCGTCCAGCGGCTCCAACAGCGGTTCCCACAAACCCATCATCTCATTATAATAATTCACCTGCAGGAAACAAACAACTTGTTATAGGACACTAAAATCTTCAAAAAATTGTTTCAAATCATTCATCCAGCAATAGTAATGCCACAGAACAACATCTGTTCACATTTCACTGTTTTTTCAGCGTCTCATGCCATGAGAGCAGGGGTGCACGATATATCGAATAAATAT
This sequence comes from Pimephales promelas, assembly GCF_016745375.1. The sequence goes on along the minus strand of NW_024121199.1, from coordinate 7,348,041 downwards.
TGTTATGGCGATAACACGTCGCTCGATATACATATCGAAAGTCTCGCGATATTTATGCAATATTTTGTTTATGATGCGTCCGTCACCGTTTCATTTCCCCCGATTCATTTCCTGATTCTCCATAAACAACATGAAATCAAGGAGAGGTTGAACTACAGATTTCCCACAGTGGTCAGAAAGAACAGGGGAGACACTTTGTTTTTCTCAAGAGTCGCTATTCGCTTCAAAGCTAATCGCCGTCACTCTCTCACTTCTCACTTGCTCTACTATCACACAGTCCCCCCACACACACACTTGCCCCGGCCGGCTCGACGCTAGGGATGCGCGGTATACCGGCGGTATTGCAAAAATACCGGTATATAATAAATTTCAAACGGTACAATATCATCATTTTGTTAAATTCGGTATTTGATGAGCTGCTGTTCCGAAGTTCTCCACTAGGCGGCAGTGCGCTACCGAAACTGACGCGAGTCACGCGTAACCGGCAAACGAAGGAACACGGTGGAAATGAAGCTCATTCGGATTTCTACACGCCCGAAATTAATAAATAGAGAGAGCAGTATGAGTGAAATAAGGCATTACTTTGCCTACTAAATTAATGAGAATAGTGTAGAAACAGACCTCAATGCACCACTCTGCAAAGCAAACTTTGCTTTCAAAAATGTGTTGCCATGGAATGCAACACATCAAATCTGCCAAAGCGCTCGTCAGTTGCTCATCCTGACTTGTTCAAGAGATCAACTGGTGAGTTCATCATTCAACTGATTTAATTTAGACTTTTATTGAACACCGAACAGCGCACATACATAAGAGCTTATCAATTAAATATGATACGGTAAACACGAAAGCTCAAATCTTCTTGCATGACACGCTATACCAATTCAGTTGCCGTCTCATGATCTCATCATTTTTGCAGTTTCAAACAAATATATTCATTTAATTTGAATTAATAAAGCACAAAAGTGATCGTAAAATTAATGGCATTACTGCCGCTGTGGCGACCCATAGAGAGAGAGAGAGAGATAAATATTAATAATATTAGCCTACAATTAAGCTACATTTGTCAACATTCACTAAGGAACTTGGACTAACAATATAGCATTGATTAATCTAGATCAATCAGTAATTAAATGACCTAAAAATGTAATATCCTAATAAATGTTTAGCATCATAACATTACTTTTTGCAATGCATTATATGCATAATATGAACCCAAACACAAACAGTAACCAAACCAAGATGAATCAATGCAATAAATGTTGATAATTCTCTGTTGATGCGTTTACGTCATTTCATTATTCTATTATGTTAATCTATTATTATAGATATTAACCTATTTTAATTGTATAATATCAGTGTTTTTTTCCCCAAATCAAAATTTTACCTACACATAATTTGTTTATTTTTTAAATTTTGATATGTTTTTTTTTTTTTTTTTTTTTTGGATACTTTTCTTTGCACATATGGTAGTTGAGAGTTTCAAGCAGTGTTTAATAAAATTGTTTCAATTCACTTAAATTTAGACTTTTTTTTTCCAACTGTGGTATCGATTTAGTATCGAAACCGAGGTATTAGGTTCTGGTATCGTATCGAAGCCAAAATTGTGGTATCGAGCCATCCCTACTCGACGCGCACAAGCATAAAAATCAGGCCACCTGGCAACTTCATGCGTTTTCACTGATCGGATATCTGATTTATCAAAATACGATCTTCAATTCCCGCGCTACATGCAGATTTAATGGAGTGCACGACACGTACATCACCGAAAGCAACAGTTATGAGCTGCATACGATCATGATGATCATCAGGTAAAATAAGATCATTCATTTACTTTTAATCAAGATAACTGTGTGAAAAGCGACTTTGATTTGCCATAGTTTGCGCGTTGGCATGATGAAGAGATGCTCAGCTGATCTGCGGTGATGCATGCGTGTGGTTGCAGTCGCGCGCGTCGTCATATCTGGCCATAACATGACAAGCCTGTAACGTTCTCATTTTTAGCGTTTTTGGAAGGAGTACGTTTTACATATGTGGTTTATTCAATAACGAGATGCATTTACATTTGTCCAGTTTCGTCTGGAATGTGGCCCAGACCTCCTCCTGAAGTGGTTTGAGCGATTAGATTCAAATACGTCACGCGTTTCACAGGGCCTTTACACCTGGTCTTTTCACGATCAGACAGCTATCCGGTCAAAGAAAACGCATATAGTGCCGTGTGTGTTCTGTGGACTTGCTTATTTATTGTCTTTTACACTGTAGTGTAGGCCTACACAACTAGTAAAACATGTCCTGTTCTGTAGACATAGTTATTATTTATATATTCATGCTGTATCAGTCCAATATGACTGTCAGTTGAAATAAACCTTATGTTGTAAGAACTTGTTTTATTTATTAATCTTTTTTTGATGTGTTTTCCTATAACTTTTGTAGTTTTACATCCATTTAAAAATATCGAAATTAATATCGATATCGCAATATTCATTATCGATAGCGCAATATCACATTTTTTGTCAATATCGTGTACCCCTACATGAGAGTCATGATAACATTATTATTTTCGATTAATCGTCATCCCTACTTTAGGGGCTTTCGCACCGAAAGAACCTTTTCATAATTCCTAGAACTATTGGCGGGAGTTCCCAGAGTTTCTAGGAATGATTTTGTGTTCTAGGAACTCCTTATGGAGGAAGTCATTTACTCTTACTTCAGAGTCGATCTAAACCAGCGCTATCGGAACTATCCGTGACGTTAGTGTTCTCAGGAAAACACCCTGGTGGCTAGATCCTATAACTAAGTTCCTAGAACTACCCGGTACGAAAGCCCCTATAGTACTAGAACATCCTCTGACCTCTTCTGTCAGTGCAGGTTAATGAGAGTACTGCGGTTATTTCGATTAATCGTGCAGCCCTAGCTGGGAGTACTCAAGTACTCATGCCATTCCTATTAGCATCTTTGAATAAGCATCAGCCGAATCCATAAATTTGTTCGTGTTCCCAAATGAACATAATAAGTGACCCAAACTCATATAAGAAGCAACATACAGCCACTTTAAAACGCTGAAAACACTGACATTGCGATTTCGGTTTTATTTTCGATTAATCGCACAGCCCCAATAGTACTACAACACCCTCTGACCTCCAAGTCCAGATGACAGTGCAGGTTAATGAGAGTACTCCAGTTCTTCACGTCTCCCTGGAACGAGGCTTTGGCCAGGAGCATGGGCACGGTGCGATGGCCCACGCCGGCCTCCAGCGTCAGGCATATGGAGTTAATGTTCATCTTCAGAGACTCTCCCAGAGGAACGAGAGGAATGACAGAGTGAGCGACCTCCTCTCCTCCTTCCTCCAGGAACCAGAGCTTCAGGTCTCGCAGGGTCCGACGTTCCCACAGGTCCTGTGGCACGGGGCTCTCCAGCTCCTCAGGGGTCTCGGCTGCAGGGCTCAGCGCCGACTGAATGGTGATGACCGTGTTTATGATGATGGGAGACACCTTTGGGAACAGGAAGACAGTAGCGGTCGGTATCAGATAGGGAACTAAAAGGTTCATATTTCACACTTTCATTTTCATAGTCTGCCAATAATGTCTTTGCAACAAAAACTGCAAACGTAAGTTTGTTTTTCATAACTGTTTTACAGGTTATCTGCAGGGATAAAAAAAAAAATCCAATAGGCTATTTAAGACCTGCACAAATAAAATGAATAATGCATGTCCATTTTATTGATGAAAGTAGAGGATCTTTCTAGATTCATCTGTCTGTGTTTCCCTCCAACAGTTTCTGTAGAAAACATAAAGGCAATTAACAAATGAACTAAATGATTTTATATGGAAAATGAAGAGTCATTATATACGTAAAAGTGATATGATTAAAGATTATGAAGAAGGTGGTCTTAAACCGGTTGACTTTAATTTAACCCTCAGGTGCTCTTCGTTTCGGAGTCACACTTGTTATCCTCCCGGACACCTAAAAGTTAAATTTCCTCCATCCCAGTAAAACCAATGCAATTTATTTTTGTTATATAATATTTATTCTTTGTAATTTAGTATTTTGAAACAATTTGATTGAATTAATTGCTATTTATGCAATATTTATGGTCTATTTTGCCATGAAATTTTTTTTTATATATATATATATATATATATATATTATTTCTTCTAAAAAATTATTAATGCAGTATTTTAGTTTAATATAGAGTCTAGGCCTTCAGAAAAAAATATATATTTTGAAGAAAATTAGCACCATCTGGTTACAGTATAGAGAAAAAGCGTAGAATCATGGTGTAACCACAAGATGACATGTAAAGCTCTCTATGGAGAAGCATGTGAATTCCTCAGATGTTTATGAACACATTTTTTTTTTTGGTGGATTTGAATATATAGTTGAAACAATCTCAAAAACGATTTTTTATTTAAAAAAAAAATTAATTAAATAAATAAATAAAAATTTGTGAATTTTTGTGTTTTGTCAATTTCCCATTCATTTCCTATGGGGTCATTTTTGACCAAAGACCACAAGTGTGACTATTTTTTTTAAAGACCACTTAGCATGCTCAGATCATGACCTCAATTTTTTGTGTATTCACATAAATAAGGCCATAAAAGTCACCAAGTTTCGTAACATTCAGATGAAGCTGTGATTTTTAAAAATTCAAAACATACTGTTTGTAATCAAAATTTATTGGTGTGTATGTGTATAAAACTGTATACTGTGTGTATGTGTTTTGCACTCTAGATGTTGTAGAGTGTCACCCCTTTCCTGCGGTGTACTTTTTTTTTTTTTAGAATTGTGGCCGATTTGTAGATTGCACATCTACAATTTTTTTTTTTTGTCAATTTCCCATTCATTTCCTATGGGGGTCATTTTTAACCGAAGACCACAAGTGTGACCACAAGTTTTTTTAAGACCACTTAGCATGCTCAGATCATGACCTCAATTTTTTTTTCGTATTCACATACATAATGCCATAAAAGTAACCAAGTTTCGTAACATTCCGATGAAGCCGTTATTTTTAGAAATTCAAAACAGAAAATTTTTCGGTCAGAAAAATCCGCTTTCTGGTTTGAAATTCCTACTACCGTATTAAAAAATTATTGTCATAGCTCATCAACAGTAGATAAATTGGCATAAATGTGCAGTATTTATTGCAAACTGCACTATAACCTCGAGCCTGTAAAATGTGCTCTCCCGTCCAGTAAGGTAACCCTCTTAAAATGAAATAAGACTTTTGTTATAACATTAAAGATATTTAAGACTTTTTATGACCTTAATTTAATAAAACTGTTGTCTCACTGACCCTCATAATTAAACAGGCAGTTTTGCAACTGGAGCTTTAAGTTATTAATGACTTCTGGGAGCTAAATCACCTTGAGCGTGAGGGAGCTGATGGACAGCTCGATGGACTGAGGCTGAGAAGGCGATTGGCTGCTCTGGAAGAACACCTGACATGGTTGGAGCACCGTCGTCACGTTGTGCTCACGCTTCTCTCGCACAAACGGACACGCCACTACCTTCAGATCTGAAACGGCGGCCGTCATTGAATGACCGCTGGGCTCGCTCTTCATCACCAGCTCACACTGAGTCGTCATTACCAGCGCCGGCGCTTCGGCACGCGTGAGGTCGGCCACAAAAACGATCTCAGGATTCCTCACCACAACGTTAATCTCAGATTTGGCAACCACTGGTGGAGCAGGAACCGCTAGCAAAAGAAAGACACAAAGTAAATAGCTAAGAGTTATTTTATTGCATCCGTTAGTGTTTTTCTTCTTACACTCATGAGTCTAAGGTAGCCCATAGAACCGTAGGGTAAAAAGTTGTCAAATTTGGCACACTGATAGAGGACAGTGTGAACTTTAACCAAACTTTAACTCTAGCGCCACCAACTGTCTAAATTTGCACTATATATTATATTTTTTATTATATATATATATTATATTTGCACTATATATGAAGAGTTCAGATGGAAAAACCTCTAAATGCCATTTGAAATTTTCTTCTAAAATGACCATTTAAATCAAGCTTGTATATTTAAGTTCAGTAATTTCACTTAAATGACAATTAATAGGTAATCTTCATTGCCATGTAAGTGAAATTACTGAACTTAAATATACAAGCTTGATAAAAATTATCATTTTAGAAGAAAATTTCAAATGGCACTTAGAGGCTTTTGCATCTGAACTCTTCATATTATAACGAACGCATGGGCTAGAAACAAAATTCTCGGCTCAAGAGAAAAAAAATTGCAACCCATGAAGTCATTTCCGTCATGAAAATGTTTCCGCCATTTTTAATCTAATGATAACAAATGATAACCATATCCGCCATTTTGAATTTTGTCATAAAAGTTACTCAAAAACCCTCAAGCAAGCATCAATAATTATAATGCAAAAAAATTTTAAATGCTAATAGCGTTTGATTCATTTGGTCTATTCTAATGAAACTGGTCTTAGTAGACTACTTAGGTCATGCTAAGAACATAGATATCCATTTTACCAGTGAACTGAACTTCCCGTCTGCCATTTTGGTTTTCTTTAAAGATTTTCTTGCGTGTTGTGACAACCATGATCCAAGACTACCTGTACAGTTTCAGCACAGCGCCACCTAGTGGTCACGAGATTTTTTTGCTTGTAACTTCTGAACAGTTTGACCAAAAACCCCTTAATTTCTGCTTGCAGCTATATTTCGCTTTTATTCTTAGTAGTAGTTTTAGTTCTTTAATGAAAGATTCTGAATTAAATGAGAAATGTTGTATTGGCAACTAATTTCACTTAATGCTCATTTTAGTTTAAGTAATACAAATGTTTATGGTTTTAGTAACGACAGTAACCCAGGTAAAACATCTTTATTGATCCTTACTTAGACTGTCTTCAACAAGGTGGTACCTGGACTTCAAAACACTTACCTGGGTCTTTAGAGGAGCTGGCGGGTTGTTTGTTGCTCTTAGGAGGACCAGAGAAGCCGTCTGCCATAGCTTTAAGAAAGACATCAGCTACTGTGAGCAGGAACTCAACACTGGCACACAGGTAGATGTCCTGAACCACGGTGTCCAGGACGGTATATTCCCGGCCTTGTCGGTAACTCACGTCTACCATCACATTGCCTTCCCTGCCCTGACGCATCGCCATCATCCTAACACAGCATGAAGTCAGAGCAGACATTCAGTGATTCAATGACCAACTTTATTTACCAAAAGGCTGCATTCTAACAATCAATTGACTCTTTCTTCAATTGGTTGATTAATTGGATATGTAAGCATACGTTTGGTGCAAAAAAGGTTTCAACATAAGTGATTTCAGATAAAGAGATTCTCCATGCACAGAAACTTGTGCACTGTAAAAAAAATATTTTCAAGATTTGTTATCAAAACATATTTTCTTTTGTCAAATCAACTTTATAATAATTTATTTAGTTGAGATAACTTATTATTTTGAGTTTCTGATGATTAAATTAATCTCCTTCATTGTATTAACTCACTTTTTCCAGTTCAATCAACTTAAAATTTTAAGGCAACCCAGGTTACTTACTTTTTTAAGTTAAACCAACAATAATTTTTTACAGTGTAGTAATCACAACATATTTTCTTTTGTCAAATCAACTTAAATAATTTATTTAGTTCAGATAACATATAATTTTGAGTTTCTGATGGTTAAATTAATCTCCTTCATTGTATTAATTCACTTTTTCCAGTTCAATCAACTTAAAATTTTAAGGCAACCAGGTTACTTACTTTTTTTTTAAGTTAAACCATCAATATTTTTTTTACAGTGTGGTAATCGACACATTCCCCCCCCCCCCCCCCCCCCCCTAATCGATTAATTGGATATGCAAGCATACATTTTGTGCAGGTTTAATATATAAATGTTTCAACATTAGTGATTTCATACAAAGAGGTTCTCCATGCACAGAAACTTTGGGTAATTGATTAAATTATTGATTTTTTTCTTCAATTAATCGATTAATTGGATATGTAAGAGTATATTTTCTGCAAAAAAGGTTTAAAATATTAATGTTTCAACATGAAAGATTTCACATGGAATATTTCAGCGATTAATCAATTGATTATTTCATCAATTAATCGATTAATTGAATATATAAGCAAAAGTTTTGTGTAAACTGTTTTTTTTTATATAAATGCTAAAATTTTGAAAATAAGCAATGTGCATGTAAAACAACATTAAACACAAACTTGAGCATCTTCAGTGTGTGTGTGTACCTGGATGTGATCATTTTCACCCTCTGTCTCTTGTCATCTAGGAGACAGTTAGTGAGTTTGAGGGAGGCTTTCATGGAGCTGTCGGAGAACATGTGCACAGCGGTGGAGATGGTGCCCAACGTGAACTCTGCCAACTTCAAACTCTCGTCACGGGAGTCTGATAACTGCATCTACACACAAACAGAACCAGAATAGCTTAGTTTCATATGTAAACATTACATTTTCGTCTATCGTGTGTTTCGTCACCTCGTTGTTCGGGCTGTACAGGACCAGTGTCATGGAGTCAAACTTGAAGTCCAGTTTCAGGGTGTTCTTTAGTTTGCCTGTTTTCTGGCCCTCCACCACTGCTGCGGTCACTACTGTGTTCCCTACGACAAAATAAAAGTACTGTATTGTTAACGCAATTCTGTTTATATTGATAAATACATGGCAAAATCTGTGATGATTATTACAAATCTGATATGAAAACAACAATAAAAAATATATTTTATTAATTATGCTACTTCTGAACATTATTTTAACCAGCACATCAATTCTATACATTTCAAAGAGTAAGGATTTTTAAATAATAAGTTGGGTAACAACACTTTATTTTAATAGTCCACTTTAGACATTCTACTAACTAGAAGTAACTTTGCAGTAACTTAGAAGTAACTTAATCTGCAACACTTTCATATTCATTCCAGGAACACATGCAAAGACAATGAACTACAAAGTGTGCTTGACATAACCTGCGCAGTAGTGATCGATAAAGCTTCCCAATCTGTGTTTGTGTGTTTTTATACCTCCAGAACTCTGAGAATCTTTGGTAGAAACGGTGTCTCCTTTATCAGAGCTGGACGGAGCCGGAAGATCACCAGAAGTCTCGCTCAGATTCTCACTCAGAGTCTTCAGCACTATAGTTAGGTCCTCCTGACTCAAGATCAACTGCATGACACACATTAATATTAGATGCAACATCCCTAACCCCTATAATCACACAGAAATAATCACATAATGCTCTTACGCTCATGGGTTTGAGGTGTGCATTGATCTGGATGTCAGGAATGCTGTGATACCAGGAAGCAGCGAGATTGCGTTTGATTGACAGGTCCATGTTGACCGGTTTGAGTAACTGAATCTCATTTATAAATTGTCCATCACTAAATGTGGTCCTGAAAAAAACAAAACAAAAATATTAGAAACATCATTCATCAAGCTATGAAAATTCAATTTCAGGCCATTTACATCAAATTCATGAACTCAAATTAGTCAATTTGTTTAAAAATTCAAGTATTTTGTAATACTCTCCTACCTGTACATTTTAAGATCACTCAGTCCGACAGCCATGATGTCCATGACAGGGGGTATCTTGGTGTGTGTTGGAGAAGAGACTATTTCAAAGCGGTTCTTTACAGTCACTAAACCCAGATCTGCCACAATGACATTGTGGGAAACAGAGGATTGTGGGAGGAAGACCACTGGAGCTTTGATGTCTACGTCCAGGGAGATGCGTGTACTTCTCTCTGCCAGTTCCAGCACCCCCGTGGCTGCCTTCTCTGCCGCCTGGGCCGTCACCTCCGCCAGCGCGTTTTTAGCCTCCTGGAAATTATTAATAAATGCCTAGAGAGGAAAAATAAAGAGAGGGAGAGAACATTACACAACAAATGTAATGCAAACAGAGGCTAATCAAATTCAAAAAGGAAGTTACATCATCCCATACTTGCAGTGATTTTTAAAGTAAAGAAAAACAAGATTTATTTGGCAAGTAGCAGTTTGTTTCTATTAAAGGCACAACATGTAAGCTCAAAACAGTGTTATATGTTTTGTTGCCTTGTGTACTAATATTATCCCAGATGTTTCTAAGACTGTTTAAATCCACAGAAATAAGCAATTTTAACCAAAACACGGACCGTGTCGTTGTGAAGCCGTACCTGCTCTACCCTCGACCAAAGGCGCTTTAATATATGTTTTATTAGACAAGGGAACAACTGTTTGGATCAGTGTTGGGTGTAACTAATTACTAAGTAATTAGTTACTGTAATTTAATTACTTTTCCCTTGAAAATGTAAAGTAAGGGATTACTCTTCATTTATCTGTAATTTAATTACAGTTACTTCTGATGTAATTGAGGTAAATATTGTGTATATATCAATCCGATCTCACAGAGATTCGTATGCATTTTATGAGGTGTATAAAATTTTACGACTGCACTCGTACAAATTCGTATGAATTATTGTAAAATATGTATGAAAAAAGTGTGAAATGTCATGAGATCAGACATACAGTAAAACAATAGTGGGTTTAACATCAAAATGTATTGTCTGATGTTAAAAAGAATGTTTTCATAATGTAACCTTCTCCACCTTGGTCAGTTTAAGGATAATTCATGCAATTTTATAGGATTTATTTGAAAGAATTAAAACAGATTCATGTCTATCCTTGTATTATTCAGCCGGTTGAGATTGATATGGGATTTTGAAAGTAATTAGTAATTAAAAGTAATTACATACTTTTTAAAGAGAGTAATTAGTACAGTAATCTAATTACACGGTTGAAGAGGTAATTAGTAACTAGTAATTAATTACTTTTTTAGAGTAACTTACCCAGCACTGGTTTGGATTAGGGATGTTAACCGATGACTGTTTGACCGTATCAACGCTAACCAATCAAAGTTGTCGGTTAAAAAAAGACAAATTTGGCTATTATAGACACTGGACTAAACTCTACTACAGTTAGCCATCTCATTCCAAGATATTTTTGTGTGTAGTGAACAAATCCCTCACACTCAATTTTTCATCACTTGCCTGTTTGTACTTAATAAACCAATAAAAACATTTGGCGTGAGGTCACAGGGTTTGGATTTGCGAAAAATAAAGGCTACAGGCTCAAACACCGGTTAGAGCCAGGGCAGACGACAGGATGAAGCGTGCAAAGAAAAGTAGTGTGTGGGACCATTTCACCAAAAAGAAGTTGCAACTTGTGTGATACAGTGCTTAAATACACTTAGCACATCATCTATGATGCATCACCTGAACACACGACACCCGCAAGCCTCTTCGAGTGAGAAAGGTAGTCAAAGCCAACCTACCGTGTCATCTATGCTAGCTGGTAGGACATGTGACAAACAGCACTCAGAGACTATTGTGTGTGTGTGTGTGTGTGTGTGTGTGTGTGTGTGTGTGAGCGGGAGAGTTGTGAAATTGCAGGCGCGGCTCGAAATGGCTGTTATTTCTAATAGCGTAGCCTATTTTAAACTAGTCAGTTAACCGGCTAATGAGGCTCGGTGGTCGGTCAAGGAAATTTGGATACATTAAAAGACAATATTTAGCTCAACAACGTTAGTCTTTTTGTTTGAATCGCTTGTTTTTTTGATTTTCCGCGTTGCTAACATTACAATCAGATGGAGATTTATTATATGATGGATTTTTTCCATCATACAATGTTTTAAAATTAATTGCATACCATTTAGCAACACAAGCCATCCAGCATTTATTATTATAATATTCTAATATCGATCTAGCTTACTGCAGCGTGCAACAAGTGTCTCATAGCAGCCGCCGAGCGAACGCAGAGTAACGTTTCGTTATAACATCATTTTAACAGACAAATATAAATGATAAAACAGCGCAAGTGGCGAAAAACTACATATTGTGCCTTTAAGTCATAGTAGGGTGACCCCCAAGGTTCAGTTTTAGGCCCTCTCCTCTTTTTAAATGCATAGGTTATAGGTGATAAATACAATTTAAAAAATAAATAAATAAAATAAATGTATACAATTAAATATGATAATTATCAGTATCAGTTTTATTATTATTGTTGGAATGGGAATGTTGGATGAGGCAGTGTGCGAGATGAACACTTACCAGTATCGAGGACACAAACTTGTTGAGGAAAATAACCTGAATGCAGCCCACAGTCAAAGTGACACTGGTGTCCACAATCATCATGTCTGTATAGGCGTCCCCCTCCGTTGCATCCACATGGTTCACCATGCGGAAATCAAACACCTCCTTATCCGCGATGGACACTGCCTGCATATCATCATCATTACATCATTAGCCTAAATCCATTTACACACACACTCTCCTTCCTTCTTACGAATGATACAAATTTACATTTAAAAGCTGTTAAAAACCCCCAATTTTTTTAGCCCAGTCAATAAGATGATGTGTAAAATAAAATGATACTAATGTGGCAGCATGTTTTTACAATTATTCTCCCATACATTTTAGAGCATGATTTTTTTAAATTAACTTTTTTTTTTTAACACACCAAAAAAATGTATTATACAATTGTATAATATAATAAACAACACTTTTATTTTGGACCAATAAAATGTGAGTGAAATGTGTATTTAAAAGCCTGATTTTAGTGTACTGTATGACATAATATTTAAAAAATGTGCGCCATTGTGCCAATTTAGTCCCCATTCTATGATTTATTCATCCTTAAAAGTACAGCATTGTCTACCTTTTTATAGAGTGCCTCTCTGTCACAATCCAGAATTATAATGTTCTTCAGGTTAGCCAGAATCTCCACCGACGACTTCTTCATCTGAACTTCAGAAACTAACCCTGTTAAAAGAGAGAACATGCAGTATTAGATCATATCCCAACTTTATTGTGTTGATTTGCACCTACAGAACTGTGTATTACCCTCTATGCTGATCTCAGAGATCCTGGCTTTCTCTCCTCTTATGAAGACTTTCAGACAGTTGAGGTCTGCTCGGATATGCAAGTTCACCACATCCTCAAACTTGGACTTCTTATAGGCTGAAGAAAAGCCAGAAATATGAGATTAAATGGCATGTAATTAGTTTTAATAATTAATAAAAATAAAGCTGGATCTGATTATGTTATGTTAGACACGTGGAAAATCAAGAAAACAAGCAATTCAAACCATAAGACTAACATTGTTGATTAGGTTTCTATCTATGTTGTCTAATAAAACATAACATATGAAAGCGTCATTGGTTGAGGACCGTGAATTGAATCGGGAAATCTGCATTTAAAAAGCCAAATATCTACTTTAACTTTAACTCTTTAATTATAACATGGCCTAAACTATGCAGTTCAGAATTAGTCTTTTTGAATGAATTTTAACCAAAAAAAGGCACAGTGTCATCGTGACGCAAAATATACTAACGTGAAGAAAAGCCAAAAATATGAGATTAAATCCTTTCTTACAGGATTTCTTTGTAACAGCAGAATCCTCTACTTTTGCCTCCTCTTCTTCTTCTTCCTCTTCCTCCTTGGGAAGGGCGGGCTGCTCCTCTTGTCCCTCTTTCTTCATGGGTGGGAGAAGGTTATTCAGGAAGTTCATGGAGTTGAGGAGCGCCTCAGTGTGCAGGTGCACGTCCAGCGAGGAGAAATTCACCTGGTGCAAATATTACGAATTTTAACAAACGTTTGAAATAGGATCCAATTTTAGAAGCATTACCTGTAAAGTAATTCTGAGCTCTGATTTGTGAACTCGCTTACCTTGATTAGTTGCTCTGTATTTTTGTACATCGTTTTAAAATCTGGTGCAGTTTTGTCCGCCTGTAAAAGAATAGGGTATTATTGGGATGTTATGCAGAAGCCTGTGCTCAAACAATCACATGACAATATACAAGACTGTGCAAAAGTCTTAGGCACGTTAGTATCCCAAATAATAATAAAAAAAGGTTTTAAGCAAGTTATTTATAATCTTTTGCTGTAGTGTGTCAGTAGGAAATTTCAGTTTACATGATCAAAAACATTCCTTTTGCCATTAATTTTAATAATCCAGTTGGTATGATCTAATCTAAATCTAGTATTTTAAGCCAGGTATTTATATCTTTTGCTGTAGTGTGTCAGTAGGAAAATTCATTTTACAATTCCCAGATGGACTCGATGATGGTGAGATTAGATCATACCGACTGGATTATTACAATTAATATCAAAAGGAATGTTTTTGATCATGTAAACTGATATTTCCTACTGACACGCTACAGCAAAAGATATAAATACCTGGATTAAAAACATATTTTGGGGGTGAACATACAAAACGTACCCAAGACTCTTGCATAGTACTGTATGTCGTCATTATAATTCTCAAAATATTACATTGGAAAGAGGTGTCAAATTCAGGAACTACAGGATGATTTGAAGAAAAATAATCAAATCGTCTTCAATTAATAAATAATAGATATGACACATTATTAATCTAAATTCATGCTGTCAGAGTTTGACTGAGAGCAGGACTGGTCAAAATGAATGAATCTTTTGAGTCATTTCATTCATTGAATCAACCAAATGCCTCGAAAAAAGATTCGTTTATTTTGATGAACGAGTTCGAACAGGAGAGTCACGAACGCGCATCACAGAACAGAGCAAGGTGAGCATTTGAGCTTATAAAACTTAAACTCTTATTTATTTTTGAAATGACCGATTGTTTCGCTTGATAAGACCCTTATTCATCGTCTGGTGTCGTTTAAAACCCTTCGAAGCTGCACTGAAACTCTCATTTGGACCTTGAACCGTTTGGACCCCATTGAAGTCCATTATATGGAGAAATCCTGGAATGTTTTCATCAAAAACCTTAATTTCTTTTCGACTGAAGAAAGAAAGACATGGACATCTTGGATGACATGGGGGTGAGGAAATTATCAGCAAAAGTTTGACTGGTTAAATTATCAGCAAGAGTTTGACTGGTTTTAAATCATGCATCTTGAGTTACTAGTCTTATTATAGGTCTAATTTTGTGTTAATGTTTGGCTTATTATAGCTAAAATTTGAAAATGCCCTCTAGACGGCATCCAACTAGTCTTTTAGCACCCACAAGCTGAGAGACACTGCCACAACCATGAAAACGGAGAGATTGACGCTTCACGATGTTGATGACAAACAGCTCTTATTCATGTACAGAACCTGAAACCAAAGGAAAATGACATGTAAATATGATAAAGCAAATGTACCTTGACATACTCCAGAGTGAGCAGATCTTCCTCGGTGTTGTCCAGAGTGGTGATGATGTGAACTTTCTTGTCCTCAGAATCTTCACAAACACAAAAATCCTTATAACTTTAAGATTTGCATACAGAAATCAAAGTTAAAAACAGTTGTGTTGCCTAATATTTTTATGTGGAATCTGTGATGCATTTCTTCAGGATACTTTGACGAATAGAAAGCAATTGTTTGAAACTGAAATCTTTTTGTAACATTATAAATATCATAACTGTCGCTGTTTATTGCCTCCACGCTGAATAAAAGAAACGCATTGCACTTACCCAAGTACTCTGAACACTCAAGGCAGATCTCACGCAGGAAAGTGTATGATGACATATCAAACGTGCGAAGATTGAGTTCTGTCCCTAATCCATCAATTAACAGAAGCAGAACGCTCACTTCTTGCCCGTTTGACAAACGACACAGCTGAACGGAAAGCTACAACACAGGAACAAAAGAGGGAAGACCAGAATCAGCCTTGAAATGTTAAGAAAATGTCATATCTAGTCGCTCTAGATTCCGGGAGATTTTAACTAATTTGCGGGCATCAGGGAGCCGTTATCAATATGATACGTCTGATAGCGAGGGGATTAATGAACATGCCAAAGACTAAACGCTCCAAGGTTTGTCTGCATTTCACATGTAAAATTACGCGTCTGAGTAAGTGTGCCGATTGTCTGAAGCCCGTATAGAATCACGCCAATCCACTGGCTGATGGCGTGGGCGCCACATTGGCACTCTTTCGTCGTCATATTATATTAGAGCACGCATCATTTGGTCCTCAGATTTCTCTGCTGAAAAAGGACGCTTGTTGGCAGCGCGAGGAGTTTGGCAGCGAACGAAGCATCTCGTTCTCTATTCAGAGAACATGGGTTACACCAGTAACCAGAGACGTTCTCTTTCATAGGTTTACTCAAAGCTGCGTAGCTAACATAGTGGGAACGAAATACCAAACTCGCCAAGCTAACTTACATGAGTGGTTCAAGCAGACAAAACACGGGAACCTGTAGCCATGTGGATATTAGATTACCCTGGTAGTAATCTCTATTAGTCTCCAGTATTAATACATTGTTTGATACAATATTGTTTTATTTGATATTATGTAAATGGGAATTTTTATTTTTATATTGGTTTATTTATTATCACCATATGTTACTTGTATTTATATTGTTTAAAGATTTAAGTTAATATTGTGTCCAGTTTGGCCCTGTAAATAAAATGGAATTATTTTTTTTGACAAAGTGTGTGCGGTTTCGTTTTCTTAAGTACCGTTTCATAAACCGTATAAGCACTGGAAACGTTTAAAAAATACTGAGTAGGTACTGCTATCGGATAAAACCCAACCGATCCCCAACCCTGATGCTCTTCTTAAAGGAGTAGCTCGCTTCAGAATAAAAATATCCTGATAGTTTACTCTCCACCACGTCATCCAAGATGTCCATGTCTTTCTGTCTTCGGGCGGAAAGAAATTAAAGTTTTTGAGGAAAACACTCCAGGATTTTTCTCCATATTCAATTGCTACACTAGATGAAAAATTAATTGAACGAGTATCAGTCTATAAATATCTTGGTTTCCATTTAGAAGAAAATTTGTCCTTCAAACAGCATATAGAGGGTCTAGCAAAAAAACTAAGAGTAAAGTTGGGTTTCTATTATAGAAACAAAGGCTGTTTCTCTTTTAGTACGAGAAAAACACTTATACAAACTACATTTATGTCAGTGCTGGATTATGGTGATATTTTATACATGCATGCAAATAAATCTTCTTTAAAGATGCTAGATTCAGTATGTCACGCAGCACTAAGATTTGTTACGAATTCCAGTTTCCGTACTCATCATTGTAGCTTGTATAAGAGTGTTGGTTGGCCATCTCTACACAATCGCAGGCTGGAGCACTGGTATATTTTTCTTTTTAAGGCCATACTTTGTAAACTGCCTCCTTACTTTTGCTCTCTTTTGACTATTAAAGTCACTAGGAAATGTAATCTTAGATCAAATGGACAAATCATGTATGAAATCCCACGAACGCGAACTGTTTTCGGTGAAAGTGCCTTTAAAGTTTTTGCACCGTTATCCTGGTATAAATTGCAAAATCAGCTAAAATTTGACTGTATTCCGACAATGAAGCAATTTAAAAGGAGGATAAAGGACTATTTGAGTACTAGATGCACATGTACTGTTACTGAGAGCCGCTGGTGATTATGTTTGAGATTATGTTATGATTCCAAAAATGTACTGTTTTTTTTTTTTTTTTTTTTTTTTTGCTTTTTGTCTTTTCAAATGTTTATATCTATTATATGTTTATATGTTTATATGTATGTTTTAATATGGAACTATTTATTCTGCTGTCTTGGCCAGGACTCCCTTGAAAAAGAGATTCTGAATCTCAATGGGACTATTTCCTGGTAAAATAAAGGTAAATAATAGTGACTTCTTCTGAGTCTTCTCTTATTCCTCTTTGACTTTGAAGCTGCATTGAAACTGACATTTGGACCTTCGACCCGTTGGACCCCATTGAAGTCACTATATGGAGAAAAATCCTGGAGTGTTTTCCTCAAAAACCTTCATTTCTTTTCCACTGAAGAAAGAAAGACATGGACATCTTGGATGACGTGGAGGAGAGTAAACTATCAGGACATTTTCATTCCGCAGTGAACTACTCCTTTAAGATGACAAGGACATAATCAGACCTTGTTGATCTCGAATCTCAGGAGGAACTCGGTCATGTTTTTCTTGGGGTCTTTCAAGACCATGGCCAGACGTTTATCAGTGGCTTGCAGAGAGTCAGACGAGGCCTCGAAGAACGGCATGTCCTCGATCGGGGAACTAGGGGCGTCGAAGAACAACTCCTCCTCTGAAAAACACACAAACACAGTGTTTTAATGTGGAGATGTCGGATTTATAGAGTAGATCTCTGTATTTGAACACTAGTCATGTAAAGGTAAGTCTCTGTTTGGATGCATGTCTGACCTGAGCCATATATGATGGATGCACGCAGGTCATCTATGGCGGGTCTTCGGGGGGTGAGCTGAGGCGTGTTCCCTTGTTTAGAGGACTGATGTAAAAAGAAAAGCAAAAAGTATCACGTAGCTGCTAGAAAAACTCAATTGCAAACAAAATGGATATAGGTCGATTTGAGTTACTGTATATTAGGGCTGTGAAATGATTAATCGAATTCAAAATAAAAGTTTGTGTTTACATAATATATGTGTGCGTAGTGTGTGTTATTATTTTGCATATATAAATACACACACATGCATGTATATATTTAAGAAAAATGTGTTCTCAATATATCAAATATTTATATTCATATATAATATCAAAAACGTATAAATATATATAAAGTATATACATGCAAATATTTCTTAAATATATACATGCATGTGTGTGTATTTATATATACAAAATCATTATACACACTACACACACATATATTACGTAAACACAAACTTTTATTTTGGATGCGATTAATTCACAGCCCTACTGTATATACAGGTGAAACTCGAAAAATTTTAATATCGTGTTCATTTATTTCAGTAATTCAACTTAAAAGGTGAAACTAATATATCATATAGACTCATTACATGCAAAGTGAGATATTTCAAGCCTTTATTTGTCATGAATATAGCCTTCGAACGTATATTGCAGCTCCTATCGGACACTTTATTTGCTGCTTTATAAAATTTCAGCAGGAAGCGCGGTCACATCATAAGCCATGTTGTTGATACCAAATCAAAGCCCAGATGAAGTTTGTCGGACGTAGCAACAGTAACTAAGTGGGGCGGGGCTTAGCAAAAAGCGAATTGACAACAAAAGCCAAGGAGACTTACACACTGTAAGTTATTGAGTTGATTTATCCTCGTTTTAATTTGCTCTCGTTCTTAGAGATTTTTAGATGGATATCGAGGCTTTTTAGGTTGTGTGGAATTTGCAATCTCTGACCCAGTTTGTTTGCTCGTTTCCGTGGCTGCGATACACTGTGTTTCCCGCCAACTGGCATCCCGGGTGTCAAAATACTATTGGCTGAACTGGCAGTGGGCGGAGTCACACAGACCAAAACAAAAACCGACTGACAACACGAAATGTGTAAAACAATAAGTAAAATAACTGGCTGTAAAAGTGTTTTCCAGAGAAACGAGTATGTGAACTTGGAATTTTTCCTAAATATCTGCAAACATACTGTATTATGGTATTTTTATGTTACATACAGCACCTTTAACGTACAGCTCCGTCCATTAACATTGCTTTAATTACCTTGGGTGTAACCTGTGGGCCTCTCGTCTGAGGAGCGGGCCGGCTCTCGGGAAGAGGAATACTTCTGAGCAACGCCAGGACGCCACGCACTTTATCATCAGAGATACGCAGAGACAGCAGAGGGAGTTCACCATAGATCTTAAACCTGAAGAAAAGAAAAATCTTAGGTACAAATATACCAATATGGCCTCGAATAAAGATTTTTCTAGTCGACTAGTAGTCGTTCATTTAAGCCATAAGTCGACTAATCGCGCGTTTATATTAATAAGCCACAAATCATAAAAATTGAATTGCCTATATAAAATACGTATATAGCCTATTTAGGGCACAATTTCAATCATAAAGCTTGCCACAGCGCACCGGCAAACGTAATGATTATGAAAAAACCGAACGAGACTGTCTAAACATTTTAATAATTTTTGGTAATGTTTACTTTGCTTAGGATAAAGTCAACAATGGTGAGTGGTCTTCGCAGCAGTGGACGCGCGTTTACATAATCTGATTAATCTGTTAATTCAAATATTGAACTCTCCATAGAAATATTTCTCATGTCATATGAGTTTCGGTTCATTTATGTGATGCGCTCAAGTTCAAGACCGAATCGACAGAATGCACCATTATTTTACAAAAACACGTTTTGTGAGTTTACAGAAATAGACCCTTTACAGTTTGTATTGTATGACCAAAATGATGGAGTATGTTAGGTTAAATGTAAGTGATGTACTGGTGTTTATAAGTCATGGAGTAAACACGCTCTCCACACAAACCCTTGAATATGCGCCTAATAATAGCACACATTTGTCTAGGTTAACATTAGAGCGGGCGGACTTGTAAAGTGCTGCTAGTTACATGTTTCAACGCATAAGCCATATTTGAGTTCGATAAATGATAGTCGAATGTTAGGATTTCCTGCCGTTAAAGCTGCAGTCCGTGGTTTTTCCTCTTTGTCGCCGTCTCTGATCGAAATCTGCAATTGCAGTTATTCGCGGAATTATCAACTTTACGTGGGTTGTACTTCGAAACCGCACAGCGCGTATGAACACAATGTTTGAAGAGAGTGTGTGTGTGTGTGTGTGTGTGAGTCAATCAGTGTCACGGTGTGGACACTGGCATTCAGAATCACAGATTATGCTTTTTGGAAGTATGACCAACATAATAATTTTCACCGGAAAATGTCTGAACTAGTAAGAAACATCCACTTTTGTTCTGGTTCTGACATTAGGCGCATTTCCATTACAGATTTGCGCAAAACTTTTGCGATATTTTCCAAATGTCGATAAAAAACGATTGCGAAATGACGGTGTTTCCATTAACCGATGTTATGCGACTAAAACGTCTTTTTTTTCCTCTCGCGATAAGTCATTCCAGAAATCAAGGCAACGGACTGTGGTAGGTTTATAACCTATTTCACAGCCACGCACCGCACTAGACATTATTATTATTATTATTATTAATGGAAGGAGACGTGGTGTGTTATCCAAGCATTAATGGCAGGGAAAGACACAGAGTTCCTGGTGTTTCTCCCTTATTTCTGCTTCGATGTCTTGATGGCATTTCTTTGAGGTTTAGAGAGGCAAGTTGGTATGGAGGTAAGTTGATTCCACTGTTGATGGGAAAATTAAAGTGTTCACGGCGCCCCCGCGCCTGCCTGCGATCCAGTGCGTGCTCCAAACTCCGCACACACACTCTTGGATATTGGTCAAAATCGAGTGTTTATTTGTGATAGTCTTAGCCCTATTATTATTGTTGTCCAACCTGTACTGATGAGATGTGACGAATTGCTTTGTTCCTTTTTTGGATAAAAGCGTCTTCTACATATGTAGCCTAATAAATGTTATAATAGGCTAATGATGATAATTATTATTATTATTTGCGGACACGGACCTAAAACACACTCCGTCTTCTAAGTCAGGTGACTGTAAATGCGCAAAATCCGTTTCCATTGCAGTTTTGCGGAAAAAAAAAAGTTTTCGAATTGCCTGAAAAACCTCCTCATGCGCGCGTAAAAACTTTTTTGCGATAAACGGGAGTTTTTGCGAAATTGACGTGTTTCCATTGAGCGCATTTTCATTTCGCAATTTCAATTTGCGCAAATTGAAGGGTAATGGAAAGCAGCTATTGCAGCAAATCACACTGATTAAATCTAACAATCGCTTATAAGTTATCATATCACACAAAATCGTGCAAAATATACTTTCTCAAAGTGTTAACTAAATATTAACAACGTCAGCACTGCATGACCACATGTAATGCCCTTTCGATATTATCCTTGTGTTCGCATGGGCCGGTTGCAGTCTCTTTTTTTCTGTCGCCACTCCGAAGTCCAAACAAAGTCTTTTGCATTTTACAATGTGTGTGTGTGTGTGTGTGTGTGTGTGTACAAATGTGTGAATTTTTAACCCCAAGAAAGCTACGGACTGGAGCTTTAATGATCTGTCCATTACAGCCTGTGTGATTTTGCAAGTTTTTTTTCCTGCAACTAAAGGACTAATAACATTTTGGTCGACTAAGCTTTTTCTAACGAATAGTCGATATTATGGGATGTGCAAATAAAAAGAACCGCACACCAGAGAGTGAAATTTGCTTTCTTATAGCTCGAACAGTAGAGAGCGTTGGCGCTTGCAACGCAAAGGTCATGGGTTCAATTCCCAGGGAAAGCAAGAACAGTTCAGTATGTGAATGTGTACCTTGAAATGCAATATAAGTCGCTTTGGATACTGTAAAAGCGTCTTGCAAATGCATAAATGTATACTTATACTTCTTACTTGGGCATTCTGGCGTCCGTGACCACCATGGCCCGACTGAACACCACCTTCAGGTCTACAGGCTCGAGGATGTGAAACGCAGAGTGCCTCAGCGGACGAGCCCGCTTCCAGTCTCCACCTGATCAGACACACAGCATGATGAACTACAGCCCTGTAATGTCTACATTTGATCAGTTATTGTGCATGTCTGCGCACCTGCTTTGGTGTAGAGGAACTGTAAACTGCTCAGCTGGATATCAAAGCTGTCATACGCTCGAGACATGATGTCCTCGATGGTGCTGCTGACCGCAGACAGCTGAGGCAGGTCCGCTCTGCTCTGACTGGACATCTGCACACACACACACAATTATTACTTTCTAAAACGTTAAGACAGATATATTTACATTTATAAAACACCATTTACAGTCAAACCAAAATGTATTCAGACACCTTCAATATCTCTCACATTATCAGAGTTTATACGATATGGTTTAGAAAATAGTAATAAAGTATGACAAGAACTCGGAGTTATCAAATCAGTCGATATTTCACTGGTTTTGTCCGTCCTTCTGTTAGACTCTCACAAATGAATTATGTTGAATATCTGTCAGCTGTTCATTTTAACTACACAATTAGAGAATACCAGTTTAGCTCAACCATATGGTGTGTCAAAAGGTCGCATTAGCGATTACAGAAAAAACACTTCAGCACAACATGATCCGGTCGAAGTGTCAGAATATTTTTACTGGTAGTCACTGTATGAGGAATTATTGGGGATAATATGTCACAGTTTACTTTATTTTGCTATCCTCACTAACATAAGTGAACTATAGTGTCCTGGACTGATTAGTAAAAAAATATATAAAAAATGATATCTGGTGTCTGAATAATTTTTGGTTTGACTGTATATTATGCAAGAAAACTAATATTTAAAGGGTGATTCAATGATTTAACTTTCTTTCCTCTGATAAACACAAACAAAGATTTTCTTTGGAAAATATTCGATCTCTATATGTATGTGTGTATGTGTGTGTGTGTGCGTGCATGTACAGTAGATGCATACAGACAGGGTTACAACAGGGAATTCACATTTCTTCACTTTCAAAACACTTTACATGTTTTCCCTGATATAAATTATTTGAAAAGCATTTAGCTGAATTCTTATTCAAATCTCTATAAACCAATAAAAAAAAAAATAGAAACAGCCATGTGCGCTTACAGTGAGCGGTGTTTACCTGGAAATTACCCAAATCCAGAATGGCAAGGTTGTGTTTGGCGTCATAAAAGCCGTTTTCTGGCACAATGACATATGAGGCCATGAAGTTTATCTTCAGATCAAGAACCTTCTGAGTCTCAATGATGTACATCAGCCCTGCCAACAATCAACAACACTGTTTTAGTACTAGTAGCTACTATTTAATAACCACAGATTAAAGGTACAATTTTGATAAATACATTTTTTATATATTTAAAATAAATAGAAGTTATTTTAACTTACAGTATAAAGCCTAAAATGCAGTTATGATAGATTTGCCCTTGCCTATCATCGACATGCTCAGCATTGCAGTTTATATTCGCCAAGAACGGTCAAGCAAACAAGGTAAACAAGTCCACACACAAACACACACACACACACACACACACACACACACCTGTGGAGGTCTTGTCTCTGAACAGTTCCAGCTTCATGAGAGTGGCGTTGGTCAGTTCATCCAGCTGAAGGTCTTTAGGAGGCATGAAGAAAGCTGACATACTGTTCACGGTCATCTACAAACAAACACAAAACACTTATTAAACATGCCGTGATCCATCTATAGCACAGAGCAGGGTTTCCCAAACAGGGGTTTGTGAGTAATTCATTCTATTATAAAAAAATGTACAATTAAAATCACTAAAATACAAAAGGGCTGCACAATTAATCAAAATAAAATTAAAAATTGCATTATGGATTCAATTATGGATTACATTATGGACGCCTATCAAGCGTCTCTCGAGACCCCACCCCAACCTACCCTACCCTCAGGTTTTCAGCATTTTACCAGATTTATAACAAGAACCTATTTTATAATTAGGGTTATTATAACCTAATTCTTTTAGAGGAAAACTGTTGTTGTTTTTCATCATATTAAAATAGCATTTAAACTGGATGATATTTTGAGCTTTGAAGTCCTTGAACTTGAACTGATACAATATATATTGCTAATAATACAAATATATATGCATATACACATTTTTGTAACTATACCATATATTAATATTTATAATTAATTATTTTTATTATTAATTTGATTGGGTTCCTAGAACGTCAGTTTAAATGTGATGCGAGGCGATATCAAAATAGGTTTGAGTCCAAAGCAAAGACTTTGCTCCACATACGGAGATGGTGATGGAAAAATGAGATGGGAGGAAAAATATTTCAATGATTCAATATCATTTATTTTCTAAAATAATTCAATATTTCAAACACAACAAAACATTTCTGAAAGAATGCATTAAATTATTTTTCATCCAATCTCATATTTTTTCCATCACCATGTCCCTTTAGTACGTGAACACCCTAAAAAGCGCAACTATTTAGAGTGTGGCATCATAGTTCATTTTGCATGGATGTCTAAAACAGCAGCAGCAATATACGAGACGTGTTCAAATGAGATGAAATGTTTATCAAACATCTTTTCAAATCACGATGGCAATATTTCACAAAATAAGTTTGACCAAATTCTGCAGCCCTAAAAAAAATTAAATCATTTATTTATCTGCATGTCATGTGACAATTAACCAACACTTTAGAGAACCGTGATTATGCAAATGTGTTGTTAAATCATTTAAAATTTGACTTAAAATCTCAAGAAAATATTGTATGACTAGGAAATATTGATTCAGCTGACAAAAACATAGAGAGATGGTTCCTGACACTCACAGCGTCATAGATGATCTCCAGCGCCTGGGAGTCGATGCGGAGTCTCTGGTCCGCACTCGCGTCCAGCGGGTTCGTCTCGAACATGAGGTTCAGAAGAGTCTTATCTTTCATCCCGTCCACGTGACGTGGCGACAGCAGGACAGGGGCCGAATTGCCTCGTGGGAGACCCGACACTTCAAACGCTGACAGCTGAACGGAGATCCTGGAGAAAAAACATTATATCACACATCTGAGTTTAAATGATTGAAATTCTTTTAAGTCAGCCATGTGGCGAGACATTTTGAAGGGTTAAAAAGACAAACGTGAACCTGTTTAAAATCCTTACATTATTTATTTTGTACATTTTATCTAAAATTCCCTTTCTGGTGTCCATCATGGGACAAATACTGCCTTATAGAGTTGAATTGTAAGGGCATTGTAAACAAGTTTTGTGCTTGTTTCACAAACAGGAACAAAATTGAAAGTATTTTCTGGGCTAATCATCAGAACAAAGTTGTATTGAACACGTACACATTCCTTCAAATAAATAAAAGTGGGATTCAAGCGTTTGATAATTGTAATAAAGAAGTGGTGAACAAAAATGAGAGTAGCAGTTTAACAGGAGATGATATGAATTGAAAAGAGACGGCGTACTTTATTGCTTGAGCCGCCGGTCTTTGAGCCAGCATGGCTTTCAGATCAATGACGGACAGCTTGATTATCTCCGCCTTCTCTCGGCTCTCTTTGATTGACAGGGACAGGCGGAGAAGCTGGAAATTTATCTTCATACTTTCAAACTGCAAAAACAAAAGTATAAGTCAGAGGGGTGATGCCTTACATAAAGTTAAGTTTCATTTCAAATAACTGGAATGTCCTGCTTAAGTTAGAAGGCTAAATATTGAGAAGGCTAATTTGGGGAAAACGTCTTGCATTAACACAACATTTAATCTATAAGAGGACGATGGATTTATATATGAAGAGTTCAGATGCAAAAGCCTCTAAATGCCATTTGAAATTTTCTTCTTTAATGATGATTTTTTATCAAGCTTGTATATTTAAGTTCAGTGATTTCACTTAAATGGCAATGATAATTACCTATTAATTGTTATTTAAGTGAAATCACTGAACTTAAATATACAAGCTTGATAAAAATCATCATTAAAGAAGAAAATTTCAAATGGCATTTAGAGGCTTTTGCATCTGAACTCTTCATATGCTGTGATTGTTTTTCATTAACCTTTTTTGGCAGGTTAGGATTGACGGCCGTCTCGCTGTATCCAATGGCAGCGTACAGTTTGGCTTTCTCTGCTGGGGTCATTAGGCCATCAAAACCTGAGATATGAAAGAGAAAATCCATCAGAAACAGATATGAATATTATGTGGTATATTTAAGTTCAGTAATTTCACTTAAATGACAATTCATTTAAGTGAAATTACTGAACTTAAATATACAAGCTTGATAAAAAATTATCATTCTAGAAGAAAATTTCAAATGGCACTTAGAGGCTTTTGCATCTGAACTCATTCATATATATATATATATATATATACATATATTCATATTTCATTATTACTGAACTAAATCAATAACTTTTTATATATCAGAATATATCAGTTCTCAACTTCTCATATTATGGTGTCAATGCAGTCAGATCAATATCATTGTTGAATATTAAATTAAATTTCATGGGTAACACTTTACTTGAAGGGGTGTGCATAAGACTGACATGACACCTTCATGTTCATGACATGACATAGGTTATGAATATGAAGTAAGGTTTATGCATGTTTACGACAACTGTCATTAAGTGTCATTTGCTCAATTATGACACTTTTAATGCAAATATGACTTTGTTAGAGATGTCTTTGTCATGACACATTGACATAAACCAATACATCATAACCTGTCAGTGTCTTGGTAATGACAACTTGACATTACATAACCATAAATATATCATAAACATAATATGATTAATTCTCAAACTTAAGAAAGCACTTCGCATTATTGGTTAACATTACATTAAAGTGTGAGGTGGTTGGTTTTGACATTGGCTGTCATGAGGCCATTATAACATTTTAATGACAAATTCAATTTAAACCACTGTAGTTGAGGTCAAGAAAAATATTCATAATGGCCTCATGACAGCCAATGTCAAAGCCAACCACATGACAGTTTAATGTGATGTTAATCCTAGACTCTGTGCAGGATTAGTTATGCTTTACTAAACAGATACGGAGCGCAGTCAAACCTCCTGTTTTGACTTCTTTGGTTTGCGTTTCACTTTCTCCAGACCAGTTCCACATCCAGCCGAACCAGCCCTGTGACTGTTCCTCCTCCACCTTCACCCCGGGACGGTTTATCCTGAGCCCCGCCTTCGAGGCCTAACGCCAGCCGCACAACATGCAAGAGTCAACAGGTGTGGTTCATTTAGAAACTGGAGAATCAAACCAAGACCTTTACTTTGCTAGCGGGAACACACTTCCAGTTATATCATCCATAGGCCACACTGTATACAGGATTCAAATGAACTATATAATATTATACGACTGTGAAACTGATGTGACGTCACCTCCATCTCAGCTTGCTGTCTTGCCATTGTGATGTTGAATATATCCAGGGTTCTTTCCGTGTCCTTAATAAGGGTGAACAAAAGTAACAAGGTTACAGAGCGTTCATGGAAATATCGTCAGGCTTAATTTTTTTTGCCACATTTTAAACTTGTAAAAAGTAGTTAAAAATTAACTGCGTTAGAAATTATCTATTTCGAAGAGAACACACTAGATTTATGATTTTTTTTTTGTGAATTGAACTGTGAAGAGTAAATGAGTATGTTACATTGTTTCTTTTAATGTAAAGTAGCATCATGCATCAGTCAACAGAGGCTCAGTCTTTTTCAAAACAGAAGCGTTATGCTCACTTTAAGTGTTTTTTAATCTAATGCAGAATTAAGGTAATACAGAGCATATTAAAGTAATGTATACTATATTTGTTCCAAAAAAAAAAAATCTAAATACAAAAATACTAGTTATAAGTTAGCCAAAAATTAAAACTCACTCTCGTCATTCCAAACCAATATGGTGTTATTATTTATCATGAAAGGATATTTTTTCTGAATAGTCTTTATGCAGTTCTTGCCAGTACACAAAGACTAAAGCACAACATTATTCGCCATTTCACAAATATAGTTTAGTGACCACAACTGTCAAAGAAAAAAAAACAAACCGAAAACATAAAAACCTTTCATAGTGATTGTCAAATGTCAAAACAAAACAACAAACCAAACCCAAACCATTTCACAAATACCATTCATAGTGAGCACAGTTATCAACAAAACAAAACCACAGCCTTATTTGCCATTTCACAAATACGGTTAGTAGTGACGACGACTGTATATTTGTTGTACACTAATGTTTATATTTGTCTCGTATCACTGTGTAATTTGAAGCAGAATAGACCTTATTCACAGAAGCGCCATCTTTAAATTTTAATGGAAATTAAAGCGAGGCTGTGAGGGATGGACACAAATGTGTTTTTGGATTGTTCAGCTGACGAAACAATGCAAAAAATAGCTTTCCAAGAAATTTCAATAGAAAAAAAAGAGCTGTAGAAAATTATAAGTTATCTCAAAAGCCATATTTGCCAGTTCACCCTTCAGAGTGACAATGGTTGTCAAAACCAAACAAAACACTAAACCACAGTTTAGTTTAATCCAATTATTGGCCATTTCACAAATTCCACTTATAGTGACCATGCCTGTCAAAACCACAAACTAAAACAAAAAAACAAAAGAGATATTACTCATTTTGTGTTCAACAGTATAAAGATAACAGCATATGGGTTTGGAATGACGAGAGCAAGTAAATAGCGGCAGCGTTTAGCCTGTCGAGTGACGCATGCGCAGTGCTCACCCACCTCAAGCTCCTTCAGCAGACTCTCCGCAGGTTTCTTACTGGTGATTTTGTTCTTGTAGATCTCCCTGTACTTCTTCACATGCTGCCGATGGCGTCGGATATGTTGCCACGACCACATGTGAAGGCGGGGCTTGATGTTGACCTCCAAAACGCCAGTGATCACATACCTCCACCTATGGAAAGCACAGAACCTCACAGAATTACACAACTACAAATTGAATTAAAGCTGCAAGCAGCATTTATCGGGGTTCAAGCATTTCAGGCCTTTAGGCACAAAAGCATCAAAAGACATTAAGTTTCATTTAGTAAGATCATTTACAGCCAATACAAGCATTTTACCATAGGAAATATCTAGTTTTTAAAGCTTTTAACCGTTATGGCGCCACCTATGGTCTTGTGTTATGACACATATGCTCATCATTTTTTGTGAATTTCTGAGTTTTTCTTTAGGATTTATAGGCTTTTGAATGTATTTTGTCACACCCCTTTTCTAAAATGACCCTGTTATAGCCACCCAAATGCAAAAGTTCAACTTTCGATATTATTGATCTAGAGAGTCCTAGACTGGTCTGGGGGCGAAAAACCAGGGACTAGTTCACAAAAGTAGGTTTTGGACAAAATTCGATATAGCAGAACATTTTTGCGGCCTAAATCAAAATTGGAGATATACATTGTGTTGTTCTTGAGCCAGTGATCACAGCGGTGTAAAAACATTGATTCCAAGTCAAGCGGTCTAGGAGTTATGAGCAACTTAGTACTTTTGGTTGCTGTAGCGCCACCTATGGGCCAATCGGGGTCATACTGATAGACTCTCCCCAAATTGAGGCATACCATCTGGCCAGGTTTCAAGTAGGGGTGTGCGATATGACGATTTTTAATCGTGGACGATTAAAATGACTCCACGATCTGCTTTTGAAGAAATATCGTAGTATCGTGTTACAGTGCATTCTATCAGTTCAGTTCTGGCGCCTCCGTCTCTCAACTGTACAACGTGACGTAGTAGCCTACACATGATCACACGTTAAGGAATAGGTACGGGACACTGCAATTCACAAAAGTTCATTATTTGCATAAGCCTTGCCTGTTAAACATTTAATTCACGCGCTGATGCGCTGTTCTAACGTGCGCTTTCCTGACCGCATAACCCCCGACGCTCACAGGCACTAGAAGTCTGTCAAACAGCGCCTGAATACTGGATAAGTTATCTCTCGAGTCTGATTATGCTAATACTGTTAAATACACACAATGTTTACATAAACAGGCTATGTCTAAAGTGAAAGCAAACATTTGAGAGAATATCTGGTGTAATATGCGTCTATATTAAACGCGTCGCGTGCTGCTCTAAAAGCCACAGGAATAAATAGTACTGCCGCTTGTCCTTAAAGGGATAGTTCACAAAAAAAAAAAAATCTGTCATTATTTACTCACTCTAATGTTGTTCCAAACCTGTATTAATTTCTTTCTTGTGCTGAACACAAAAGACAAATTTTTTTTAATGTGGGTAACCAAACAGTTGCTGGTCCCCATTAACTTCCAGGAGAGAAAAAAACAACAACAACTATACACTGGGGACCAGCAACTGTTCGGTTACCCACATTATTCAAAATAACTTTTATTTTCAACAGAAGAAAGAAACTTATTTGGGTTTAAAACATCTTGAGAGAGTAAATTAAGACAATTTTCATTTTTTAGGGAACTATCCCTTTAGTGTTAATAAAACAAAAACAACACAAGGAGAAAATCACTCACTGACTGAGAACTTTAATATAGCTTTAATAAGAATCAATTTATTCAGTGAAGTTTGTTCATTTAATTACTTCAATGCTACTGCTAAATACACCTACTGCATCTGAAAAAATAAAGCACTATTTATTTAATATGAATATTAATTTGTGTAATGTTTATCTTGTCTTATTTTTTTAATAACAAAGAAAATAATGACAAAGATTTTTATCTTCGCCACTGGCCTAAATGTATGCCTTGCTTTTTTCTTTTGTTACCTAAGGCTTTGTTTTTAACATAGGGACATTAGTTTGGCTGTAATGAACAGCCACTTGCAAAATATTAAAAACCAACTTGAAAAAGAATCGTGATAAAAAAAATCGTGATCGTGATTTTCCTTAAAAAATCGTGATATATTTTTTCCATATCGCCCACCCCTAGTGTCAAGTCTCCAGCACTTACGGTTTGGTCTGCACGATCAGTTTTACAAATCCTTACAATTACAATAGGGTTTGAGCACTTTGTGCTTGAACCCCTAATTATCCAAGACCACACACTCCAAATGCACATACCATTGATGAGCGTTAGTGTGAACCGGCACATTTGGACGATATTTCCTGTATGGAAGGTTGCGGGTCATCATATCCACCGAGCCCAACAGCTCCAGAATGCTGACGTACTAGAAAATAAACGGCGTAAGGTCATATGAATGATTATTTGTCCGCTGAATTAGACCAATTGAAACCCATTTTCCTCACCTGTGGCCGGCTCAGCTCCACTGCCACCTCAGCGAGGTTCACCACTAGGTCCACTTTCGGCGAGGAGAAGTCCACATCCGAGCGAGGATTCATGCGCAGCTTGGCATTCGCGGATATAGGACGAAAGACTGAACAAAA
Organism: Pimephales promelas; assembly: GCF_016745375.1. The sequence continues at coordinate 7,316,458 of NW_024121199.1, read as the reverse complement.
ACACAGTTGGTTGGTATTTTCTCGATAAAATATTTGTTCAGTGGAAAGACAATATCCAAATGCAAGAATTGGCAAATACAGGCGAAACTCAAAAAATTTGAATATCATGCAAAAGTTCATTTATTGCTGTAATTCAACTTAAAAGGTGAAACTAATAGATTATATAGACCCATTACATGCAAAGTGAGATATTTCAAGCCTTTATTTGTTAAAATTTCGATGAATATGGCTTACAGATATAAAAACCCCAAATTCAAAATTAGAATATTGTGAGAAGGTTTTCATATCTGTTATCCATAATCATCAAAATTATAACAAATAAAGGCTTGAAATATCTTACTTTGCATGTAATGAGCCTATATAATATATTAGTTTCACCTTTAAAGTTGAATTACTGCAATAAATGAACTTTTGCACCATATTCTAATTTTTCTACACTGAAAAAAATAATATGCTTTATCTAATCAATAAAATTGTGGCAACATATTACAAGCAATATTATTAATTAAATTGTACAAATTAGAATTAATTTGATTAACTATTACTTAATTGTAATTTGTTCGATTTAATAAATAATATTGCTTCTAATATGTTGCCACAATTTTATTGATTAGATAAAGCATATTCATTTTTACAGTGTAGTTTCACCTGTATGTCTTCTAAAGTTAGCCAAAAATTAAAACACACTCTCACGTCATTCCAAACCATATGCTATATTTTTTTTCAGAATAGTCTTTATGCAACTCTTGCCAGTTCACAAAGATTGTGACAAAAAAAACTAAACCAAACCAAACAAAAGCACAGCATCATTTGCTTTTTCACAAATGCAGTTTATAGTGACCACAACTGTCAAACTCTACAACAAAACAAAATAAAATATTAATCGTATTATCATAAAACACTGTTGAAAACACATTTGAGAATGAAAAACAAAGAATGAACTCACTGAAATGATAATCCTGAGGGATAGCGTTCTGGACCGCTACACTGTGCTTCAGGTATCGCTGTGAAAAACACAAATGACCAATGAATAAAGACGGGAGATTGGTTTCCTCAGAGACTCACAGCTGAATGAAACGGAGATGTGAAGGCCTACCAGAGCCTCCTCGGGGTTGTGGTTGGAGTAAAGCTCTGAATTCACGTTCCAGTACGCAAACAGATTGTCCAAACGTACGAGCTAAATGAAGAAACAAGCGGTATTACTGAACAGCACTGGCTAACTTTGCTACTCATAACCCTGAAAGTGAAAAAGAGCCGTTTTAAACCTTAAAGAAGAGCTTGGCTTTCTCATCCAGAAGACACGGGTTCCAATTCTGATCAGCTGTCTGGAAAATGTAACAAAAATAGTATAATATTGTATATTGTGTATTTCACCACAAACAACTATATATTGTATATATTAAACGTGGCGAGCATTAAAGAAGTGATTATGATTAATCACATCTAACTTTAAAGTTTGTAAATGTATTTATTAGGGCTGTCAAATTTAACAGATTTTTTCTTTTTCAGTTTAACGCATTCAAAATAATTAATAGAGTTTTTACAACACGTTTTTTTTCATCCATAAGTGACCCGATGTTGTGATCCCAGTTATTAATGATAATCAAAGAACAAAAGGAGTAACATTTGTAGGTTTACTAAGAATTAATCTATGTTTAAGTTATAATTTATGCTGTCAAAATTAAGTGTTTGATAACTTAAATTCAATTTCTATAACATGTTAGAGCTACCTGAACATATTAAAGCACCGTTTACAAGGTTACATTCGTCGAAAACAATAACTTTTTTCTGCATTTTGAAAGAGCAAGTAAAAATCTGAACGGGTCTGACTTGGCCACTAGACAAATTTGAGCCCTGATATAATGAATCATACAGGCAAATGTGATATTATAATGGTTTATGTGAAGATTGTTTCAAGTTAACTTAAATTAAAAGTTGACGTATTTTTTAAAGCCTAAAAAAACGATAGCTTTCAATTATACTTTAATGCTGAATGGCTATAATTAATAGCTAAAATTGAAAACAAAAAAATAAATTTCATAGAGACATCAGTAGCAGTATTGGTCTCATTCTGGCCTTCTTTTACGGAAGCATACTGCAAAAAAAAAAAAATCTACTCCGTTTTTCTGAATTAACGAGTTAATTATCTCAGAATTTAAAGTTAATTTTTCATAGAAAAAGTTTTTTTCTGAATTAATGACTTTATTAATGAACCTCAGAAATTCAGAAAAACAGAGCCAAAACCTTTTTTCATGAAAAATGATCTTGTAATTCTAAGATAATTAACTCATGATAATTAACATGTTCGTTAATAAAAAATATGGCATAAACAAATATTTAAAATACAGGCTACTGTCTCTATGTTGTTTCTATGTTAATTAGGGGATTAAATGTGAATTTATTAGTGAATTGATTATTTTTTTAATCGATTGACAGCACTAATATTATACATTATATTTAGTATTTTTATTTAAAGCCAATATATAAAATAATTTATTTTCATCAAAATAAAAGTTATTGATTTTTTAATAAATATATATTTACAAAATAACATGTAAATCACTTTAAAATTAATATATTTTTTGTTTAACATTTAGTTTCATAGTATTTATTGAATATATATATATTATTTACTGTATTTTATAGTATTAAGAAATAACATAAAAATAGGCTTTATTGTTTTAATGCAAATTTTGCTATTATAATTTCTTGATTTTGGTGTGACATGCATTTTTGACAGGTTATGTGAGATTCATCCAATAAAGTCATTAATAATGAGATTATTAACATACCTGGAGACTGAGGTTCTGCAGCGACACTCCGAATGAGAGCGGAGCATTGGGATTAGTGACCTAAAAAACATGTTTAACATTGAAAACACTCAAAAGTCTGCGACACCTCATGCCATATGAGTGATAAAACACATAAAAGCTTCAGAAAGTGTCAGAAGTACTCACATCATCCTCATAGCGGACGTGTATGTTGGAGATTTTCACCTGCACGTTTTTGATCACCTGTGTGACCAGTTTCTCCACAAATGTGTCCTGCTTCTCTGCCTTTGGATCCTCTGAACACAAAGACACAAATGTAAATGTGTGTAATCGTGTCCATGAAAGGGCAAAGTGATCTCAAATGACTTCCTGCACCTTTCTCTGCTGCTTTCTGTTTGGTCTCCTCGATGCGCTGGAGTTCCCTCTGCCGAGATTCCTGAAGCTGTCGCTCTTCCTTCTCGGCGTCATACTTTATACCTGCATAAACAGATGGGATAAGCCTGTTATCAAAGCAAACTGGCAGGATCACATGTAAGCAGGGATCTTCTGTGACGCCTGGCAGTCAAAGGAGTATCACTAGGGGTGTAGCGATACCCTCACGTCACCATTCGATATTATTGCGATACTCCAAGATGTATGATAAACGATAAACAAAAAATGTACTGTTGATTAAAACGCTAATTAATAGTCTTGAATTTGGTGCTGAAAAACCCAACGTACAGGACAATAGAGACACCAGAATAAACATATTCATGATTCTGAAGCTGAAAACATAGAAATATTTTAGAATATTCTTGCGCTCTGTCATTGACTAGATTTATTTAAAATGATGTAGGCCATATTTACTGGTAACACCAGACATTCGGCATTATCAGGACCCACACATATTCCCCCATTGCATTATATATCACAGTTTAATATAGTAGAATTTTTTATTGTGGGTGAACTATACACAATATATGTTGTCAATATACAAGATAGATAGTTGCATTTTTGTATTGCGATATATTGTGACAAGGTATATTGTTACACCCCTAAGTATCACACTTCAATAAATGAACATGCACACTCATTACAACTGATAACACAATACAAACACTAAAATGTCACATCATGAGATCTTATCACTAAGGCCGGAGCAAAGTAGCCGATGTTCACGGGTAGCCAGTGAAAACCATAGGCTGACATTATGCAAATGTGTCACGATATTGAAGAAAAATGCGATTAATCATTAAATTAAAGTTGCAAGCAGCATTTAGCGGTGTTCAAGCAGTTCAGACCTTTCAGGCCTTTAAGCACAAAAGCATCAAAAGGCATTCAGTTTTATATAACACACATTTATCCACTGACATAATAGATGGAAAACACCATTTACAGCCACTATAGGAAATTTACCATTGGAAATACATGGTTTTAAAGCTTTTTAACAGTCATAGCGCCACCTATAGTCCGATTTTTTCCGAATTTTTTCCGATAATTATTGATATTCAGACTCCAGAGAACATTTCTGCACTGGTTTGGTTCCGATAAGGGCAAAAAACCAGGGACTAATTCGCAAAAGTAATTTTTCAACATAATTCAAAATGGCGGAAAAATTTGCATACCGGAAATGAAACCGGAGATTTTGTGAAGTTGTGACTTTTTGGGCGAGATTTAGGGGCTTTTGACTGAATTTTGCCACAGACCACTATCTACCATCTGACAAAGTCAAACGGTCTAGGAGTTATGAGCAATTTAGTACTTTTGGTTGCTGTAGCGCCACCTATGGGCCAATCGGGCTCATACTCTGATAGCTTCTCCACAATTTGAGGCCCTACCATCTGACAAAGTTTCAGAGCTCCAGCCCTTACGGTTTGGGCTGCACAATGCGTTTTAGGGGATTTTTTTTTTCTTTCTAGCAAATACAATAGGTTTTCAGCACTTCGTGCTTGAACACCTAATAATGAGAGACCTTTTTTGACGATTATAGCGCCACCTATGATCCGATCCTCACGAAACTTTGCATGCTTCCTAACCATGTTAGGACACATATGCTCATATATTTTTGTGAAGTTGTGACTTTTTGGGGGGGGATTTAGGGGCTTTTGACTGAATTTTGCCACAGACCACTATCTAAATGACCCTGTTACAGCCAACCAAATGCAAAATTTCACCTTTTTTTCGATAATTATTGATCTAGAGAGTCCAGAGAATAGGCCTAGACTGGTTTGGTCCCGATTGGGAAAAAAACCAGGGACTAGTTCGCAAAAGTGGGTTTTGGACAAAAACCGAAATAACAACATTTTTTGTTTGCTCCAAATTGCTCCAAATGGAAATCCGAGATATGCATCTTGTCAATCATACACCATTACAGTGGTGTAAAAACATTGAAGCTAAGTCAAACGGTCTAGGAGTTATGAGCAATTTAGTATGGGCCAATCGGGCTCATACTCTGATAGCTTCTCCACAATTTGAGGCCCTACCATCTGACAAAGTTTCAGAGCTCCAGCCCTTACGGTTTGGGCTGCACAATGCGTTTTAGGGGATTTTTTTTTTCCTTTCTAGCAAATACAATAGGTTTTCAGCACTTCGTGCTTGAACACCTAATAATGTGATATTCGATATGTGATACGATAATGCTTGTAAAATAAACTTAAATGATCTATTATTTCACATTCTTTTTGTGACAAGAAAACATCCCTACAGCTTCTGAAAGTGAACATCAGTGATTTACTGTAGCATGAGAAGTGTTATTAACATCAGTGTAAAGCTCAGGGTTCAGCTTATCCTACATTAGGGTTATTTAATAACAGAAACTGAATTACCAAATGTAAAAATAAACACTGCTTAGGTTTAAATTTTATTCAGCCGAGAGCAGCGAGTGATCTCGATTGATTTGGATCATTTTAATATATTGTGCAGCCCTAGTTACAAACCTACAAACCTACCTAAATAGCATAACAAGAGATTTATACGCTATTTTTTGTAGTCCGTACATTTTCCCACAAGTGTTTCAATGTGGAAAAAAAAAGTTGGGAAGTTGATGGACTATTGGTTTTAATCCAATACAATAAAATGAACTAGCATTTTCTGGTAGGGGAAAATCCTCTCTGAGTCATTTTGACTCGCCACAAGGGTAAACACTAACGATGTGTGTTATCTAAAGATCAGCTCTTACTAGCGGTCGGCACGATGAGCAGGTACACCTCGTCCAGCGTGGCCTCCACAGACTGAGTGTACAGGTTCTTCCAAGGGATCTTCAACTCCAGACGACCTGCCAGAGACAGATATGAGCACTGAAACACCTAATATATGACTGTGTTTAACAAAGTCATAAACCATGATTAGCATAACAGTTTAACACACGAACATCGGTCTTCTCTTACCAATGTGTCCTGCTCGGACTTTGAAAGGAATGTCCAGTTGACTCTGTTACAGAGATAAAACTCACATTATAGCTCTAGTTCACGAAGCTTCAATTAAAAAAATTAAACACACAAAAAAAATTCATTATATCTAACGTGAAACATAAAGCCACATACCAAAGCATTTTCTTTTATCTCGAGGTTTCTTAATATGGCAGCACCTGCAAAAGAAACATTGCTTTATTACCCGGCTTGGTCTACAGTAATTCATATAAGTGAGCAAATATTTACACTGCTATTGAAAGGTACTTATCAGTGAGTCAATAAGCCACATGGCAATATGGCATATAATAAAACTCTATAGGAAGGTTCTCCAGGACATCTCTATTTTCCTGTCTGTCTGTCTGTCTGTCTGTCTGGATAGACGGACGGATGACTTTGATAGATGTATGGATGGATGGAATTGGATGGATGGAATTGGATGGATGGATGGATGGATGGATGGATAGATGGATGGATGGGATGGATGGGTGGATGGATGATGTGGATGGATGATGTGGATGGATGGATGAATGGATGGATGGAATTGGATGGACGGACGGAGGGAGGAAGAAATGGATGGATGAATGGATGATGTGGATGGATGGAATTGAATGGACGGGTGGATGGATGGATGGATGAACTGAATGATGGATGGATGAACTGGGAGTGTTGTTATATAATATAATAATGAATTAACCACCATTGTGCGATTCCAAAAGATTCAAGATTCTGATTCAGTATGTTTTTACCATAGAAAAAAAGTTAGTTAATGTCAAAATGAACATGTTCTTGTTTTGACAGTCAAGACTCAGTGAAATGAGTATACACACAAGTTGTATCCTGAATCTCAGAATGAGTGAAGCCGTCTCTCCACAGTTCACCCAGAAGTGAAGACTGTGTCATGAATCTCTTGTATGACAGGTCAATTTTAAAGCTGGACAGCAGAAATCCCCAATATCTTCCAATGTAAGAATCTAACTGGACATGTTTTAAGCCACATGAGCGTGAACAGACATAACATGTGGGGTGTTACTATCCCAACTAATACAATACTAATTCAGGGTAACATATACTACAAAGTGGAGCTAAACAACATCCCTACACTAGATTTAACCCAAATTATGCATGTAATACTGAGTTAGCTTTGAGTGTAAAACCCATGTCCAAACTTGTCCTCAAAGGCACATCTCACAGATTCCAGTGTAAGCTCAGCTGACTAACGTTACTTTAACGTCAACGACCATATAGCTGTGTTGTGTATATTCATGAATGCGTTTTTATCAGCAAAGACAGGTTTGTGAGTTTGACAGCTGACACGTTTTACTGTACGTTACCTCCCCATATGCCGAGGCTGAGCTGCGAGCTGTCGAGGTTCACCACATAATCGCCCAGAAACCTGTTCAAGACATCGACCACCACTGACTCGAACACCATCTTTCTGCGCTGTTCACTCGACCATCAGCATGCTCTCCTTCGACTGCGGTCCCTGGAGCACCCGTGAGTGTTGTTGGACTTACTACTGAGTGACCCCGTCCCGTTTCCTGAAATAAACATCACTGAAGCTTCTTCGCATGTTCACTGACGCTCTGCCTGTGCGACACTGCACTCTGCTGACGAACACCCGGCGTGACACTGCTTTTTTATTTAATTTTTATAACAATATAACGTTAAATGTACAAACTCAAGTAGAGAACAACAATAATACGCATATGAAAATATACAAAATGACCTGTAATAAATGTTCGATATGTGTCCGAATTAATCTGTGTCCGAAACCGCTCACTCGTTCACTCATTTACTAATCCCTATCTAGTGTATGGCAGTTGACTGCAAGGAGTGAACGAAATGAAGTGAGTGAATTCGGACGCGGACGTTTACACTGTAAAACGACTTCAGGGGGAATTAAAAAAAAAAATTAATTACAAATTATATTACAAATATAATTACGAGTGGCGCTGCTCTTCTCGTCCGGTGTGCGACCCCCTGGAGAATTGGAGCTGTCGCAGATTAGGCTTCGTCACACGCACTGATAAAACTCCCTTTATCTTAGATTACTTCTTTTATGAGATAATATTAACAAGAATAACAATCATAATGACTTTATTTTGTAATTATATATATCTCAGTGCCAGCTTTGTAGTTTCTTCCGGTTTCATCGACTGAAATTACCCTCGCGCTCACACGGATGACGTGTCCTTGATCGCCCAATATAACGGATATTTTAATTTAAATCATCCACCAAATTATTATCTCTTATCATCTGACAGTTTAACGAGTTAACAACAATGCCAAAAATCATCAAAACACATTAGTAAAACACATTAAATTGTTCTTATGTCTAAATAATAATACATTTTTTATATTAATATTATTTTATTAATATATTTTAATAAAAAAACGATATACATATAATTTAACAATTCATCTATATAATATTGTCTCAATGTTTTAATATGTTCTATTCAAGTAATGATTAATAGAAAAATAAAACTATAGCAGGGGATAAATGTTAAATCAGGAATAAGAAAGCTGCAATGTAATCTCTGGTTTAAACTTGCTCTCTCAGTTCTCTCCGCATTGGATTGTGGGAAATAGTGCTTCAGCAAGTGTACATCAAATGTCTGTAATATCAACTTCAAATTAGATTTTCCAGCAATTGTAGATTGCAAATTATTATGTAAAATGTATATTTTGTATAAAATAAAATAAATACTGTAAAGTACATTTGCTTTACAGTAAACTTGAACTTCTATAACTTTTTTTTTTTTTTTTACTTTTTTCACCTCTGCAATAATCTGCTTTAGATCTCTTTTCCAAAGCATTCATGATTTACAACCATTTAAGATCAAAAGTTTTCCATATGTGACAGTTAACAGTTAACAAAAGGAAACATACTGCACAGATAAATGCTGTCAAATGTTCATTTTTTGGGGTGTGAAAACATTGACTAAAACACCGCAGATAACAATGGCAAACAGATTACAGTGAACAAACACGAAAAACTCCAAATACAAAAAGAAATTCACTTGTGTTTTCACTGGCAGCCCATTTCTGTGGTAGTGTTTGCTTAAAATCTCTTAAGACAATCGATGATTTGTGCACATATAATCTAGAATGAACGCGACATCTGTCACAACTACTGATGAATGTAAAATCCACTCACACACTCATTCACTCTGTGATGAATTTCTTTGGGCCCGATGCACTGTGCTGTTGCTGCTGGAACGCTGTGTGAAAGCAGTTTCCTCCATCAGCCGGTCTTATGTAGAGCATGTACAGTAGAAATGTTCATCTTGTAGTCCTAAACCCCAGTGATGGGCTCTCACATGAGTCTCAGATGGGTTTTGGAGTAAAATTTGGTCTGTGTTTCATTTTGGCACAGTTTGTTCAACAACTTAAATCACACACATTTGATACCTCAGACGACAATTGTAAAACCGCTGTGTGCTTTAAAAAGTTTCTACTTAAAGGGCTAGTTCACGTTTTTCCTGATAGTTTACTCTCCTTCACGTCATCCAAGATGTTCATGTCTTTCTTTCTTTAGCCGAAAAGAAATGAAGGTTTTTGACGAAAACACTCCATATAGTGACGTCAATGGGGTCCAAATTACAGTTTCAGTGCAGCTTTAAAGTCTCGACACGATCCCAGCCGAGGAATAAGAGTTTTAAAACAAAATATACATTTATACACTTTTTAACCACAAATGCTCATCTTGCACTAGCTGTGACCCAGCAAACAAACGTTAGTTTTTGGTTCCCAGAACGTTCCTAAAACTTTCCCTTAAGGTTAAGGGAACGTTCCTGGAACATTCTCCTTTCGTTATAAAAATGGAACCTAAAAATAACCTACATGGAACGTTCCAATAGCGTTCTTGTTTGGTTCCCAAAAAAATAACCTCATGGGACCATTCGGGAACGTTAGGGGAACGTCCTGTGTTTGCTGGGGCATTACGTACTATAATCAAGTTGAACGGTGACATTTGGTCCCCATTGAAGTCACTATATGGAAAAAAGTTCTCCTGAAAAACCTTCATTTCTTCCCAACTGAATAAAGAAAGACATGAACATCTTGGATGACGTGGGGGGGAGTAAAATATCAGGACATTTTAATTCTGAAGTGAACTAATCCTTTAAAGACTACAATGGTTGTTTGTTTGCTCAAGTATTGAAACTCACATCCTCATGGTAGTTCAAGTATTTCCAACTTCAATTTCTTCATAAACCTTTAAGTAGTGTTGATCAAAGACCTTATTTTACTCACGAACCCCCTTTATACAGTCAATTCCTCAGAGAACCTGTAGTGAATTAGCATACAAAATGACATTGACTAGACTTCAATGTTAAATTAAAGGCCTTTTTCTCCAAATATACAGTTTCTTCAGTCGAGGATCTGTGGTTTCCCTCGTGTTTAATTGAGAAAATGTGCCTGCCGAGTTCAGTCTCAGAATGAGGTGTCGGATCAGAGAGTTATCGGGCTGTTTATGTCTGCGAGACTCCAGAGAGAGTCAGATGTTCGTCTACACCAGCTCGTCCAGCAGAGTCCCGATGCTCTGGTTCTGCTCCGGCGATCCGCCCAGGGGTTTATTACACATGGGACACACACAGCGCACCTCCAGCCACTTCACCACACACCTGCAAACACACACACTTCGCATTTAGTCCAACTACACACGTGGATTTGTATATACTAGGGATGTAACAATATATCGCAACTATGTATCGTAGATAGAGACCATATGTGTTGTGGATAGTGGGAAAAAAATTGATTTAGTATCAGTACTACATTAAACTACTATATATAATGTTGAATAGGATGTATAATAATGCAATGGGGGAATATTTGTGTGTCCTGTTAATGCCAAATGTCTGATGTAACCAGTAAAAAGTGCTACATTATTTTAAATATATCTAGTCAGTGAAATAATTCTGTGTTTTCAGCTTCAGAATCATGAATATGTTTATATGTTGTCTCTATTGTCCTGTGCGTTGGGTTTCAGCACCAAATCCAAGACTATTCATTTACACACAAAATGTAATATCAAATTTAGCATTTTAATTAACTGTACATTTTCAATATCGTGATATATATTCAATCGTGATTTGAGGGTATCGCTACACCCCCATTATTTACCGTTTTGCTAGATTTTGATAAAATTTTCTCCGATTTATATTAAAGGAGTAGCTCACTTTTAAAAAAATGTTGCTGATAATTTACTCACCCCCATGTCATCCAAGATGTCCACGTCTTTCTTTCTTCAGTCGAAAAGAAATTAAGGTTTTTGATGAAAACATTCCAGGATTTTCTCCATATAATGGACTTCAATGGGGTCCAAACGGTTCAAGGTCCAAATGAGAGTTTCAGTGCAAACTGTTCAAATGATTCCAGACGATGAATAAGGGTCTTATCAAGCGAAACGATCGGTCATTTAAAAAATAAATAAAAAAGTTTAAGTTTTATAAGCACAAATGCTCGCCTTGCTCTGTTCTGTGATCAGCGTTCGTGACTCTCCTGTTCAAACTCGTTCTTTAAAATGAACAAATATTTTTTCGAGTCATTTCGTTCATTTCGGTCGTTGAATGAACGAAACGACTCGAAAAAAGATTTGTTCATTCTGATGAAGGAGTTCGAACGGGAAAGTCACGAACGTGATTTTTGTGCTTATAAAATTTGAACTTTTTTATTTATTTATTAAATGAGCGATCGTTTCGCTAGATAAGACCCTTATTCATCGTCTGGTGCCTTTTAAAGCCCTTTGAACAGTTTGCACTGAAACTCTCATTTGGACCTTGAACCGTTTGGACCCCATTGAAGTCCATTATATGGAGAAAATGCTGGAATGTTTTCATCAAAAACCTTAATTTCTTTTCGACTGAAGAAAGAAAGACATGGACATCTTGGATGACACGGGGGTGAGTAAATTCTCAGCAAAAGTTTTTAAAAAAAAGTGAACTACTCCTTTAACCTGCACCTACAATATCTGCAAAATCTAAATTGACATTAATAGACAAAAGGGCCAAAATAGAAAAGGAAAGAGAGAGTGTTAAAGAGAAACAGGCCAGTATAGTTACGGATCGTGTTGCTGACAATAGCAGATGAAGCTTTATGAACACCAGCTGCTTATTACCTCCTGTGAAAGGCATGTTGGCACGGCAACACTCCCAGCTCATCTTTCACCTTAAAGTCCTCCAGGCACACGGCACACGTCTGCTGTAGAAGGACGGAGGAGAGCACACACACACACACACACACACGAGGAGAAGAGGAAACAAATGCATGGTTAAGCTTAAATTATTGCTTGGCTGCATTTTTTATCAAAAATACAGTAAAAGCAGTAATATTGTGACATATTATCTCTTTCCCTGAAAAATTGAATCCTGGGTCAACATTTCATTCAGAAACTTTAGGCAGTTTTGATTTCTATGTTGTTCAATGTGGATGATATACAACTGTGGCTTTGGAGGTGTTGATGAACAACATGATCTACTCCATCTATGTTTTTATATAATAATTCATTACATTTATATATCACTTTTCTGGGTACTCGAAGCGCATTTACATATGGATGAGGAATCTCCTCAACCACCACCAATGTTCAGGTCCACCTGGATTTTTTTGTTTAAAATGTTGCTTTTTTAAATGAAACTTACCCACATTCAAGTGTTGATAAAAATAATTATGCATGAAGCTATATTTTTTTAACTGCAAAGAGTAAAAGTACAGTTAAAGGTATATTTGAAGTAAAATAAACAAAAACCTAAATAAGAACATAGTAGTATACTATAAGTATTAGTAAAGTAGTATGGGAACAATACTGGTATACTTTTAGTATATTGATATTATGCTTCCAAAATAAAGTGTACTTAAAAATATACCTCACCTTTACATATGTATACTTAATAAAATGACCTTATTTTTTCTAAGGTCAGCCTCAAAAATAACTGTGCCCCCCTCACCTTTTCATTTGGTTCATTCAACGAACAAAACGAACAAATTGACTCGGAAAAAGATTCGTTCGTTTTGATGAATGAGTTCGAACAGGAGAGTCACGAACGTGGGTCACAGAACAGAGCAAGGCGAGCATTTGAGCTTATAAAACTTAAACTTTGTTATTTATTTATTAAATGAGCGATCGTTTCGCTTGATAAGACCCTTATTCATTGTCTGGAATCGTTTAAAGCCCTTTGAACAGTTTGCAGTTTGCACTGAAACTCTCATTTGGACCTTGAACCGTTTGGTCCCCATTGAAGTCCATTATATGGAGAAAAATGCTGGAATGTTTTCATCAAAAACCTTAATTTCTTTTCGACTGAAGAAAGAAAGACATGGACATCTTGGATGACATGGGGGTGAGTAAATTATCAGCAAGTTTTTTGAAAAGTGAACTACTCCTTTAATATATTAGATGTTTCATTTTAATGTTTTAACATAACTAGAAAAAAAATATTTACTATAGAAATTTCTTAAACTTCTATTAAATACACTTGATTGATTTTCATGACTCCCTGAAATTTCCAGGTTTTCAAGGAGACAAGGCAGTTTCTTACCCCATGAAGATTCAGCTTCTTCGGGTCTCCTTTTAAAATAACCTGCAATCGACACAAATGCCAACAGTTAGTACAATAAGCACCGACTAACATGATAAATATGTCAGGGATGACTTCTTTAAAGCATTTCTTCTTACTCTCTCTTACCTCTCTGTATCCAAAGCGCTCACTTTGGGCTTGGTGTCTCAGTTTACTATTGATGACATAGGAAAGATAAAGCATACGATTACTGAAAAAACTTTTTTTTATTGTATCTAGTCACTTACTACGGAAACTGGCAATATCAAAGATATATTTGGATAATATGATTGATTTTAAGGAATTGTGATGGTCTGATGTGAATTGTGGTCTTCACATTCACAGAAAGAGAGGGATTACTCAAGATAAAGTGAAAGTATAACTCACTAAGTGTGGCTGAATCTGTAACATGGACACGGCATGAGTCATTTCCAGGTCCAGGATTAAACCTAAGTTCAGTTTCACTGGTGAATCACTGATCTGTATGGCAGTAGAATCAGACGTTTGCTGCTCACGACACAAGCTCTTCAGCCTCCGCATTGCTTATTCTTGAAGGGCTTTCATTTGCATTTGACATGATTTACATGTTGTCCAATACATAGTTGTGGCGAGCAGGACGAGGTCGAGGGCCGTGGGATTACTGATGAGAGACACCTGCGCGACGCGCTGGTCATAAAATGAGGGGCGACGACAGTGGAGATCGAGAGAGGCCAAGCCTGGATTTTATTTTATGTTTTGGTTTATTATGTGTGGTGGCAGACAGACTTTCATTTTTGTAAAAGTTCATTTATTATTCTTAAAATGAATTTTTATTAAATATGTTATAATTGAAATGATCTGTTGAATGTTCGCCGGTTCCCGCCTCCTGTTCTTCCTACAACATCTAACCTTACAATAGTCAACAGAGAAATAGTTTAAAATAATAATAAATTATAGAAGTCTTTTCTCTGTGCTTTGCCATCTATACAATTTATTTTACAATTGTTTACAAAAAAAAACACAAAGATTATAGACAGAAACGAATAGGATAGGACAGATAAGGAAACAAAAAAAATGAATGGGCCAGTTGTTCAAAGGTAAGCTGATCGGATTTTGGTTATCGGATTTGATCAAATCTTGAAAATGGGTTGTTCAAAAGGGAAAGAAGGGTTAGATCAAGGAATCCAATCCTAGTTTTAATCTGGATCAAACCTTCAGTTTGTGTTTTTCAAAACTTGTCAGTGGGATCTGGATAACTTTGATCCAAAAAAACAGGATTATCCTGATTTCAAGGTGGATGAAAATGTAGTAAAACTTTAAAATTGGTCAAATAATACGTTTGTATCATTTAGTGTATATACTTTTATTTATATTTTGTACTTGACTTGTGTAACCGTTGTAACGGTGATAAAGCAGACATAGGCTAACAATTAAGCTATTCAGTATAGTAAAGTAAAAATAAAATAAAAATTATCTCGTCCCCATTTGTGTTTAGTCTCAAAATAAGAAACACTCACAGTGACCCCATGTTGGCTCTTCTACCTGTTCTTTACATAGCTGGTAGCCCACATTGTGATATGTTGTCCCATTTAGAGCACTGGTAATCTTGAAAACTGTGGATCAGGGTGATCCAGTCCAATGTTGCTTTGAAAAACCGGCATAAAAGTAAAACGGATTACCTGATCCTGGATAGGAAAAAATAGGATTTCCAAATCCGGATCATTTTGATCCAGATTAAACGTTTTGAACAACTGGCCCATTGAGATAGGATAGGAAAGATAGGGTATGGTAGGATTTGTGGTATATGATAGTGATAGATGATAGGATATAAGAACAGAAAAGAAAAAAAACAAAAAGGATAAGATAGGATAGGACAGGTCAGGGAAAAAGACAAAAAAAGTATATAATATAATATAAAGAAAAAAAAGAAAAGAAATGAACTTAAAAGAAAAGGCTACAATATCATAAAATATAACTGGATTATAAAGAAGAAGAAAAAAACAGGACAGACTTGTAAAAAGAGCTGACATATTTTGATTCAGATATGTGAAGCAGTTTTCATTGTCCTGTGATACAATCATTTCATTATAAACACCCATCAAATGTGTTGGTGACGCGAAGCGCCCAGACGTCTGCATGAGTGCTGTGAGATCAGCAGATTCCTGTTATAGATAAGATATATATGCTTGTGCACCTGTGTGTGTGTGTGCATGAGATCAGATTTACCTTATAAAATAGCAGCAGAATATGAGGCTGAGTACGAAGACAAAGATGCCTGTGCCGAATATAACCATATAGATATTGAGAGGCAGGTCCTGGAAGGTGATGGATGGCATAGTGCAGGTCTTATTGGAGTAGATCAGTCCCAAACCGCAGAAGCACCCTATACACACAAGTACAGGGGATTCAGAGAGCAGTCAAGTGAAATCTGATCACCAAAACAGGAAAACAAACAGAACACAGCTTATATATAGCAAGTATAGTTTAATATAGTTTTGACATCTTTACCATGGGGAAAACCGTCATATAGATATTTATAATATTATCTCATAATTTGGCGGCAGGAATATTAGGCTGCTGTCACTTTAAAGGGTTAGTTCACCCAAAAATGAAAATTAAGTCATTAATTACTCACCCCCATGCTGTACCAACCCCGTAAGACCTTCGTTCATCTTCGGAACACAAATAAAGATATTTTTGATTGAATCTGAGGGCTGGATCACTCTTCCATAGACAGCCTGAGGGACTGCCTCTTGACGGCCCAGAAAGTCATTAAAAGAAAAGGTTTAAATATTCCATGTGCCTACAGTGGCTCAACTATAACTTTATCAAGCGACGAGTCTACTTTTTGTGCGAAAAAAAAAAACGTAAATAACGACTTTATTCGACTTTCCATTACTTCCTTATGGGCGCATGCGCGAGAACTGAGACGAGACCGTTCTTCTTCGACTACTTTTTGTTACCGGCTGCTCACCGCTTAGGAGTTTTACCGCCCCCTACCGTATAAGATGACGTACTGCTTGTAAACAGAATTTTTACAAGCCTCCGGCTATATCAGTACGTCATCTTATACGGTAGGGGGCGGTAAAACTCCTAAGCGGTGAGCAGCCGGTAACAAAAAGTAGTCGAAGAAGAACGGTCTCGTCTCAGTTCTCGCGCATGCGCCCATAAGGAAGTAATGGAAAGTCGAATAAAGTCGTTATTTACGTTTTTTTTTCGCACAAAAAGTAGTCTCGTCGCTTGATAAAGTTATAGTTGAGCCACTGTAGGCACATGGAATATTTAAACCTTTTCTTTTAATGACTTTCTGGGCCGTCAAGAGGCAGTCCCTCAGGCTGTCTATGTAGGACTGATCCAGCCCTCAGATTCAATCAAAAATATCTTCATTTGTGTTCCGAAGATGAACGAAGGTCTTACGGGGTTGGTACAGCATGGGGGTGAGTAATTAATGACTTAATTTTCATTTTTGGGTGAACTAACCCTTTAAGACCTGACGCACAGATCCATTATACGGTTACACATGCGTTTTCTTTCTCTACTGTTTATGTTCTCTTAAAACTGACTGCGTTTACATAAATATTGGCCAAGACTGGCATTTTAACATTATTTTGTGTGTATTTGACAGTTTAAGAGCAATAAGCAGCGAATAAGAACTCAATTTAATACTAAGAGGATGGCTTCATGTGACGTACTGAAAGGCTGTGTGCATAAAATGATGCTGAATATGTGCAATCCCAAGTCAAAACTCAAGCCCTGTAACACTAGCAATATTCATCCGGAATATTCATCATTCATCCCTTTCATCAAAGGAAGATATTTGCTTTTAAAGGAGTAGTTGACTTTTAAACAATCTTTTGCTGATAATTTACTCACCCCCATGTCATCCAAGATGTCCACGTCTTTCGTTCTTCAGTCGAAAAGAAATTAAGGTTTTTGATGAAAACATTCCAGGATTTTCTCCATATAATGGACTTCAATGGGAACCAAACGGTTCAAGGTCCAAAAGACTGTTTCAGTGCAAATCTCAAACTGTTCAAAGGGCTTTAAACGATTCCAGACGATGAATAAGGGTCTTATCAAGCGAAACGATCGCTCATTTAAAAAAAAAAAAGTTTACGTTTTATAAGCTCAAACCTTGCTCAGAGCCTTGCTCTGTTCTGTGTGACTCTCCTGTTCGAACTCATTCATCAAAATGAACGAATCTTTTTCAGTCAATTTGTTCATTTCATTCACTGAATGAACCAAATGACTCGAAAAAAGATTCGTTCATTTTGATGAACGAGTTCGAACAGGAGAGTCACAAACGCGCATCACAGAACAGAGCAAGGCGAGCATTTGAGCTTATAAAACTTTAACTTTGTTATTTATTTATTAAATGAGCGCTCATTTCGCTTGATAAGACCCTTATTCATCGTCTGGAGTCGTTTAAAGCCCTTTGAACAGTTTGCAGTTTGCACTGAAACTGTCTTTTGGACCTTGAACCGTTTGGTTCCCATTGAAGTCCATTATATGGAGAAAATCCTGGAATGTTTTTATCAAAAACCTTAATTTCTTTTCGACTGAAGAAAGAAAGACGTGGACATCTTGGATGACAGGGGGGTGAGTAAATTATCAGCAAAAGTTTTTTTAAAAGTGAACTACTCCTTTAAAGAAAAGGACTACAACAAACAGCTGGTAGGGACTACAAAACATTCCTCCTGGGTTAGTGACGTCACCAACCCTAAAATGTACATAAACCCCGCCCCCGGGAACACACAGTCCATGTTGAGAAGAGGAAGAGTTGTATAAGAGCACATTTGTGAGTCAGCTCAATCTTTAGCATCCATCTTTTCACATGCAATAGAAAGTCACTCTGTGCATCACACAACAGTTCCTATATGAGCGATTTATACATTAAAAGGATATCTTAATTGAAGATAATTTACTCCACATCAGCAACATAAATGCATCAACTAACCATTCAGAGACATCCTATTGCATTCTACATGTTGTCACTTCTTCTTGAGTCTCTTCATTGTCTGTGTGAGGAAATCGCAGCTGCTAACCCACACGAGCTCTTGAAACCCCGCCCTCTGCAGCAGCTCATTTGCATTTAAAGGGCCAGGCACCGGTTTTTGCAAACGGTTTTTGCAAACCCTCAAAAAGTGACAACTTTAACATGCTATATAAAAATATCCGTGGGGTATTTTGTGCTAAAACGTCACACACACACACTCATCAGAGATTTATTTTACATCTTGTGAAAATGGCATTTTACAACCCCTTTAGTAAAACCCTAAATTAAATCTGTTCATCATATTAAGCGATGAACAGATTTAATGGGTGTTTTAAAATTTAGACTAAACCGTTTAATTCATATGGATTAGTTTTACAATCCCTTAATGCAGTGTTTCCCAACCTGTTCCTGGCGGCACACCAACACTGCGCATATTCTCCCTTATCAAACACACCTGATTCAACACATCAGATCATAATCAGATGGGTTAATGAGTTGAATCAGGTGTGTTTGATTAGGGAGACAAAGAATATGCGCACCAGGAACAGGGTTGGGAAACACTGCCTTAATGAACTTTCTGAAGCGTCAAAGTTGCGTAGACGGAGATTTCTCCAAATTCATTAAAATATCTTCATTTAAGTATCAAATATGAAAGAAAGGTTTAGAACAACATGAAGGTGAGTTTTCATTTTTGGTTGAACTATTCCTTTAAATAAATGACAAGGATGGCACTTTCTTGTTCCCAGTTGACAACTGAAACAAATAAACAGCAGCCTTTTCATTTCTGCAATCTCCTGGACCGACGGAAATCAATAACATTGTCATTTAGCATCATTTCTGCTGAGAGTGAGACACGTCTCCCTCAAGTAGAGTCAGGAACTCGATAGTCTCAGTCTCTCCACTTCATTCTCACACTCCCATAATGCCCTTGAGAACTTGAGGAAAGACTTTTAAATATATTATTGATAGCTGATTTAAAATCAGGTTTTTCCCCCATTCCAGCTCTTGTTTAATGTGAAAATATTACAAATGCGGGCAGACGATTCCCAGTCAACTGTCTAGTCGATTATCAATCTGCTCTTTTTCTTACAAATCAGCTTGATAAACATATGATCTGTTGCTTTGTCCCACACAGTTTATATAAAATGTTTTTGCCCATATTTAGTATTTTGGTTATAATATAGTTAATTAAATATTAAATGATTTAACAATGTATGGATACTATTTGTATTATTAATTAATGGTATTATGTTGGTATTTTTATTAATGAATTACTTACATTGCACTGTTTATTTTTTTTCTTTTGTGAAAAATGAAAAAGAGTACTAGTCAAAGAAATTAAATCCTTTAACCCTCTGGGCTTCTTCGTAAATGGGTTACACTTAGCTTCCTCCCGGTCAAAAACGGATGAAGCCTTAAAATTTTACTTTACTTTTTCCCAGGATAACCGTTCAAACATATTTTTGTTCTATAATATTTTCTGATTATTATTTAGAATTTTCAGAGTTTTTTATGATACTTTGCATTAATTATAGAATTTTTAAGAGCTATTTTTCCATTAGAATTAAACAAATAAACTATTTATTTACGTGTGAACTAAATATGTAAAAAAAAAATGTAAAAAATGAAAAAAATTTAATGAATTGAATGCATTTCTGACACTTAATTCAATGAAAATGTACAGTATTATATTAGGTGAAGTTAAGAGTGATTTTTTTCAACTCTCTTAAGTACAAGTATTTATGCTAAACTAAAGATGTTGACTTGTTACACATGTTACACATAATTTACTGTAACTATAAATTATGCATAATCACATGCAACAAACTTACCCTAAACCAAACCAAACACTATAGTAAGTACATGTAGTTAATTAGTACTTAAATATATAATTACATTTACAGTTAGTTCATTACAGTTCTTTTAATTTAAAATAAAAAGTAACCTAAACTAAAATATACTTTTATTGAAATGTACTAAATTGAAACATACAAGTTTCTATTTCATTTGTTTTATTGAAACCTGTATGTATTTTTTTGCAATTAAGCACATTTAAAAAATCAAAAATGTAAACACAAACGTACTTAAACGTATCAAAATAAATTATTTAACCCTCTGGGGTTGTTCGGCCCAAATGGACCCGAAGAATTTAAATAATTTTTTTTTTTAAATCACAGCTTCCTCAGAATGGTCTGAAATTTGGTGACTTTGTTGGTATTTGGTATTTGAACACCCCAAAAAATTGGGGACAGGATGTGAATAGTCTAAGTGGTTGTAAAAAAAATAGTCACACTTGGGGTGTTCGGGTCCAAATGGACCCGCATGGAAAATGAATGGGAAATTGGCAAAAATGTGAAAATACTGAGTTTTTTTGTGCGTACAATCTACAAATCAGCCACAATCTTGAAAAAAAGCACACAGCAGTGAAGGGGTGAATCTATAAAACATCAAGAGTGCAAAACAGACACAACCAGATACACACACACACACAAACACACTTTTATACCCAAACACACCAAAAAATTCATGTGTTTTGCATTTTTAAAATGCTCAGTTTGTCCATCAGATGGCATCCATCTCATTTCAAAAATTGCTTTTATGAGGCCTAGGCTTGACTCTAAAATTAAATACAGCTTTAAAAAATTATTATTATTATTTATTTATTTTTTTCTATTATGTTCAATGGGGGGAAATTTTGTCATAATTATTGCATTAATACTACTTATACATTTTTTTATTTTTGAAATTTTCTCAAAACACCAAAAAAGAAAAGAAAAAATATTATAAAAAACGGGTAAAAAAAAATCATGATTTTTTTTTTTTTTTAAACATGAATCCCGCCCTTTGGGTCCATTTGGACCCGAACACCCCGAGTGTGACTCTGAAACGAACAAGCCCAGAGGGTTAACTTAAACATAATGATTTTTTTTTATGTAAAACTTTTAATTTGACACTATTACACTATTGTATCACTTATTACACTATTGTCTACTATTACACTATTGTATCTCTTAAGCACACTTAAGTGGCCTTTTATTTCATTAATATTATATCATAATAGTAACGTTTTTTTTTTTTATAAATATACTACTTACAAGATATAAGATTTGAACTTGAAGTACACAACAAGTATACATTCATTACAAGTAAGTGCTTAATTTCTTCCGAGTGGTTGTGTTGTTAGCAGTACAACAATAAATAAATAAATAAATAAATAAAGCAGGAGGTAAGATGAGGGGGTGTGTGTGGAAGAGACACAAGCGTAAAAATGTACAAGCAAAACTAGGTCACTACGGTTGCTGGCCATTTAACACACACATTTGTTCAGTGACAGAACACTAGAGAAAGCCGTTTACGGAGCGAGACTATGTGCTCTTTAGTGTTGGGGAACCAGATAACACACCATTTGCCAGCGGAGATCTTTCATACACTGCTGCTGGTTTAAGGAGAAAATAATGGTGTTGACTGTGAAATTTGCACATGGTTTGTCCATCACAGACACCTAAACAACATTTTTCACCACATGGGTCTTTAACAAAAAAGCAGACCGAAAATGTGCATGAAATATTAACAAACCCAAGAGATTATGGGGCTCTCGTCTATGAAGCGCTTTCAAGACAAATATGGAATGACCTATAAATATGAAACAATGGTGAAATCGAAATATTTTCAGAAGCCCTTAATGAATCTCAAGAACCGAGACAGAATGAGAAGTAGATCAGATCTAAATAATGACCACAAAATTATAATGTCAATAATCTATTCAAATATCTATTCCATCAGGCTGATTGTCCGTTTAAGCGTCAAAATCTTCATGGCACTGCATTAAAAGTGGGTGTAAGGTCCTCATATATGCTTTATTAATACAATACTCTGACTGTCAGAGACAACAATGAACATTTGTGTTAAGTGGATAAAGATCTGGTCAATGATTTGACATCCATTAAGTTGTTAATATAAATATCAAAATAACAAAATATAATACCTGTACAATGATTAATGCTATTATTTAAAAAATAGCATTATTTATATATGTATGTATATGTATATTTGATTTAGCTCATTTATTAAAAATAATATAGCCTAAAATCACAATTTATTCATAGGAATTTTGTCTGGTGTGGTGCAACTAGCAATCGGGAAGCCATTTTTTGTAATGTGACAAGAAAACTATGGCCAGGTCTAAGATTAAGCCAGGATTAGGCCTTAGTTCAATTATCTTTTATAAACGGGCCTTAGAAAAACACATGACTGGTGTGCATCTTGAGACAAAACAATAAGATCTGTCAGTGCTAGGTGAAGCATGCGTCCAGGATTAGTTTATAAAGTTATGAATATGTATATTTATCTTTTGTAAAATACATCTATATCCATGGCTCTAAGATATGTGATTTGAAAACTATCACTTTGAAAAATATGTGTATTCAGTATTCAATGTATAAAGAAATCATTTTAGAATGGTTACACCACTTGACATTTGTAGCGATTGAATCCAACTTTTTAGAACGTTTTTCAAAATGTATGAAACCAATATGGATAGAAATATTACATTTCTGAGACCTGGCACGTGCGTTTCAAACTAGATTTCTCCTCCTCATCATCATCTCAGACATCTTTATTTGTCATTGACCCATTTAGCAGAACCCAGTGTTTGTAAATCCTCGACCTTTTCCCATTATTGTGTTTTAATATTGTATACCAGCCTATAAAATCCCACTATTCCGTGAAGGATAAAGATGATCTTACCGTTGCACCACTGGAAAGGGTGCATCAATCCACCCGTGTGATTCTTCCTATGAGCAGATGTGTGTTTATAAACAGAGAGATGATGCCCTCTGTCTGTGTGTCGCTCTGTCAGGCCATTCATTCAGCACATCTGGATTCATCTGACTACGCACAGTCCTCCTCACACGATGCGAGTCAGTAAATGCAGTCACATTCACGACATTCGGGTCATATTAAGTGCGATGCGCGTGGTTTTTCATGTGCTCGCGCGTCGTGGCTGATGTTGGCATCCATTGAGAATGAGAACTAAACAAGAGCGAGTTTAGACCCTCCCAGCCCGAGTGATGAGCACCGAGCAGAGCCAATCTTCTCCAGCACAACCCCACTGTCATCACTGACTCACTTATGAACACAAACAAGTACGTTAAATGTTATGTATTAGTTTAAATTAAATTCGTTTGAATAGAAATAGCCTACAATAGCAACGTCATTTAAAATAACGCCTCCGAAATAATTAGCCTACACTAGATTTTCCTCAGGAAAGCGAGTGGTGTTTGCCTGAGCAAGATTTGTTACCATCCCAGCTGGCAAAAAAATGTAAGAACGTTTTGCTAACGTTCCAATGAAGAGATGAAAACGTTCTTTGGACGTTCACGACGCTCTGTGAGCAATTTAGGCCTATGTTTTTAACTTTTTATTAACCGGAAGAAAGATTCTTCGTTGTCCAGAACGTTCGCTACAGTTCTAAAAACGTTCCCTGTTCGCTGGGATTATTGGGTTTTTGAGTTTGATTATGGCTTGAGTTAAAAGTACCCAGCTTCAAGCCTGATTCTGTGATATGGCAGGGGCCGTCAAAGGGCCCCAGGACTCTCAAAAGAGCCCAGCCTCATGGCGGTGGTCCTGAGATATAGGAGAGGTCCCTAAACTGCCCCAAGTAAATAAAGTTTATTTACTTATTTATTTAGGGCCCCCCAAGGGCTTCAATATCCTTCCCATTTCTTTATGATGTTGTGGCTGCTGGGGTTTATTTATAACAGTAAACAAAGTCAATTTCAGGAATAACATAGCAGCCTATTTAATAATCACGATTAATCGCATCTGACATAAAAGTTTGTTTATAGCCTATGTGTGTGTAAATATAGACATACACAGACAATAATAAATATATAATCCAGTTTGAATAATGTACTACAGTATATTATTATTGTAAAACAAATTCTATAGATTATTTTTGTAAAACAACACAAGAAAAAAAAAAATCAAATTGATAGACCATATAGTTATAAACATGCCATCCCAGACAGCAGCATAGTGTCGGCCCAGATCAGGTACCGACACTACCTGAAAGCACACGTACATCACAGAGACGTCTATTTGATGTGCGTGTTCACATCTGGAAGACGTATTTTTTAGAGTGTTTGCTCTATAGGACGTTTCCAGTCAGATGTCAAATAGACGTTTAGAAGATGTCTTTAAGATGTAATGATTTAGAATGTATGTTAAACTCAGATGTTAGTAAACAGAAGATGCTTTACAGATGAAGTGATCTTTAACAGACATCTTGCAGACGTACGTGTGCTATCCTGGGATATGTGAGAGCATACTGCCCTCTTCTGGCACAAAGCATGAAGTGCCTTTCAGTAACCTTCTCTGTTTAATGTGACTGGCGTTTCTATGTCCATCACTTGCCATTCGGAAGAAATGGGGTTGGTCATCAGATCTTTTCCCAACCCTTCCCTGTTCATGGCGTGGGACTCACACACACACACACACGCATTCACACTTACGGACAATTTAGCGTCTCCAATTCCCAGATACTGCATGTTTAGGTAGAAGATGCAAACTCGAACCGGAGACCTCAAAGCTGCCCTCGTTGATGTTTTGTCATGTGTAATTTTGGTTGCACTTCATTTTACAGTACGTGTTCTTACAGTGTAAATATCTAAGAAAGTACTGGGCAATATAAGGGAATTACATTGGTTAAAGTGATAGTTCACTTTGAAATTAATTTTTGGTTTTAGCTTACCTCAAGGGCATCCAAGATATTTCCACAGTAGTTTCAATTTTGATATTTTTAGGTCAAACTGTTCTTGTCTGTCAGTCATATAATGGAGGTCTATGGTCACCACCTCAAAGAGCATGCACAGAGAAGTCCAAATTAAACATGATTTAATGACTCGTAAATGTAAGTACACATTGATGGCTTAAGACACGAAACGAGCGGTTTGTGTGAGAAAACGAACAGTTTTCATATAGTTCTTACCTCTTGCGCCCTCAGATCGCTTCCGGTGCAGACCGAAGAGCCCGCGCCCACAGATCACTTGGACGTGGCTGTGATTACACGAGGTAAAAACGATATAAATACTGTTCGTTTTCTCACACAAACCGCTCATTTAGTGTTTTAGGCCATCAATGTGTACTTACATTTATGAGTCATTAAATCATGTTTAATTTGGACTTCTCTGCGCATGCTCTTTGAGGTGGTGACCATAGACCTCCATTATATGACTGACAGACAAGAACGGTTTGACCTAAAAATGTAAAAATTGAAAATACTGCGGAAATAAAGACACCTACATCTTGGATGCCCTTGAGGTAAGATAAAACATATCAAAATTAATTTCAAAGTGAACTATCCTTTTAAGGTTAGGTTCAGGGTTAGTACCTAGTAATTACACAGTTTTGCAATCACTATAATAAGTACATAGTATAAAGTGCTACAATATATGAAGAGTTCAGATGCAAAAGCCTCTAAATGCCATTTGAAATTTTCTTCTTTAATGATGATTTTTATCAAGCTTGTATATTTAAGTTCAGTAATTTCACTTAAATAACAATTAATAGGTAATTATCATTGCCATTTAAGTGAAATCACTGAACTTAAATATACAAGCTTGATAAAAATGATCATTCTAGAAGAAAATTTCAAATGGCATTTAGAGGCTTTTGCATCTGAACTCTTCATATGTATTATATATATTTTTTCATTTAAAAAACAGTATATTTAATAACATTTAATAAATATGTAAGCATAAATCACAAAATAATCCAAGAAAATATTTCATTTAATTTGTCTCTCTGTTAAAAACAGTATATCTTTAAATACGAGGTCTGTGATTATTACAGTAATTTGTGTGTCTAGAAAGGGGTTTTATTTCTCAGCACCGTCCACTATCATTAGAAGAAATAAGTCTGTTCATATGCAGAGATGTTTGCCACATAAACAGGGTTGTAGTTGTATATGAGCGCGCTGCTCTCTTCCGCTGCGTCTCTGAAGTGGTGTGTGCTTCTCCTTGCTGAAAACACACAGATGCATGTGTTCATTTAGCACTGCATTTATCATCCAAACGTATACAAACAAGGAACATCACAAACAAACAAGTAAACAAGTGAGAGACTGTAATTACCCTCATTAACAAAGAATTCAGCCAGTAAGGATGAGATGCGCACAGCATTTCTGGAATGAGGAAAGTTGTGGCGCGGGTCCCACTGAAAGCGGTTCACCTCTGGGTGCCACTGAACCCCATAGAAAGGGTGATTCCTGCCTGCACACACACATCACTCATCATTTACACGGTGTATGGCTGCTTGTTTGTAATGTAAAAAATATGTTGTTTTTTTACCTTCCATTGTGGAAACAAACTCAAGGCCGTTTTCTGCTATGTTTGTGGACAGCACTGAGAAGAAGCCTTTCAGTTTCTCGTTTCCCATGAATGCCTGAGAAAGAGGAATAGGAACTCATTGCTCGCTGTTTTTGTTATTTAGATTAGAATGATTTAAATGAACATATATGGTGTGTTTATAAAGCATGTACCTCTTTAGTCACTCCGTAGTGGTGGAAGTTTGCAGTGAGTGGTTCCTGAGACAACGCTTTACGGAGGTCAGGAGGAACGCTAGCAAACATACGACTGGATGGAGCCTCTGTTAGTGGAGGATATACAAGCACAGCTGATGATCTCAACCACAGCAACTATTACATTTAAATTATATATATATATATATATATATGTATATTGGTTTTATATATATATATATATATATATATATATGTATATTGGTTATTTATATATATATATAGTATACTGTATATATATATATATATATACTGTATGTGTGTTTACATATATATTTACAAACTTTTATGTTAGAAGAAATCCATCAATTTAATATATAGCTGTAAATGTAAATTGGAATTTATAATTTTTTACACAATATATATACATATTTTAATTATAAATAACATTTTTTGCTTAAATGTATACGGTATGGGTGTATTTATACATACAAAATAATTATAAACAGTACACACACATATATTATGTAAACAAAAACTTTTATTTTGGATGCGATTAATCACGATTAATCATTGCCCAGCACTACTTTATAGTTATTGCTATTGTCCTCGGTGAGAATGGGCCTTAAAGGGGTGGTTCAGGATTTAAGACATCGTGCCTCATTTCCAAGTTAGCCTGGGGGTTATTTATCAGTGGAGACTGTTTTCAAAAAAATTCATCCAGTCAACGATAACTGCTAGCCTGCCATTAAAAACAGTTCTACCCACTATTATACATAAATATAAATATTTGATATATTAATAACACATTTTTCTTAAATATATACATGCATGTGTGTGTATTTATACATACAAATTAATTATAAACAGTACACCCACATATATTATGTAAACACAAACTTTTATTGGATGCGATTAATCACGATTAATCATTGCCCAGCACTACTTTATAGTTATTGCTATCGTATCGTCCTTGGTGAGAATGGGCCTTAAAGGGGTGGTTCAGGATTTAAGACATCGGGCCTCATTTCCAAGATAGCCTGGGTGTTATTTATCAGTGTAGACTGTTTTAAAAAAAAATTCATCCAGTCGTTTCAGTTGCATAGTTCGCTAGCGTGAGTCAACGATAACTGCTAGCCTGCCTTTAAAAACAGTTCTACCCACTATTATACATAAATATAAATATGTGATATATTAATAACACATTTTTCTTAAAGGGTTAGTTCACCCAAAAATGAAAATTAAGTCATTAATTACTCACCCCCATGCTGTACCAACCCCGTAAGACCTTCGTTCGTCTTCGGAACACAAATGAAGATATTTTTGATTAAATTTGAGAGCTGTATAACTACCACATTGGCTCCTAAAGGACTGCCTCTTGACGGCCCAGAAAGTCAATGAAGAAAATGTTTAAATATCCCAAGTG
Source organism: Pimephales promelas (assembly GCF_016745375.1). The sequence goes on along the minus strand of NW_024121199.1, from coordinate 7,287,820 downwards.
ACTACCGTGGCTCAACTATATGTTTATCAAGCGACGCGAATACTTTTTGTGCGAAAAAACAAACAAAAATAACGAGTTTATTCGACTATTTCTTTTCTTCCTTGTAGGCCAGAACGAGACTTCCTTAGATTTCCACGACGCATGCGCGAGAATTGTGATCTGAAGTGGTGTAAGCTGGTGTGAGCAGATCGCAAATCTCGCGCATGCGTCATGGAAATCTAAGGAAGTCTCGTTCTGGCCTACAAGGAAGAAAAGAAATAGTCGAATAAACTCGTTATTTTTGTTTGTTTTTTCGCACAAAAAGTATTCGCGTCGCTTGATAAACATATAGTTGAGCCACGGTAGTCACTTGGGATATTTAAACATTTTCTTCATTGACTTTCTGGGCCGTCAAGAGGCAGTCCTTTAGGAGCCAATGTGGTAGTTATACAGCTCTCAAATTTAATCAAAAATATCTTCATTTGTGTTCCGAAGACGAACGAAGGTCTTACGGGGTTGGTACAGCATGGGGGTGAGTAATTAATGACTTAATTTTCATTTTTGGGTGAACTAACCCTTTAAATATATACATGCATGTGTGTGTATTTATATATACAAAATAATTATACACACCACACACACATATATTATGTAAACACAAACTTTTATTTTGGATGCGATTAATCGCGATTAATCGTTTCACAGCCCTAGTCCAATGTCGAAAATCCTGAACCACCCCTGTAAGGCCCAATCTTATCTTTCTAAAGTAGTGCTGGGCAACGATTAATCGTGATTAATCGCATCGAGAAATAAAAGTTAGTGTTTACATAGACTACAGTACAGTATGTATGAGTACCTGAGCTGAAGTTGAGCGGATAAGTGACATTCTCGGCTGTCGTCTTGCTCAACAGGTTCTGTCCGGACACCAGCACAGTGAGCAGCTGAAACCCCAGGCATGTTCCCCAGATGGGAAAGTACTCGCCCTCCTCGTGTGCCTGAGTACAGAACAGACTTTTTTTTTTAAACTATCAGTGATTCATTCATTTTAGCTCATAATATGATGCTAAAGAATCAGGAAAACTACTGAAATAAAGACAGTGGCATTTAACTAATAGTTCAGGAGACACGAGGAGCACATTGATCATCACTTACAGTACAAACATGACTTTTACTGTAATTCACTGACCTTAAGGGCCAGTGTGAAGTAAATCCCAGCAGTGTGAGCAAACTCAGACGTCTCCAGGCTCACAGAGCCTCCGATGAGAAGAAGACTGATTGGCAGACAGATATCTTATGAAAGTTATGCTTTTGTATTTTGCTTCGTTCAGACATGACACGAGGTGTTAATACAGTATTTAGGGCATAAATGTAGGTCTGCGCAGATAAATATTAAGAATTAATTATGAACTGGTAGAATTGATGAAATCTAGGTTACTTCAATTATGTATTCTGTGCTGTAATACAGCATTTTCTATATGTATCTAATGGCCTAAATCTGGAGAATGTAACGATCATGTATGAATAATTCAGGAAACGCCATCATAACAATAAGGAACTCATTATTTTGAGTTTAGTGTGAGAATACTGTTGGAGAACATACCCATTTATTGACTTGAAGATTTTTTCATGTTCTGCAAAACTCTGGTTTAGCCTGTAACATAAAATGTAAGTTTGTATGATTGCTTAAATAATGCATTTTGGACACTGATTAGCTGATTTAAATTAATTATTAAATCAGCTAATCATTATTTCATTTCATATTCGATAATGCGGGATTCTCTTTTAATGTACAGTTTTTGTTATTTATTTATGGCTGAAATGGTTAATAACTTAGTCACCAAGTTTTGTGTATTCATATTTGATGTATTATTTCCTGACTAAATAATGAACATAAATGGCATGGGAACACGTACTTGTGAAAGAGAAATGTGCTTAATTGTATTGAACGTACACTTGTACTCTAATTCAAATCTTAAAAGTATATTTATATTTTTTTTAAAAAACTGTAATCGCACATAATGTAATATTACTTAAATAAAATCCCAATTTCAACTTTAAAAAAAGTTGTACCTATTTTATATCATTATGTTTAATAATCTTTTGTCACACTTCAAAAAAGTAAACGTATTTTGTGTTGACTAACATACTAAAGTAGGCCTACTTGATTATTGATTAAAAACAACAGTGTTATTCAATATAAAATGTATAGCAATATTCAGCAGTAAACTTTCACCATATTTCAAAATCAACAGATTTATGAAATTACATATTAAGACGTAGGCTACTAGGTTGCATTTAAAATTTAAACTATAAAACGAGTAAAATGCAATTAAGTGCCCAGAAACATTACCTTCAGCTCGTATAAGTATAGCCTTTCCTTTTATTTTTTCGCTAAAAACTCATTTTAAAGTATGCAAAAGTGTACTTCTTTTTCACAAGGGAGCACTTTGCTGTAATAAACGGAATTCGAATCAATGAATCGGTTCCTGAAATGAATCGAATCAATGCTAACAAGAAGAACTGAACAGAACAAGATTTACCTAACTGGCACAACTCTGGCTCCTCCAGATTCGATGTACTTCACATATGATGAAGGGATGTAGGTCTTTCCAAATATTTTCATAGCCTCTCTGTCAACCTCTTGCGTCAGAATCCCTACAGACGAAGTTTGAAGACGTTAAGAACACATTTAGATTGTTAGCAAAACAAGAAATTAAGGGGATGCTATTGAATCATATGTTGACATATAGTACTATGAATACAGGAGTTTTACCGATGATCGGTGTGTTGTTCTCAGGCTCGTTTCTCTGCAGGTGTTTTACCGGAAACGCGGCGCACAGCGCGAGAACGCACACGCACGGGAGCGCGCTGAAGCCCATTCTCACTCACTCGGACCTGGAGCCAGATGTGCTCGTTCAGTCGCATAATCGGTTTCATATAGTGTGCGAACTGAAGGGAAGTCATGAGATGGGCGGGGTTTGTACTTTTAAGAGGAAGGAAAACAAATAAAGGTTTACACCTACACCAGTAAATACCGCTAACACACCAGTTAACACTTCGAGAAATAGCCTAGACTCCACACACCAGACCAGAAGTTCCTGAAAGTTTTAGGAACTTGTATTTTCCTAAACGTTTCTCACAACAAATGTTTATCACGAGCTAGTGACATCAGCAGTTTTGAGCTTTATTCTGTGGACTTCGAGAGTGAACAGACTGGAATTTAAAATTATTAAAATAAATTTTAAATTGTTAAAAAGTTATTTTAAATTGTCATAATATTTAACAATATTATTGTTTTTGTTGTATTTTTAGAACAAAAAATGCAGCATGAACTTTACGCAAACCAAAAGTTGTCATTGTGAAGAATGTACCGGTTCCAACTTTTACAAAACTTCTTTACCTACAATGCATATTTAAAGTCAACATGAAACCAAAACGGTTTTTGATTTATTTTAAACCATTTTAATAAACCATTTTATTCTAAAAAAGGGTGTCATCTGCCTTGAATAACGTCAGTCATGAATTCTAGATGCATTTGGTACATTTGACATGTGTCAAAGCCCCCCCTGCACTAGTCAATCATTTATACCTTAAGACTCATATTTTATCACAAAAATTACATAGTTAAACGTTTGTTCCTAGAAAAAAAAAATCCTTAATGCCTTAAAATAGCTTGAATGTAACTAACGGTACACCCTTGGCTCATATGCAAATTATGCCCGCCTCCACCCACTCAATCTCACTGAGATTTGCCTTGTCCAAATACCCACACTTGTGGTTTTTGCACTGACCACTCGCATGATGTATTTCCTCTATTTGGCCCAAGTGTTCAAGTAGGCGTAAAGCACTTTAAAAACACCATTTAGACACATAGACAACATTAAAAGCTGGATTTTCACCACATGGGGACTTTAATATCGGTCTAATTGTAGTGTATTTTATGCAAACACTACATTTTACTATAGTATGCCAAAATCGCAACAAACAGACCTCCGAAGATCTCAAAGGTTGAAATATTAAAGCATGAAAAGATGCCAAATGAAACTCAATTCATTACTCGCGGATTCATTAATTTACCCAGAATGAAAGCTCAGTCTCTGACAGTGCACGGATACTAAATTGAGCTCTCACGTGAGTCTTCTTGTGCTTGAATGGACAAAATCAAAATTGTCAAAAAAAAAATCCTCTCGGCTTGTATCCTAGAAAACAGTCAGTTACATCTTAAATGAATGTGAATGGTTGAGCAAGAAAACACACGTGTTTGAGTATATTGGATCTATGCGTTCGGTCTTAAAGTGACAGCAGCCTAATAAACCTGTTGCTATCCGCATTTGTAATGTTGCTCTTGACTGACAGTGACTATAGTTATTGTACATTTGATTAGCCTACTTTATTCAATTACTGTAGATTTTAACAGGTATCTACAATTTTGATGTCACAACAGTTTCATAAAAAATATTTATGACCAGTAAATTTTCTACAGGCATTGTCAGGGGCTATAAATGAGTTTTAGGCCCTGACTGCGAATATTACTTTAGAGGAATTGTGTTGTAAAATGTATAAAAATGATGATGACTTAAAAACATCAAAATAACATCCTCTTTCTAACAAAACAATATATCTACTACATGTAGTCAGAGTTTAACATATTTGAAAGGTGCCTATTATTCAATAAATTTAACAAAAGAAAAAAGGCATTTATGACACTTTTTTTTATTAACTTAAAGTTTCAAACTCAAACCCAGATTTTTATAAATGTATTATTTATTCTAACCCACAATATTTACATGTGTAATAGTGTCTCACTCCTGAATGACAATTAATATATTCTTCTAAATACATTTCCTTGCACACATAAATAACTTTCGTTCATTCACTCCGAGTTCTCCATCAGTGAATATTTCCACACAAAGGGATATACAGCATTCGATTCCCAGCCGCCGTTCCTCAAGCTCGGTTCTCCAGAAGAGCCTGGAAGTCCGGAGAACAAACCAACTTGTGTTTAACGTGTCCCAGCACAGACATGTCTCCCCTTCGGCCCTCGGTATTTACTGAGACCAGTTCCTACAAGAACACAGAGACAATAATAAAAACCAGAAAGACAATAATCAGATTAAGAAGCTAGATAGTGTGTACAGATTCAGACCCAAAGCTATATTGGCCATGTGCTTATATAGTGTCTGTGTCACTAATTTTATCACATTGTTTGGCATTTAAACTTGGTCTACATGCTGTCGTAACATCTTCACCCCAGCAGTCGGCAGTAAATCCCCGACCAAACCAGCAGATCAGCAGCGAACAGACGCTAATCCTTCCTGACGCATTTGAAAATGCATTTTTTGTCCTCATTGTGCTTTTGCAACGTAGTTTGGACTGAAAACATTTGTAATATTTGAAAACAATAATGCATATTGTACCCATAGATATCCATGTTTATACCAGTGTGTGCTGCTTACTTTCACATTTTTGTTAAAGGGATACTTCACTTTTTTTGGAAATAGCCTCATTTTACAACTTCCCCAGAGTTAAACAGTTGAGTTTCACCTTTTTCAAATCCATTCAGCCATTTTTAAAATGAGTGATCGTTTCGCTTGATAAGACCCTTATTCATCGTCTGGTGTCGTTTAAAGCCCTTTGAAGCTGCACTGAAACTCTCATTTGGACCTTGAACCGTTTGGACCCCATTGAAGTCCATTAGTAGTTCACTTTAAAAAAAAAACTTTTCCAGGATTTTTCTCCATATAATGGACTTCAATGGGAACCAAACGGTTCAAGGTCCAAATGACAGTTTCAGTGCAAACTGCAAACTGTTCAAAGGGCTTTAAACGATTCCAGACGATGAATAAGGGTCTTATTTAGCGAAACGAGCGCTCATTTATTAAATAAATAAAAAGTTTAAGTTTTATAAGCTCAAAATGTTTTAAGTTTTATTTGCTCTGTTCTGTGATGCGCGTTCGTGACTCTCCTGTTTGAACTCATGAACGAATCTTTTTCCGAGTCATTTGGTTCATTCAACGAACGAAACGAAGGATTGACTCTGGAAAAGATTTGTTCATTTTAAAGAATGAGTTCGAACAGGAGAGTCACAAACGCGCATCACAGAAGAGAGCAAGGCGAGCGTTTGAGCTTATAAAACTTAAATTGTGTTATTTATTTATTAAATGAGTGATCGTTTCGCTTATTCATCGTCTGGAATCGTTTAAAGCCCTTTAAAGCTGCACTGAAACTCTCATTCGGACCTTGAACCGTTTGGTTCCCATTGAAGTCCATTATATGGAGAAAATCCTGGAATGTTTCCATCAAAAACCTAAATTTCTTTTCGACTGAAGAAAGAAAGACATGGACATCTTGGATGACATGGGGGTGAGTAAATTATCAGCAAAACTTTTTTTTAAAGTGAACTACTCCTTTAAACACATGGGATGGAAACGCTGATTCATCCACAAATATTTTATGCGATAATCCAATTTTGTTAAGTTAAAAAATTCACACCTTAGATGAAAACTATTGCCATTGTTGTGAGTGTGACTGACCTGCAGGAAGGCGCATGGGGTTCCCAAGGCCACATCCAGGGTCACGTTACCCAGAATAAGCTGCACTTTCCCCGACTTCCTCACGAGCATCTTTCCCACCAAACCCTCCTGTAGATCCTTCAGACAACAGCTGTTCTCTTCTTGAGGAGACTCCTGACACACAAACACACAGGAGAACAAAAACACATGAGCATATGCATAAACTGACATGGCCATGTGACCTAAACCTAGCGAGTGGCAACCTGTGTCTCGGTCTTCTGCATCATGGTCTGTCCATCACTGGACTGAACCTCTGTTTTAGTGGGCCGGACATCGGTGGTGGGCGGCTGGCCTGGCAGCGAATCAGGGAGCTGCATGAAGAGAAGCTCCTCCTCTTTGCAGTGATTCCACACCTCCAGTAAATCAGGCAGCAAATCAGGTTCGGGCAAGGGTGGCAGTCTGAACATTGGCTCCGCCTTTGCCTCAGGAATATCCAGCGGCTCCTGCTTGACTGAAGGAAGACGAGGTGGGATGGATGATACAGAAAGAGTTTTCTCACTTCAATTCTGTGTAATGAATGCTCAGTAAAACATACTGTACTTAAGTACATTTTTTTTAAAGTATTTGAGCAAGTATTTTCCACTTGAAGGAGCGAATGAAAACGAGTGAGTGAATTCGGACACTGAGTGCACTGGAAGGGCTTTGTCTATAGTTTGTGCTGTTTAACAATCAATTGAAACTTCGCGAACTGGCAGCTCCAGTAGTGATGAATAGATTGGAATTGACACTAGGGCTGTCAAACGATTAATCGCATCCAAAATAAAAGTTTGTGTTTACATAATATATGTGGGTGCACTGTGTATAATTATTTTGTATATATATATATATATATATATATATACACACACACATGTATGAAAAAAGAAAAAAAATATTATTTATATATAAAATATTTATATTTACACATAATATAAATTATATATAAATCTATATACATGAAAATATTTCTTAAATATATACAAGCATGTGTGTGTATTTATATATATAAAATAATTATACACAGTGCACACACATATATTATGTAAACACAAACTTTTATCTTGGATGCGCTTAATCGCGATTAATCGTTTGACAGCCTTAATTTACACTTGTATGATATTAGCGATTTGGAAAATGAATAGATGGATGATTGAGCTGCGGTGCCATCTTCAGGTCAGAAGCAGAACATCATTCGCAAAGACTATTTAAAGGGATAGTTCACTTTGAAATTAATTTTTGATATGTTTTAGTTTACCTCAAGGGCATCCAAGATGTAGGTGTCTTTGTTTCCGCAGTATTTTCAATTTTGACATTTTTCAGTCAAACCGTTCTTGTCTATCAGTCATATAATGGAGGTCTATGGTCACCACCTCAAAGAGCATGCACAGAGAAGTCAAAATTAAACATGATTTAATGACTCGTAAATGTAAGTACACATTGATGGCCTAAGACACGAAACGAGCGGTTTGTGTGAGAAAACGAACAGTATTTATATCGTTTTTACCTTGTGTAATCACAGTGATCTGAATCAGTTGTTCAATGTCCAACTGAACCGAACTGAATCAGTTTAATGTTACGCCGGAAGTGATCGCTTGCATGTGACGTCACTCAATATTTACACGGAGATTTCGGAAGTTTTACCTTTTACTAAACATATTTAGATATACCGAAATCGTCTTCCATTGCGGTTTCCCGTATATCTAAATATGTTTAGTGAAAGGTAAAACTTCCGAAATCTCTGTATAAACAAAAGAGTGACGTCGGCACGCAAGCGATCACTTCCAGCACATGCGCAGACCGAAGCGCCCGTGCCCGCGCCCGTATGATTACAAGAGGTAAAAACGATATAAATACTGTTCGTTTTCTCACTCAAACCGCTCGTTTCGTGTCTTAGGCCATCAGTGTGTACTTACATGTACAAGTCATTAAATCATGGTTAATTTGGACTTCTCTGTGCATGCTTTTGAGGTGGTGACCATAGACCTCCATTATATGACTGACAGACAACAACGGTTTGACCTAAAAATGTCAAAATTGAAAACATCTTGGATCCCCTTGAGGTAAGATAAAACATATCAAAAATTAATTTCAAAGTGAACTATCCCTTTAAGCTCTATCTGTGTGTCTAGTACATTATATCCTCCATGTCCTTTGAGCAATATGTTGGAGTATATAAAATTGAAAAATAAATAAACATTCATCAATCGGTACATTTTACTTGTAGTGAATTTGTGGGGAAATTTCACAAGTTTCATAAATCGCTCCAACTTTCTGTTGGTGAACGCCACAAACATGCGTGACCAAATCTGTGTATCTGTTTCACCCTGATGTGAAACTCACGCGGATGCCTGACTGACTTCACATGCGCACACACAGATAACAGCATGGCGTGTCGTCACTCATACCCTTGACTTCCGCTCCGGTGCTGATCGGCTCCGGGTCGGACGAGCTCTTCTCGCTGAACTCCTGCTTGAAGACCCATCCGGACACGGCCAGCGGGAGCTGAACGGGACAGCTCTCTCGTTGCCCTCGCAGGTGAGGGTCGTCCACAAACTGCAGCACACACACAAGACGTTGCATAATGTTCTCAGCTGTGAAATTGGCAATATTTTCATTTGAGAGAATCACATAAAAACTATGTCATAGTTCACTTCAAAATCAAATTACAAACAAGGTGCATTAAATAAATACATGTGTTGACACAGATTTTGCATTATGAAAATTCGCCATAATTGTAATGCATCAGGTTATTTTACATTTGATTTTGGTCCCATTTTCAGAGGTGATTCTCATTAATTTAGTTTTTATTTTATTTTAATCTTCTATAAAAGAAGTACAAGACAAGTAATATTATAATTATGCATAATATTTTACGATATAACAGTATATGTATTGTATTGAAGTAATAAAAGTAAAGCTCTGTTGTGCAAAACATTTTTGACTAAATTTTTTTTAAATTCATACGATTAAAAGATAAATTAAATTAATGTTTTATGCCTTCATTTGATTGACATGAAAAGCACAGAATTTCTGGAAAAAATGAATAAATATTTTTTTGAATTCAATTAATTATACATGTTTTTCCGATTATTATAATTTAAATAAACAATTAAAAATGCAATCCAGAAGTTGGTAGGCCAAAAAAAAAAAACATAATTTGAGGGGAAATTTTTTTAAATTGTTGTTAAACTATATGATTTCAAATAATTATACATGCTTTTTGATTACTAAAATTGAATTGTACCATTAAAATGGAGTCCAAAAAATAAAAACGGAATCCAAAACCATTAAAACTAAAAAAAAAAAAATTATAATTTGGGAACTCATAATCTCACTTTATAAAACACCATTTTTAACGTTCACAAAGCAAACTCAGATTCAAAATGTAGGACCTTCCCAGACAGTCTGTGATTTCAGACTTTAGATGAAAACTATGATTAATTATCATAAAATTAATGTCTCAATAGACTAAAATAAGCTCTATTTTCTTTAATGCAAAACAGAATTTGGTTTTGGGCTGTAATATGAGTCTGCACAGGTTTGATTAGTTAATAAGCAGAAAACATACATTGTCCTTCTCCAGTTTGCGCAGGATTTCTTTGGTCTCCTCTTCGGTCTCCTTCTCCTTCTTGATGTTGATGATGGGTGAAGGACCAGTGTTTGCGCTTTCTCTGGTGTCATCGTATAAACCTAAACAAATATAGAAGAAGAAAAAGACGGTGCCGAGGCAAAAAGACAAGAAAACACGAATTATATTTAACATTAAACTAAATCAATGGTAAACTCCCTAGATATTAACCGACCGATCAATATGGCCGTTTCAATTCATAAATTCACTATTTCTTCCTCACATTCTTAAATATTACACATTACACATTATTAAATAGTCGCATTAGCATTTAACATTATTTTAGAGATTTCACTCTCAAAGAGCAATTAAATATTTGATTATGAATTTTTCTTTTTTTCTTTAAGTTTGTATTAACTTTCATAACCTTCAAGCCTGGAAAGCATTATAAAATTCCCTAATTACATTAAAACTACGTTTATGCAATACCGTTCAAAAGCTTGCGGTCAGTACGATTTTCTTTTAGGAAATTAATATTTATATTCAGCAAGGATTAAATCTTGGTTTCAAAATGACAGTAAAGACATTTAAAAATGTTACAAAATATACATTTTTTTAAATAAATGCTGTTATATAGTCACATTATTTTGAATTGTAACAATGATATTTCCCAATAATACTGTTTTTACTGTATTTTTGATCAAGGTGAACAGAAAAGACTTTCAAAAACATTAAAAATCTTACCAAACTCAAACTTTTGAACAGTAAAGCAGGTGAACACAAATTTATGAATAAATTACTGCTCATAAGTTTTATAATTCCCAAGTAGCACAGATATTTGAGCATATCTGAATGTTTTGCTGCTTTGCAACTGTAAAGAGAATACAGTTTGTTGATTGTGATTATTATTATTAGTGTCGGGCAACAATTAATAGCATCCAAAATAAAAGTTTCTTTACATAATATATGTGTGTGTACCGTGTATAATTTATTTTGTACATATAAATACACACATGTGCATGTATACATTTCAGAAAAGATCTGTTATTTATATTTAAAAAGTATATGTATGTATAATATAAATTATGTTTAAAAATATACTTGAAAAAATGTAATAAAATGTGTTATTTATATATAAATAACACATTTATCTTAAATATATACATGGATGTGTGTGTATTTATAATTATACACAGTACACACACATATTGTGTAAACACAAACTTGTATTTTGGATGCGATTAAATCGTTGCCTAATCTAATTATTTAGTCGTTGTAGTAATCATAATTATTTATTATCAACAATCACTGTGTCACAGTAATTTTACTGCTTTAATGACATTCAGTGTGACCAAATAAATCTCCTTTAAAAGATTAAAAATCTTACCCACCTCAAACTTTTGAACGGTAGAACAGGTGTACATACATTTATGAATCAATTACTGCTCATAAGTATTTTAAAGGCACAATATGTAGGTTTTTCCGCTACAAGAGGGCGCAGTTTCCAACAATAACACAGGCGTGGGTTGATGACGCAGTGATGAGCTGAATGATGGGACTTGCTGATGGATGAATGCAAACATTCATGTCTTTTTAACATTACAGTGGTATGAAGCAGGTCTCGATTGCTAATAAGGACAGATATCACACGCGAGTCCCGCGGATATAAAGGAATAAGAACATTTAATTCTCCCAAACTACCCGCAAGTGCTGGATTACTCACACGGGTCAGTTTAATAGACGAATTAAACTTGTGAGGTAACGCAGCGCTGCTTCACTTGGTCTAACGTTACACTATTACACTAAACGGCATTTAAATGTGTGTTGATGGTTATAAATATTATCCTACGTGTTAGTTCGTTTGCTATACGAAACTAGCAGTGAGCTAGATCAACATTAGAAAAACATCATATTCTAACATTTCATCATGTTGAGCTAACGTTATATGTACAGCTCACCTGTCTAATAAAGCTAAGTTGTGACTCGTGAAGCTCTGTCGAGTTAAAGTTAGCCACGGATGCTAGCTCTCGGCATCTCAAAAACGCCACGCTGATATCGAACCAAATCTCCCGAAGACCTGCTTTACCTTTCCTCTTGGCCATCATCTCAGCAGGACCCTGCTCAAAGATGGAGTGGGACTGTATGACCTCAGGACGACCCCGTCCCCTCCCTCGCCCGTCCCGCTGCCGGCCTCGATCCACATCCTTCTTATCCCGTCTCTTTCCTTCATCAGCTTTTAATCTGTGGCACAGCATCAGTTGTAAGTAACAGTATGGTGAACTGGTGAACACTGCGTATAAAAGAGGTGAACACTTACTCCTCTTTTGATTTTCGACCGATAATATTGGGGGTGAAGGTTTTCTGCGGGACAAATGACAACACACTTGAGATTGAATCTGAAATGTTCAGTAGTGAGTGACTAGCAGGGTTTGAAATTAACTTTTTCACTTACCAGCCCATTTGGCTACTAAATTTAAATTTTTAAATTAAACTACAAACTTCTATTAGCCAAAAAAGAAATTAACCAGATTAATTATGTCGCAGCTTTTATGTATATATAGTTGGATTTTATACATTAATTTCTTATCTCATACATATATTTCATCTAGCATATCCTCCCTTCCTCCTTTATCCTCATCATTTTCAAAAATGTGTTTTAGGTGGACAGACCAATATGTTACAAAGAATATCAAAAAATATAAAGATGTTGGAAAATAACATATTTTCTGTCAGCTAAATGCTTTTGAATCTTCGCTATTGCTTCAACGCAAATGAAGAAGTGCGCCGTTATTTGTTGCGTAGTGACGTGTGTGTTCAAGTAAGCCAGAAATGTGCAGATTCTGTGCAATACAATGTATTTAAAGCAACACTAAGGAAGATTTTTTTTACCTTAAAATAATGTTTCCAAAATGGTTTCAGTGGTTCATCAAGTCGAAACGGGGTGAAAGGCACTTCTGGATCCTATATCTGCTATAAGCACTAGAGTCAGACCGATATATCGGCAGGCCGATATTAGGCATTTTCCAAACTATCGGTATCAGCAGTTATAATGGCCGATAAATTAATATTTAAAAAATAAAATAAAAACGGACGAAACACGCTTGAACCATGTCATGAGTGTTGGAGATGTATAGTTTGTCCACCAGAGGGCACTCAGTCATCAGTCTGTTCTGTTGTGACAATAAAAGAAACAAGTTTCTTTATAAAATGCATTATCATATTATTTTAGTTAAAACTCATAAATAATTACAAATAACTAATGTTAGGGAAATCTATTTATTTTTGTTGCGCGTTTCGGGAAAAAAATATCGGGCGATATATCGGAATATCGGATTTTAAAACCAACAAATATTTGTATCGGTATCGGCCTTCAAAATCCTTTATCGGTCGGGCTCTAATAACCACGCTATGTAAGATTGCCAGACTGAGTCGCGTTTCTGTAGTTCTAATGAGACACAATGAGAAAACTACAAATATTGACTTGCTTTACAATAGTCATTATTTAGTTTTTCTTCGTTTCTGATGTCGCAAATACATCATACTTTCATGAAATCATGCAACTTACTCTACCTCGTCTGTGGACATCGTTCATTCCAAAGCCGGCGCCGGATAAACGACGAGCGCGCGCGCGACAGTAGGATGCGCTAGGCTAAATTATTTAAAACAGTGGTAATGGACAATTCCACTTCCAACCTGTAGGGCGACCACAGAGGAAAAGTTACATGGTGTTGCTTTAAAACATGACAACTCACGAGTTGAGTATTTGCTAAATCTGCGCAGATTTGGCTTACACAAACTTCCCCAGCAAAGTCAATAAACATAAGTAACACGCTTCGTGATTTGACAGCGTTACCCGCCACAGTTGATTGTTACCCGCAGTCGGCAGGTGTTAATTTCAAACCCTGGTGACTAGCATGTTCAGCTATGAATGCTAACCTTTTTGACGCCTCCTAACGTGAGGTCTCTGGAGCGCATTGTGGGAAGGCGTCCCGGAGTGATGGAGGCGGGGAGCCGGCGGCCCATCGGCAACCCTCTGGCTCCACCCACCTGAGGGGTCCTCGGGGGCCCGCCGGGGTCACCAGAGCCCTCCATCTCACTGACACAAGACAACAGAAGTTACCAATCAGGCTGCCAACTTCAATGTCAATTAAATTCCACATGATTTTACACGATACCCTCATGTCACGATTCGATACATATCACAATACCATATTGCAATAATCCAAAACAAGCAAAAACATTTATTGTTGATTAAAATGCTAAATTTGGTTTTACATTGTGTGTGTAAATTAATAGTCTTGGATTTGGTACAGCAGAATAAACATATTCATGATTCTGAAGCTGAAAAAACACGATAAATATGCTTGCGCTCTGTCACTGACTAGATATGTCAAAAATAAAACTTTTTACTGGTAACATCAGACATTTGCCATTATCAGGACACACAAATATTTAATGCAGTACTGACACTATAACTCTGAAAATTATAATTTTTCCCTCACACAGTAATTTTATTTTGGGTTAACTATACACAATATTGTAACTATAATATGTTTTTGTACTGCGATATATCGTTATACCTAACTAAGCATATTTAAAAGAGTTTTATAATATCTACAAGCTGCATCCAAAATCACACACTTCATACTATATAATATAATACAGTATGTGACAAAAGAAGTGTCAGAATTCACAGTACTCATAATAACCTTTTTGACCTATTTGGAAGCATCCAAATGAGTTATGTGAACAATCTCATTGCGATTCTTGAATGTATCAAATATGAAAAAGAAAGGAACAATAATATAGATGAAATGAAGAAAATGGAATTTAAGAATTGGCAGGTCACGTGATAATGACAACGTGGCGAATCTAACATGTTTTTACATTCAAAACAAGTACCTACTCAAGAGAGTAAGCTATTTTGGACGCAGCCCACACACACATACGTGTTTTTAATATATATATATATATATATATATATATATATATATACATTACAATTTCTAAATAATTAAATTAAATTTCCTTAAGTCTCATTACATGCTTCTCAATGAGAACTACGTGTTTTAAACGTTCTAGTGTTGGTGTTATTGTGCAACAATTCCCATTATGAATATTTTAGGATTGATCCCAGACTCTCACAGCAAATCTGTACAAATTGTGCAGAACTGTTGTTAAGGATTTAGGACTAAATCATTACAATGCTGTCACGCCACGATACTCAAACATTCAGTCGCAGATATATTTAACGTTATAGATCTGAAATATACATTTACAGCAAACCGGTAACGTTACTTCCACGCTTCCAAACACATGGTGACACACACACACACACACAGTCAGACCCATGACAGCAACGCTACACTTACCAGTGCGCTCACACTGATGCAGGCACTCTTCAAACACGGCCGCACTCCAAAAATATCACAAATATAGCGCAAAATCGAGATTTTAGTAAATCGATGATGAAATATAGAGCAAGTTTGTTTAAGGCGGAGTTTCACGTGCAATGACACTTTGACCCGTGTGACGTAGTGATGTGATTGGTGGACGTCAACTCTGCAAACCTTCGCGCAGAACTGCATAGACATGAAAATGCACTATCCACACTTAAATGGTTCGGCTGTCATTCATAAATGCTGGAATCCAGACCTTAGGTTGGCTCTTTATAAAGAAGACAATCAGATTATTGCTAAAGTAAAGCACTTCAAAAAAATGAAGTTTAAGTTTACTGTAAAGCAAATGTACTGTAGCTAAACATCTGTATTGTGACTCTAATATTGTTATAAAATTAAAATCATATGTCTAAACAAGTTGTCTTCCCAAATTTGAAGTTCAATCACACACACACACACACACACAAAATCATTTTATTTTTCGTCTTTTTTTCACATTGCTGTCACAATATCACTTCAATTACAAAACCGTCCGAATAGGAAACCTTGAGGCCCAGACCTTTCCAACGATATGTGTTTTGTCAAGATTAGAATCTTTTTTAAATAAAGTAGTTAAAATAAATTTTGCAATAATGAAGTATGACACCACTAGGGGGAGGAGCCCGCTAATTTCCATGATAACGCAATGTCCAATTTCAAAATGGTTTTCAAGGGATGAATTAGAGTTTTTAGGCTTTAGGATATCTAATTTCTGATGATTACTAAAATATGTGACAGGGAGAAAAAAAGGCAATTCAAAAAAGTTAAATAAGCCAAGCGTCACGCTACTAGCGAGAGTTCAGTTAAAGGGGTAACACGACTCCCATTTTAAAATGTTATAGTAAAAGTTGTACCTCAGTAGCAACCTCGTCTTTCTCTTGATAGAAATTTGTTAATAATCACATATATAATATATCTATTGGGCTGATTTTTAAAGCAAAATATATAACCTATATTACAACAATTTTATTAGGCCTATATAAAAATCATATTGAGGATAATTGTGCTTTCAGCAAATGAAACCTCCCAATCTGCCACCACAAATACATATTCAATTGTTTTTGTATCAAATTTTTATAATTATGGAATATTAAAGAAAAGTTGCAATGTTTAGAAAACAAACGCAGTTTTGGTTTGTTGTGGCTTAAAAGATTTACACATTATGAATATGAGAACTGATAAATGTTTTGATCTGTCTGTGTTTTGTTTGAAAACCTGACTATTCAATCCATGTTCATTTAGTTTTGGAAAAAAAAAAAAAATTCCATGCGTTAACAAATCTGTACATCTATAAGGGGTTTTGTCGTTGCACGACTGTCAGGGTCTGTTGTGTTTTCATTATCCACTGTTCTTTAATTTTTCTCCATCATCCGGAGAGAAGATGTGTTAAAGTCATCTTCAACACAAGTGATTGTCGAGTCCCACAAACACAATCGCATCACACCCAGTGAGGTGTGTGGTGATTGTCGTGTGTTGTGTTTGGTGTGTGTGTGTGTTGATTGTTGTGTTCTGGCGGTCAGAAGTCGTTGTGATTGGTGTGTGTGGTGATTGTCGTGTGTTGTGTTTGGTGTGTGTTGGCGTTGTAGGGATGCTCTGCTTATGAGCATATGGTGCAGCATTTGGTCGGTTCCTCTGTAGGTTGAGCATCGGAGCGTCCCGTCCTCGAGTTACTCGCGCACGAGTGGACACTGATAGATCAGGGAAGCAGTGAGTTATGGAGACTCTGGCTCTCAGTGCAGTGGCCATAACATCCAGTTAACATGCTTATATACGCCAATGGTTTTATTAAAGTCAGCTTCATTTCTGTGTTTGTGTGTGTGAGGGAGTGTTACATGGGGGCCCAGCCAGCAGTGAGTCTCTTCAAGGGAAATGGATTGATAACATTTAGTCCACTGGACGCAAGTGTGCAGAACTCAAGTGCCGTTTTATATATTCCTAAACAAGATCAATCATAAAACAAAGGCATGGCATGAAACTCAAAACAAGAATATGGACTTACAAACAGTGAACCAATCTCAGACCAGATCACATGACTAGAACAGGCGATCACATGAGCAAGAACATGAGACAAAACCAAAATCAAGACATGATAAAGTTTTCACATTTAATGACCAATTAAGATAACAACCACTTATTTTATACTAAAACACATATTAATACTTTTTTGATATGGTAGGCCTATTATTATCAGCTGCAAGGAAAAATATGTGTTTGAAGCAAAAGTGTGAGAAAGACCGGAATTATAATTTTTTTAACATGTTCAAATGTCTTCATTAGAATAATAGGCCTGTACTGTATATTAAAAGTATTTTATTTATTTTTTTACAAATTGCAGAGATAAACAGTTTGTTGCATTCAGGGCCGGCTTTGCCGACAGGCGACACAGTCGGCCGCTTGGGGCGCCATCTGCTGGACGGGGTGCAAATTGCAGAATTGAAAAAAAAAAAAGTTAATTAAAAGTTAATTAAACGTATGTATCGTATTATGAAAGCTGCGCACACGCTGTACACTACTGTGCATTGTTCACACACTGCTTGTATTTGTCCATTTCTTTAACAAGATTATACAATCCTAAACAGTCCCTCCAGAAAAACGCGATTATGCGATCGCTGAATTCAATGCAAAATCAGCCAAAGTCTGCATATTTATGCGGGGGCCGCATTTTTTCAAATACGTCGAACTTTCGCCGCGTAAATTGCCGATTTCCGTGCAAAATATGCGGGGTTTGCATAATTTCATAATCCTCGCATTTTCGTTGCAAAAAAAAAAGTCACATGTATCTTAGCAGAAAGTTGAAAAATGTGGCGTTTGCTTCACATAAGAGCAGCCATTTCCCCCTGTTTCCATGGGAACGTTATGAAGTGACGCAATTACGCGACGCCAGACTCGCGGAGGCGATTGATCTCACAAATCGAACTCGTATAACTGTCTGTCGAACGTTCTACCGTCACATTGTTACTTAATAAACAACATAAGATAAAAGTAGTAGCATCAAACAGAAATTACCCGCACACATGGGGTGTTCGACAGTTCAACAGGGAGCGCGCAGCTCAGGGGCCACACCTTATTGTAGTATGCTTGTTAATCAAAGGAAGTAATAAGAAATGACTCTTATATTAACAGGATGTTGGGGGAATCACTTTTTTTCTCTTTTTCATCAAACCGCAATTTTTGCAAGTTCCCTCAATTTTTGTAAATTCCAGCAATTTCATCGCATAAAATTGCATAAATATCCCACATATTCCATCGCATTTTTAAAGAAAACTGGCCGCATAATCAATCAATTTTTGCCCGCAACAATCACAAAAAAACTCCGTGTTTTTCTGGAAGGACTGAATACTATTATGGTAAATGTTAAATATAAATCGCAAATTTTTTCACAAATTTTTGGAAATTACCACCACAAAATCAGTCATTTTGATCGCAAAAATCACAAAAAAAAATCGTGAAATCCTGGAGGGACTGCCTAAAAAACGACTGAGTGGCAGCTGTCAAACTGACGCGCGTATGTTGCTCAGCAACCGGGAGTGGCGCGAAAACATCTGACAGCTGGGTTTAGCATCTGCCAAATTTTTAGTATCCTTTAGAGATTTAAAAACAAAAAAATCACAGGTAACAAAACTTCAGTCAGCAGAAGACGTGAAATCCTAAAACTCGGGACTTCTGAATCAGTTTTTGCTAAAAAAAATAAATCATGAAGTTTTGAGACTGCAATCAGATACATTTGAGTTTCCTCAGAGTCTGCTGAAGATGCACCGTCCTCACCTCTCTCTCTTTTATTAGAGATAGAGGAAATCTCTTCATTTCTAGTTCAGTGTGATGTTAAATTAAATTTGCTATTGCTCAGTCACTGTGAAAGTGGAGCGATTGTGCCATGTTCTCTGTGTGTGTGTGTGTGTCCTGGTGGTGACAAAATGTCCCCAAAAAGATGTCAATATCCTAGATCTTTCTGGGGAGATTTTTGGTCCCCATGAGGTAAACAGCTTAGAGATGTTTTTTTTTTGTTTGTTTTTTTTTGTTGTTTTTTTGGAAATGTTAAAATGCAGAAGGTTTTGTGTGATGGGTAAGTTTAGTGTAAAGATAGAGAATATATAGTTTGTACAGTTTAAAAACCATTATGTCTATGGAAAGGGAGAGAGGGAGAGAGAGAGAGAGAGAGAGAGAGAGAGAGAGAGAGAGAGAGAGAGAGAGAGAGTTAAATCAGGCAAGATTGAGTAGCTTGTTATATTATATCACTTTTATGGTTCAGTGATGCTGCACTTTCTCATGGCTGTATTCCTTTGGCATACAGCTGTAGAAGACACACACACACACACACCACACAGAGAGAGAGAGAGAGAGAGACGATAAATGAAAGTGAGCAAGTGGGGGCAAATGAGAATCCCCTCGCACTCGGTTTTCATCCTCGTTTAAGGATCTGGCAGCAGCGAAAGAGAGGAGAGGAGAAGACGAGGAATCAAAGACACGTTTATTCACTCATCCTCTGTTCGCCAACGCTTCCCTCCATCATCACAGCGCCCGCTCAACACAGAGGTACGGCTCTCTTATTCAGTACAACAACACTTCATTACATACGTATATAGAACAGAATAGAATAGAACTAAATAGAATAGAATAGACTCTAAAAATGCTGGGTTGTTTTAAACCAATTTTGGGTAAAATATGGACAAACCCAGCCATTGGGTTAAAAATGTCATTTAAAAATGTAACCCAATGACTGGGGGTTTGTCCATAATTTCCCCAAAATTGGGTTAAACAACCCAGCATTTTTGAGAGTGTAGAATCCTGCTTTCCTCAGTCGCAGTGTATTCAGGTCAGGACTGCTGTTGTAGACTTTCTCCGTCCAGAAGAGGTAAATGTCTTCTGTTGTGTAGTTTATCACAGTGAAACGCAGAGCACTGTTGCTTATATTAGTTTCACTCTCACCACAGTAGAGCTGCATTGCAGAGGCATCATGGGAAACCTGAACCGTGACGGACAGAGTCATTAATACTCGATCCTACTGGATGCTAAAATAAATAAATAAAAATAAAAATCCTACTGGTTGCTTGTTGAACTGATCACTGAGATGAGACTTTATCAAAGTGGAGAGAAAGAGAGTCAGCTCAATTGTTTCAGTCTCCAACTTGACGATAGTAAAGCATGTTGTTGTTTACTACTATATACTGTATAAACACTTCCATCCAGACCAGATAAGAAGATCAGATTAGAACAGAGGCCTATACCGTATTTATTATATATTTTACTGTAATTTACCTTATTATTACATTATAGTTATATATATATATATATATATATATATACACTATACACTCTAAAAAATGCTGGGTTGTTTCAACCCAATTTTGGGTAAAATATGGACAAACCCAAACGTTGGGTTAAAAATGTAATTAAAAAAATTAACCCAATGGCTGGGTATGTCCATATTTTACCCAAAATTGGGTTGAAACAACTTAGCATTTTTTAGAGTATATATCATAGACTGTAAAAAATATGGACGTAGTGTCCGTGACGTCACCCATAGGTTTCTGAAGAGCGTTTTTGAAGACTAAAGTGGGCGGGGCCGGCCGTCGCCATCTTGGCAGTGCGTCACCTCTCGTCACTACCGGATAAATTAAAATGGGCAAAGAGGCGGGACGCGGGTGGAGCTGAGGTGCTAATGCTATGCTACTGCCGCTGAATTGACAGCTGATTTAAAAAGTAAAGCCAATGGTTAAAGTTCATGTTTTGCCCTTCGAAATATTATAATAGTTAAGACGTAACTAAAAGTGAGACTATTTACTTTACTTTTTTATCAACTTTATTAATCTCACAAGGGGCAATTAGTTAAGAGCATGTATACAAATAGCCTACATTAACACAGATCAAACACATTTCTCACAACATACAAGCAGTCAACTATGTGCATCGTGATGCATTATTATTCTGCTAGTTAAAAATGTATTAATTACTTACAATATTGCTCTAAGCTTGTGACAGTGATTCAAGGCAAGCACACATGTCAGTCGGCATCTCACGTCAAGTTCGTAAAGAGCTTTAATTCAGTCTATTTTACAATCCGATTTTGGCCGCCTCTCAGTTTCTCAGATGGGTCAAACCAAAGATATTACTTCAGAACTTCAAGTAAATGAACTAGAAATCCGCGCTCATTCAAGGGTGTGCATCTATTGCATGGACGGAGAGAAAGCACTGAAATTATCAGACATCCATTAGTGCACGCGAGGGAAACAGCTGGAAACACGGCGCTGGTCGATCTCTTCATACTCAACACGACGGAATCCAACGGCGTGCACGGGCGAAGGTATAATACATGTATTAAATTGTATGAAATAATCCCGGAAAAAGCACAAACACAGCTGAGGGTGACGCTAACAGACAGCAGACAAACTACTAGCAGTGAAAGCGGCCGCAAGAATCCACCTGTCACTCAAGTGGCCACGCCCTTAATTATGCAGAACTTTAAGGCTAAAATATAATTTAAACAGATGAGTTGTAAAAATATTCACCCCCCTCACAGTTGTCATGAAGGGAAAAATGAGCTCTATAGACCAAAGCCACTTTTTGCTCCAGGCTGTAAACATGTTTTTTTCTGCTGTAAAGTTGGGCATTTTAACATGGGGGAGATACAGATTTGACTCGCTTCTGCAGCCTGCCTCAAGCGGCCACTCGATAAATTGCAGTTTAATTCACTTCCGTATTGGCTTCAAGAGAGAGACGGGGAGGTTGCCGCTTGGTATTAATATATATATATATATATATACACACACTGTATATATATACAATATATATATACTGTAGATTTTCTTAGTAGATTCTTGTTTAGATTTTTAGTGTACTCAATATATATTATATATATATATATATATATATATATATATATATATATATATTGAGTACACTAAAATCTAAACAAGAATCTACTAAGAAAATCTACAAAGCTTTATTTTCTTTATGCAATATATCTTTTGTTTAATTTTTTTCTTTTGTATTATGGGGTAAAATGAGACTTGCACATGTTTTCATAAGATTCACCTGCTTTCCTGAGGCTTGTTTTGATCACAGAGAATGTGTGTGTGTGTGTGTGTGTGTGTTGGGCATCTTGATTTTCTGTTGAGAACTAGAGCAAAAGTCAGTTAAAAATGTTCAAACGCTTCTAAAATAGAAAGCGAGCAGCAGTGCTGTGTGTGTGTGTGTGTGTGTGTGTGTGTTTTGCAGCTTTGATGCAGGTCCTGTGAGGATATGTATTATGTCCTAAATTCCCTCTGAATAAAAGGCTGACTCTGGAGAGTTGATGTGTTTCCATGACATGACAGTGTGTGAATCTGCATGTGCAGCAAGAAGAGAGAAGCCTGACTGCTGTGTGTGTGTGTGTGTGTGTGTGTGGTGTGTGTGTGTGGTGTGGTGTGTGTGTGTGTGTGTGTGTGTGTGTGTGTGTGTGAGTGAACTCAATTTGTTCATCTTAAATTAATGTTTTAGATTGCGTTCCATCATGAGGCAAAGCAGATGATTACTTCAGGCCACACACACACACAGACACACACACACACACACACACGTATCCCTACTGAAAAAGAAGTGCACTTAATTGTATTGGATATGCACTTGTAGTGTACTTCAAATCATATATTTTTAGTACACTTTCACGACTATGTTTCTGAACACATTAAAGTAGCCTAATACTTACAAAGTAATTGTAACTGTAGTGTATTATTCAATATTACATTTAAAGTACATTTTAAATGTACTAAATTACAATTATAAATGTGTAATTACAAAAATAACATAAACAGAAATCACATTAATGTATATTTTAGTTTCCCACTAATGTGTGTCAGTATATTCGGCAGCACATATTTCAAAGACCATAGAAATAATTATAAAATACATACTTAAGTGGGTCAAAAAAGCACTTTTAAGTTTAACTATTTGCATTTAATATAAATTTAAACTATAATACATTTTCAAACAATTGCAAAAAAAAAACAAAAACAAAAAAACATGCACATAAGTGCCAAAAACATTGCATTCAGTTCACACACACTTAAGTATACTCTTCTAAAGTATATTATTTTTTATTAATCTTTGATAGTGTACTTCTTTACCACAAGGGATGCCATATGTTTGTGTGCCAAAGCAATCATGTGTGAATACTTGCTGTTAAACATATTCTCATTTTCTGGCATATACACACATTTGTGCCGTCCAACATTTCCACAGCGGTCCGCTCTTGGCATTGCTGTTTCAGCATACTGTCCATATGGAAGATTTATTACAAAACAGGACAAATCTGTGACATTTAAACATTTTACATGACTCATTTGGACACTTGATAAGTCTTAAAACTGAAATGTGAAAGAGCAAAATCAAAGGACAACTGATATGGGGAAAATATGAGGGCAGTGAAAGGACAACGAGAGAGAGAGAGAGAGAGAGAGGTGCATGTTAATCACTGCTCTCTCTCTCTCTCTCAGAGTTATGGGCTCTTTCTCAGAGCACAAGGGCAGATAATAGATTCTGTGACTCGCATTAATCAAGGGTCACTGGTCGCAGGAACAGGAAATGACAGCTAATCAAACACCCAGCCTCATTCACACACACACACACACACACACACACACACACACACACTGGAGGCAGAGAGCATCACTCACAGAGTTTGTTTATCATCCGTCCTCTGAGACGCTGGAGCTGCTGGGTCATTTTGTGAAACGAGTGTTTTCCACTATAATGTGTTTGTGTTAATAGACTGCATCGTGCCATCTCAGGCTAAATTAAAATACTATGTAATTTAGGTATATAATTATGTCTTCAGAAAAAGTAACAGGGTGGATGGCAACAGAGTTGAGTTTAATTGGAGATTGCAATGTAAAGTGACGTTTTTTTTCTCCAGTAAAATCAATGTAATTTATTTTTGTTCAGTAGTACTATTTTTTTAAATTTTAATAGAATTGTAAGATACTTATTCATTTAATGCAGTATTTTAGATTAAGATAGGGATTAGGTCTTTGAAATCCATTTTTTGAAGGCAGATTAGCGCCATCTGGTGAGAGAAAAGACATAAAAAACATGTAATTTAATGGTGTTACCACTAGATACCCGATAGGCTTTCGAATTCCCTATAGTAGTTTTTTTAAACAAAATGATTTAATTAATGAATTAATTAATTACTACAAACTAATACTTAAAAGCCCCTTTCACACAAAATACAAGGATAATGTGACCCGGCATTTGTCTCGGGATTGTTTGATTTCGGTTCATTCACACTGCCAGTGATTTGCCGGGATCTGCGATCACACACAACCCGTGAAAATCCCGTGAAGACGTCAGGATGAGACGTATAATGTACGTGTCAAAAAAAATGTACACACGCATAACGTTCCACAAAGCTGGTGAACGATCTCAGCTTCAGCGCGGATAGTGAGGAGCTAACCCTAAAGGCCAATTTATACTTCTGCGTCGAGGGTACGCCGTAGTGTACGGCGTTGGCTACGCACGTAGTCGACGCCGTTGTGAGCATTTATACTTCTGCGTTCAGGTCTTGGTTGCTCTGCAGTACTGCTCCGAAACGCTAGTTGGCGGCGGAGAGTTTTAATGTTCCACTGTGTTTAGATTCCTCGCGGCTAGGTTACTACGAGTGAAAGAGAGCTGATCATGTTGGAATTGGAGCTTATTAAGGTGGAAAAACAGTTCACTTTAGTGAAATTACTAAAACTGAAAGGCAGAAATGAGAGAAGACTTCGGAGGAGATGAAACGTGTGGAAATCATAGACAGTGGTGGAAATGCGTGAGAAGGTACGTGCGGAAATGCGTATAGGAGGAAATGCGATGCTACCACCAATCACCGATCTTGCGGTCCGCGTCGTCGCGACGTGTAGTTACATTTTTGAGGAGGTGCGCGTCAGGCGACGGCGAAGGGTACGCGGTATGGGACGCGTCTGTGCGTATGCTACGCCGTACCTACTGCGCGCACCCTACGCAGAAGTATAAATTGGCCTTAACCCTTACCCCAGACCTAAACCTACCCTATATTGACGCTAAAGGGTGCCACGTGTGTTGGATGTCTACGGATTGGCAAAAGTGTTAGTATATGACCAACGTAAGCGAAAAGCGTTGCATATCCGCGTTACACTCGGTTTCCGCTCATAATGCCATAGTAACCATGGCGACAGACGTGGACAACTGGGTTATGTTTAGCAGAACTTTCACGCTCTTGTTGTTTTGTTCAAACATTATGGACCACGTCAAACAGACTTTAAGACAAAAGGAGAACTAAAACAAAGATCAACATCTTTCGAGATGCCGAGATCTTCACAAATGTACATAAAACGAATCAATGTTATATAGTTCAACATCATTCATCATGTTTACTGTGGCGAGCGGGACGAGTGAGGGCCGCGGGAGAACGGTATCCCCGACTACTCAGCTTTCTCCACCGAACAAGAGCCTGCTAGCTTAGCTTCCAAAAAAGATGGCCGACACTATGTGTTAATTCTGTGAGTGAGATCGCCCTCTATGGGCGGGTTGAGGACATGCGGGACAGACCCGACTACTGACTGTAGTCTTTAGCCTCTGGACCTCTGGAGGATTTTTTCCAGACAAAAAATACATAAATCTCTCGTCTCAGGGGGATATGAGGATGGAAAGCACGGTAGTTCGAAAATACTACAGGTTTCCTACTAATACAAAGCTTAATGCTAAATCCTAAAGTATAAATTTCCTCTGATGTCAGTAGATTGTTTTTACTATATTGTTCCCCGTTCGACAGTTTGCCGTGTTGTTTTCCCGCAGGTGATGGCTGAGGCGGATCTCCTCTCCACACCCCATAATATTGAGATCACCGAGGTGAGCTGTGACTCGTTCCGGATCACCTGGGAAACGGCCGCGAGGACACGTCACGACTGACGCATTACTTCATCGACCTGAGCCGTAAGGAGGCAGCGAGCCCAACGCTTCAAGCACAGAGTCAGTATTATTCTCTTATTCTGCTGTTTAAATCTCAGCGTTTTCCTCACAGCTCTTATTTACTG